>LPNX010254650.1:426487-493645 GCA_001517045.1 Pseudotsuga menziesii | reverse complement strand
CGGAGCAAAAATGGGAAAGCATCTCGATAGACTTTATTACAGCTTTACCCAAGGTACAGGGACGAGATTGCTTATATGTGGTAGTAGATCAGTTGACCAAATTTGCTAACTTCTTTGCTATTTCTTCTGACTATTCAGCATCACAAGAGAGGCCCTTTGTGGAGTGCTGAGAGACAGTGTCTTGAATTTGTTGGAAATGGAATGGCGTCAATCTTGATCCACACCTTTTCCGTTCTTGGCAACCTGAAACTAGATCACAAATCTTGCACACACCTCATGATATATATATATATATATATATATGAAAAAGATGAAAATAACATGCGAATAAACTTATTTAAACATGTATAATTTAGATCTTTGCACATATATGATATGAATAAAAACAAACAAGTAATCTAACTTGTTAATTTCTATTCCTATTGATTCGGCCGAATTTTTCAAAGGCAGTACACAAAGGAAGCAAGAAATGAGAAGAAGTAAAAGTCACCACATTTGTAGCATGACGCTGGTAATCCACACACAAAAGCACTACACGGTATAGCCTCCAAAGCTTCTTTATTCTCAAGCCAAAAGGAAAGAATATCACTGTATGTACACAAAGGAAGCAAGAAATGAGAAGAAGTAAAAGTAACCACATTTGCAGCATGAAGCTGGTAATCCACACACAAAGGCACTACACGGTATAGCCTCCAAAGCTTCTTTATTCTCAAGCAAAAAGGAAAGAATATCACTGTATTACAATAGCCACCAGCGCTTCATCCAACTCTAACTAGTTTGGAATTAGAGGGTTGTACTTTATTTATAGTCGGAGAGGCCCAGAGGGGGCGCATTCATAACTGGTAGAGAGAGTCGAGTTGATTGAGAGTTGATTGGAGTTTGAATTGAGTTGAAGTGAGTTGAAGGGGAGTGGAACTGGTGAGGTAGATGGCACCTCTCTCACCCAACTCTGCCAACCCATTGATCATGCGCCACTTCAACCATACGTGAGGGAAGAGATGGAGAGGCACATCTCTAGACTTGGAGTTGCCTGTCACCTCATCCACCTACCAAAAGTTGACACTAGCCTCAAGGGATGAGCTCGCCTTCCTTAGTGATGGCCGATGCAATTGATTTCAATAAAATCCAACCACTTTCCACTTCTTTAGGAATTGGGGATTTTTCTCCATTTTAATTTTTTTTTCTATTTTTTAATTGACTTTTTTGTTTTTTTGGAGACTTTTGGAGTGGGTTTTTGGGTTAAACGGGTGCTTCGAGTTAGAAAATGAGCACCCCCATGGCAAAATCCTATCCTTAACCACACTTTTATTACATTTATAATTTTTTCAATTAGACTATTAAAAAATAGCCTAAGTTTACGAAAAAAATTATTTTAATCAAAAGTTAAAATAAAACCTAGTGGGACCTAGCACATGTCCATATGATTCAATATTAATGCTTAACATGTTTATAAACATTGACACATAGACTCTAATAACCTCCCTAGGCTTAACCACCAAGACGACTACCCTTAACTTTGGAGGTGTGAGTGAACAACTCAAAAATTATTAGTCGTTTGTTCAACAACAAATAATCACCAAGGGAAAAAACACTTCGGGCTAGTCAGATTGATGTCTAAGTCTAGGAGACAGAGTCTTTTACATACTTCACGATGCGAGGACATTTTACTACAACTCCCCCAAGGGGGTATGAACATGTGGTATAAGAAAATTTTAAAATTTTTCCCAGAGGAAGCCTGATTGACTTCTGAACTCTGAATAATGAACAATTGTGCTTGTTCAACTTTGCCGGCTCACTTGATACGACCAACTAAGCATGACTTAGTAGGTAACACTGCGCATCGTGGCTTGAGTCATTTGCATCATCTAAGCTGCTATTCTCATCTCCTAGGGAACTTCCCTCTATGCTATGCGTATCTTCAAGATAATCATCCATTTCCACATCATGAGTGCCTTGATTTTCTTCAGGAGTATCCTCAAATCGAAGCAAACTGTCTTCAGGAGAGTGTCATCATTCTCTGGCCTGGGTTTTATCTAACACAAAGCTGCACCACAGAGTCATCAATATTTTTTTTTTTGTAGAATTCATAGCAGAGTTATCACAGATATTGTCTTTTGAATTCTCCCCAAGCCTGGAGTCCTTTCCATTCAACATTCCCTCATTCTTTGAAATCGAATTAGCAATATCTTTTAACTGGTCTTTGCACTCAAGAACAACCCTGTCAAAACGATCCGAACGAACATATACCCTAGAGGTGTAATTAGTGATATGAAGAGTTGATTGCTCAAAACCTTCAAGCCGAGAGTCCATTCCTTCAATATATGAGGATATGTACTGAATAGCTGAGATTATACCTTCCATCTTGGATCACATTCCTCTTATCTGAGATCGAAAGTCATGAACACTGGCCTACAAAGAGCCAATTTTGCCAGAGAGTTCATCCAAACTCTTTTGGACATCCATATTGATACCCTTGAGCACCACACTAAAGGATAGAAGAATCTTTGAGTAACCTTAGCCACCCAGGGCTTAATGAGTTGAAAGACAGGGCTAGTCACTAAAGAACTTGAACTAGAATCCGCAAAAGCACCAGGCACACCTAAGGGACTGTCATAGGAACCAGAGAGACTGTAAACATACCCATTTACCAAGCAACCAAACAAGGATGGAAAACAAGGTTTAAAATATTGCTGCGCATATCCCACCCCACAAACAAAGGGTGATTCCCAACCCCATAATTCTCTTTCCAGTAGTCAAAACTAACCTTGACAACAAAGAGAACAGAAAGAACCAAAACCTCAAGCTGAGAGTTATGGAGAGAATCAACCCAATTTATACCACTAAACTCTGGAGGAAAAAACTCTATTTCCTGCAACAATCACATAATAAAAAGAGTCTGTGTTTGTTCATAAAGGAAAACTTTCAAGAGAGATAGTTGATAAGATTAAACACCTAACCTGTATGGCTCCAACATCCCAAGCTCTCCATACCAGAGAGCGAAGCAAGGCTACTATCACCATGTTCTCACACACTAAAATCAACACTGTAGTTCGAGGGGAGCCACTCGCTCGGACAAGAGGAGGTGGATAAAATCCAGGCGTAAGTCTCCATTGTTCCAGGAATGTAGTTCACAAAGAAATGCCTCACGCTCCTGTTGCTCAGAGCTTGAAGTTGTGAATGGAAATAATAGCTCAAGAGATCTTCTTGAGGTATTATTGCATCCAAAATTGCGAAATTACATCCAACTTCCCTAAGCATGTGAGCCTAGAGGTCCTTAACGCTAAGCAAAACCACCATACACCATCTGTACACCAAGAGGATGACCTTCACATCAAGAATTACGACACTTTGGAATACCAACCTTTAAGTGGGAGGTAGCAGATCCATTATAAACATTAAGGAAGATAACAATAGTGTTGATCTTTGTTTTCTATCATGTTCCCCTTGGACAAGCTAGAGGCTAAATTAGCTAATACATCAGCTTGAACATTATGTTCTCTTTGAACGTGAAAGTGCTGGGGGGAGGAGATGTGAAAGCAAATGAATTATTCTTAAATGGAGACGGTTTGCAATTGATTCCATCAAATTCATCTAGATCCTCGACTGAGATATGATTATATGAGGATCTCCAATTATAGTAAGTGATCTAAAGCCATTTGCCACAGCGTATCTCAATGCAAAGTAAAGGGCATACCGCTGAGCCAAGTTATTAGGACACATGCCAAGACCACACGCTTACACAACTAATTCTTTTGCTCCAGGGTCTAAGATAACCCCAATAACTATTATTATATTATCATTATTTATTTATTTTTTCCCACCATCATAAATAATAAGTATCATTCACATCGATATAAACCAAAATCGGGTCTAATTATATGCCCCCACATACTAGAAGTATGATGATGGAATTGAAAAACTAGTTCGAAAAATTGGAGAAGGACGTCCATGTCTTCAGAGACCCCATCACCAAGAACCAAGAAAGTTTAGGAGAAGAAATGAAAAATAACAATCCAGTGCTTAAGAAGGAGATCAAAGACGAAGTTATTTTAGTGATGGAAAAAAATTAGACAACAAATTGGATGTCATGAACGAGAAACATAAAAAGTTGGATGACAAATTGGACGCCATGACGAAAAATCGGAATCAAACCATGAAGATGTTACAAAACCGAAGGTTTAGTAATCACCGCAAACGACGAAGTAGTAATCAGTTGGCTCATCCTGCAGCTTTGTGTCACCACCTCCCTATAAATAAAAAAGCACCCAATACTAGCCTTTTATAAGAACAAAAATAGAGTTGACAATACGACGAGAGCGAAGACCAATATTTTGCCTGGCTAAACAAAGCTGATAGAGTTGACAATACGACGAGAGCGAAGATCAGTATGTTGCCTGGCTAAACAAAGCTGAAGAATAATTCACTATATATAACATTACGATAGACGAGGAAAATGAAATATGCATCAATGCATCCAGAAGGATACACATAATTGGTACATGTGGTGGAAAGGAGAATTTTTTTCCTACAGTTGGAACCTATTCAAAAACGATTTTTTTAAAAGGTTTCAAGAAATCTCCGAGGACGAGTTATTTTCGAAGCTTACCAGGTTAAAACAGAGAGGAAGCATTGAGGAATTCACACATCTGTGGGAATCCCTTGCCACACGAGTGTTTAGATTATCTAAGATACAACTACTCGAAACTAATCTATGTTCAGTATCCCTTGCCACCGTATACAAAACGAATTGAAGATGCATGACATACCGAATGTAGAAGTTGCAAGGTGTAAGGCAAAAGCAACATAACTCAAACTAGAAGGGATACCAAAAGCAAGATTTGACAAAAGATATTTGCAAGAAATAGAGACATAATGTAGATATTGCGGAGACAACTGGTCACCAGGGTCCAGGACATCAGTGCAGCATGTCCCAATCATATGGATATCAAGCTGAAAAGGAATAAAAAACATACATCACTCGTTTTGACAATGATAGAAAAGAAGGAAAATACTTGTTGTCGATGTGGTGAAGATTGGATCCCAGGTCATAAATGCATATCTGGTCATACATCGCACTGCAAAATCATAGATGGGAAAGAAGTACATGTTTCTGCCAAAGAAGATGCATCCGATTCTGATTTGAATACAAACTCACCTGAGGTATAAATAGCGACAATTACCTGCATACCACAAACTTGTAAAGAAAAAGATTCAGTGACACTTAAGAAAGTTGCCACCTGAAAGCAAGAAAGTCAGTTACTTATAGAGAAATATATTCCGCCCTAGTTGAGAAATCGTGACAACATTAAGGATGAACAACTCATATTCCAGCAACAAAATCAAGAAAGACGGGGTCAAAGAGATTACAACTTACGGGGATGATTAAGAATAAAGACATCACAATTTTAGTTGATTCTGGAAGTACACACAATTTGGTGGATTAGAAAAAGGCAAAAGAACTTAACCTCTTTGAATGCCCTATGAAGAATCTCAAGGTATCAACTATTGACGACCAACATGTAGTATAAGTAGGGAAATGCCATAAGGTTCTTGTACAAATACAAGACTTACATCTACAGCTCAATTGTTATGCTTTACTGCTCAAAGGAGTTAATATGGTGTTAGGAGCTGAATGGCTAATGTAGTTAGGCACCTACGCTACCAACTTTCATGAACAGTACATGGAATTCATATGGAAAGGAAGTAATTACAGGTTAAATGGATTTAGAAACTCGCCACTCAAGCAGAAAGGATTACAACAAAAGAAGATCTAGGTCCACATCAAGATAAAGGAACCAATCCAGACTACACATCTAAAGTTGGTGCTTCATTGCAAATCCAAAATAAAGTTGACATCAGCAAAATCAGCTTTGAAGACAAAGCTGCCCTTAAAGTGTGGTGGAAATGTTACGAACTAAATTGATAAATAAAATATAAATAATAAGTAATAATATAAATTAATAATTAATTAAGAATAACTATTATTTTAATAAGGATAAGACTCCTCCCAACAGGTGCCCAAATTGTATAAATGTGATGAAAATGACAAAAATCAGACCTCTGCCATACACACAGTCACTTAGAATTTCTGTCAAACACTTATCATACCTCTGATTTGAGTCTTTTAACAGTCATTAAATTAAAGACAAATTGCATGCACATTAACCAATGAACTGTAAGCTGAAACACTGATACTAAGTCAACTTTGCGGTGGAAAAAAAACATAACAGCAAAGTTACTAGACACGTTCTTAAGGGCCTACATGTCCCATGTCTGTGTGTCCGACACGGACACGCTGTCAGAGCGTGTCGGACACGCAATTTTTTGTGTCCTGATTTAGGACATGCGTGTCCCACGCTGCGCACAACGTGTCCACATTCCAGGACACGTTTTAGTGATTTAGGGTTTCCCGTAAACCCTCTCAAGTCTAGGCTGAGTTAGGCTATAGCATTCACAAAGCAGGTTGTAGCTTTCATTAAATGGTTGAACTAAACACTGAACCGTACCTAGAGGCTAAAGGATAACAGTGAGTAACAACATTAACAGTAACCCAACAGTCTAACATTAAGGCTAACCTAAACGCTAACAATGTAACACTAGTCTAGAACCAACAAGAACAGAGATTAACTCCCATTGAAAGAGCTGATAATTTATGAATCAAAAGATAACATTTAACAATAATTTCTTATCTGTGGTCCTGTAGGTTGTAATGAATTTTAAAGTGCTGAAGCTATTGTTATTGCCCTGATTCCTAGCTCGAGAGTCCAAGCAAAAGATTAATGTATAGTCTATGGCACTATACAACAGTCAACGTCCAATTTCCAAGAAATAAATTATTGTATCTTGGGTTTTACTTAGGGTTTGTATCTTGTTGATTTCTATTGAATATTTGTAAAAATTTGGATCTATGTCTATATATATATATATAATGTGTCCAACGTGTCCTAATGTGTCCTACGTGTCCTACGTGGATTCACCACTACCTTTTATTGGATATTGGTAGTCATCCCCAAGTTTCACCTTGTGAGGTGACTCATGTTCTGATAATTTCACAAATGATTCTTTGAATCCCGTCATATGCTTGGAAGCCCCACTATCGATAAGCCAATCCTTGCTCCCATTTGTGACAGTTCCCGTGAGGGCAGAAATCAAAACATACTCTTCATCACTTGAAGAATCCTCACTTTCTTGTTTGACTCTCTTCTTGGAAGGTTCATCATCCTTTGCAGCATGAGCATGGTGTCTTCTCTTGTTTCCCTTCTTGTGAGAGCCACCTTTGTTTCTGGGACAGAATCTAGAGATGTGTCCTTTCTCATCGCATGTAAAGCATTTGATACTAGAAAGATCTTTGTTAGATCTTCTAGGGTTATCTTTTTGGTGAGAGTGCTTACCTTTGTGATGATGATAGTCCATTCTGCTTTTCTTGGAGTGTACTGTGAGAGCTTGATCTTCACTTCCCATCTTTTCTTCTTGGGCTACTATTCGAGCTTCTTCTTGTGAACATTCTTCTCATAGTCTACTGAAGGTGACTAGCTTTCTTTTAGCACAGATCCCTTGAATGAAAGAGTCCCATGACCTAGGGAGACCATTAAAGGTGGTCATCACAATTTCTGCATTCTCCACTTCTTCATCCACTGCTTCAAGTTGTTCTTTGATCTGGGAGACCCTTGTAAAGTATGACTATATGGTCTCTGCATTTTGGATCTTCACATTCTTCAACTGGTTCCTCAAAAGTCATCTTCCGGTTTATGTTCTTCCCTTCAACTAGCTTGGTCAGGGCATCAAACATTTCTTTAGGTGTCTTTAAGGAGGACACCTGTGGTAAGAGGTGATCCTTGATTGAATCAGCAATAATCCTCTTAGCCATGACCGATTTCTTTTTGTGTAAGGCCTTGGCCTCATCTCCCTCTGGAACTGGAACCTCTTCACTGATGTAAGAGTCCAACTCATTTTCTTCCAGGACCAGGGAGATTCTATACTTCCAGGCTCGGAAGTTATCAGCTCCATCAAGCTTGGTGTGATGAAACATCTTAACTAAGAACGTCAAATGGAAATACAAAAGATTTAGATCTCACCAATTTGAGAAGCTGAAAATCGGATTTGAAGCTGATCTTCTGCAGTGCTGGATTTATGGTTCCAGGGCAAATTAGGGCAAATTAGGGTTTGACTTTCCCGGAGTTCTACTCAACCAAAAACCCCGATTTTTGTCTCTAAACTTCGATTTTGAGGATGAGAGCAATCCTAGCCTGGGCTCACTCAAAAATTCCTCTTTAGTGAAAAGCCCTAATTTCTCGATGCAGTGGTAGGTCAAAAACTGAAAGTGCTCAGATCAAATTCTGCTTCGACAGAAAGATGCGCCCTTCAATGGAGGTTCAACCTAGCCTCCTTTTGCTGATGGATTGTGGAGAGAGACCCAAAAAGTAAGAAGCCTTAGCTTCCGCAACTGCACAATGTCTTCTTCTCAGGTTAGCTTTGATACCATGTTAGATTTTTATCAATTAGACAATATGATCTTAGGATCTTATCTGAGAGAATAACATGCACAACAATCAATCACAAGAGACAATAGACACAAAGATTTATCCTCGAGGAAACCATATAGGAAAAACCCCGCAACTTCCTCAGAGATAGAATGAGCACCAATGGCAGCAGTAAAACCCAAAGACAAAAAGATGATCTCCAACAGCTGTTCTCTCTCTCACTTGAGCGAGCTTCTTCTCTCTCACCTATGCGCTATAGTTGGGTGAGTGTGTGTGATAAATAGAGAGGCTCACTCTCTATTTATACTAGTTTTTTACTTGACAATAACTTACTGGGGCCGACTTCTCTACGAGAGTCTAATAACCCTAGTGCCCCACAACTGTGGGGACTTTACCCCCCACTCACAAAGGAGGTTAATCTCTATGACTTTACATGACTTGATTACATTAATGAATCTCTCGATAGAAACATCGGGGACCAATGAAATACAATATATGAAATACACAAGTGAATACATTCTGAAGTTACAAATACATCAACAAATGGCTCTTCACAACAGTGCATGCATAGGCTATTTTCGCAAGAAGCTATTTTAAGGTCATTGCAAGCACTCGAAGAAAGTCTTGTGTTACACATTCATCTTGTCTAAATAAATCACAGTGATGCTAGGTGGTTTTTTAATGGAAAAGGACCTATCACTCATGGCTTCATTAATAATTTCTTATTTATAATTCTATCTTTCATAATGATGTATGGTGCCAATCGCTCCTCACAACAATACATGCATAGGCTATTTTCCCAAGAAGCTTGGTTGGTAACAAGTAGATTCTAGGCAATTCCTGTCATAACGAACTATCTGTGACAAACATCATATTAATTTGTAACTCTCTCTCTGCAGATGTGTAGTTTATCGTAGTTTAATTTGTTAGACCTTATCGTAGTTTATTTTTTTTATTTTTATATTTTCAATGTGGTTCACGCGTCGACTTGACCGACGGGCTACGTCCACGGAAATAAATCAGGCGGGCCCCACCCGAAGGGGCCTCACACCTTCGGCACACTTCATGCCTAACCCCAATAGCGTCAATGAGAATTGAACCCATGACCTCTATACCGAGAGGCCTAGCGACGGGTGCTCAACCAATTGAGCTAACTCTTGGGGCTACCTTATCGTAGTTTATTAGTTGTGCTATCAAGCACATCTACATGTCATGAAAGCATAACCCCAATTCCTGTTTTATTTTATTATTAAATGTTAAAGGACATGCCAATTGTTGATTAAAAGAATGATGACAATAGAATTATTCTTGTCCATTCATATGCTATGAATTTTGTGGAAATTTAGAAATCACCCCCATATTCTAATTGAAGAAACCCTATCAAGCAAACATATCCAAGCATGATTAAGTTGAAGATGCTATTTTTGGTCTTTTAATGCACATTACAAATCCTTTTAATACTTGCATGGTTACTCTATTGTGAGAAAATGATGAAAGCTATCATGGAAGGTCCACAAGGCTTTAAGCCACCTTGTCATAACAAACTAAGAATCAACTTGATTGACGGGGTTTTGAATAGTGTGGACAAAAAAATGCAATGGCAGAAACAAGCTTGTGTTAAATATGGTTGTTCAATGATTCAATCTGAATGGATGTTTGGCAATAATGTGGTGTACTCAACTTGGCAAATTAGAGTAACAACAAGATATATAGATATAAACAATGCCAGAAACACAAGATTATAGTGTAGAGTAACTGATCAAAGGAAATAGATGAGAAATGCTGCAGAAATAGCTCTTGTATTATGATAATTAAATCTCGAAGGAATGTTCACATGCGTTCTTGAGCCAAGGTCCAATACAATAATTCTTGACAAAACAATCAGTAGCCCTCTAGCTCTTTAAACAGGCTTTTAATTTCCAAAACCCTAACTACTTGACATGTTCAAATAATTATTTGAGTACCAACTTCCTAGTGGCCCTTAATTAATAGAGAGCCATTTTACATTAATTGTTCACTAGTAACTGCTCAACCTTATTCGAAAGAAATGGGCACATACATTACTTGACTAACTCCTGAAGTAGGGGTTAGGGTAGTACGATAACAATTAACAACCACTATCCCTTGCTAAACATAATTGTGATCTATTGTGACGATCCTTAGTTCCTAAAGGCAACAAATTACTTTGGAAAGTATGGAGGCATAAGTTTCAATTTTGTGATTGTTAGAGATGTTGTTCAGGACATTTGATTATAGTTCATGTGGGTACTAGTTACAGACCCAATACTTGTTTTTTGTTATATATGCTAAATGGTCCAAAACGATTTTCGACATTTGTTTTGGGTTGCATGAGCAATATCTATGAAAATGTATATTTTTCATTATTACATCTCTTGCTATATATAGGCCACTTGCATGATTGGAGCTGTTATGACCATCATAAACAAGAACACTTCTTATTTTATATTAATTGCAAGCACGATTTAATGTAAAGAGGCAATACGCACTACAATTATATGTAGCGGCTGTGATAGCCAAAGAAGAGCGCAACAAAATTCAAAAATATGAAGGTAGTGGTGAATATTTGATGGCCTTCATGAGTACTATAATGATGGCCATTGGATAGGAAAGGGTTACGATTCATGAAATGATAGACATCATGCCAGAGATTTTAGCAATGCAATAAAAGGGCCTTAAGATCTTAATTCTATTGTTCAAGAGAGGGTGGTGTAAATTAAACTCTTATTTTCATATGGCAATGTATGGTACTAAGATAAGCCTGGTGGGATCCCACCTATGGAGGATGCAGAGGTAAAGCAAGGTTTCATGGAAGCCTTGCCAAATATCTATCCTCTAAAAGAGGCCAATTCATCTAAATACAATATTTCCTTTTAGCAAGGTTTCATGGAAGCCTTGCCAAATATCTATCATCTAAAAGAGGCCAATTCAATTAATACAATATTTCCTTTTCTTTGTTGAGAAAACAATTTATGTCAAGTTTATTATAAAAGGATAGAGCGATAACGCCCCGATTGATCCGTCGGACCTCAACTTGTGTGCATTAAAAGTTTGTGCTAAAAGAATGCGTTCAGCAGTTTAATTAATGGAACAGCATTAACAGAAATTAAATACTGAAAACAAATGGAAAACAAACTGATAAACAGATATAAAGAAGCATAGAATCAGAGCGTCACAAACAGAAGTTGATAACGGAGTTCACCCCCTCCACTGGGCTATGTCTCCGAGTCCCTCTCCAATGGGTACCGATCCAATTAATCTTTTTTAAAAATGCTACAAAATGGTTCTGGAAACAACTTCAGCAACTACAAACAAAATGCTGTACAAAATCTTTAAGACCTCTCTTCTGGAAATTACATTTAGCCTTCGAAAGGCAAAGAAAGCTAAAATATAACAGAGAAAGTCGACTTCCACAGCATTTCAACACTTTACGGCAAATTCTCCAAGCTTCTCATAACAGAGAAACGATGCGTTGCCTTCTAAACGAGCTGAACTCTCTCCCCCCTTCACTGCGGCCAGAATCCCCTATTTAAGCATTTAGCGGGAGGGATAAGTAACCGATTCGATTCCATCATCTCAGCTGTTATCTTTTTTATTATTGTTACAACCATACGCTAAGCTGAACCATGCAATTAGGCCAAGTCACTGCACAAGCATTATGTTACCACGACGTTCCATATCCCCGAAACGTTGCAACTAACTCCACGCACATGTTGACTCACAACACATTGCAATGACCATTACGCACATATGTTGCACCATACCATAGCGTCACACGTAACGTAACCGTTTGATGTCACCACTAACTTCGCGATGTCGCAGCAAGTGCGATAAGTATGTCGCAGCTAAGTCTGTCACAGCAAGTGATAAGTCTGTCACAGCAAGTGATAAGTCTGTCGCAGCAAAGTCTGTCACAGCAAGTGATAAGTCTGTCGCAGCTAAGTCTGTCACAGCAGTGTGATATGTTTGTCGCAGCAGGTGCGATATGTCACCACTATGTTTAGCATATGTGTGGAACATACATGTGTTATGTTCTTTGAACCATAGATTAATAACTATTGTACCATATTGGATCAGTGTAAATTAAAGATGAATAATCCTCCGGATCATTCCTCCCCATTGGAGAGCTTTTGGACCACCAAAAGCCTGAATTATTCTGCAAGTAAGTGAGGGTATAGCTCCCTCACTTTTCCAATCTCCATCCATCTTGCTTTGCTAGGATGCATGCCCTTAAGCCCCACTCGGAGGTACTCAGCATTCCCCCTTCGTGAAGTCCTTACATTTTTGTTAAGAATAACATCATCCTTCAACTCATTCATATATTCAGGTGCCATATCATCAACTGAAGGAATCTGCATGATAATTTCCTCATCCATGATCATAGGAGGCTCATACAATTTAAGATTCTCAACATTGACAACTAAATAAATTTGCATGTATGGAGGTAAATTCAAGCGAAAAGCATTAGTACCGATCTTTTCCAAGATCTCAAAAGGACCATACCGGATAGGTTTAAGCTTTTTACCTTCACCTTTCATCCTTTCTTTGGTCATATGTAACCAAACTCTGTCACCAACCTGAAATTGATGATCAACTCGATGCTTGTCATGCCTGGCCTTGTACTTTGCCTGGCTCTTCTCCAACTGTTCTTGAACTGCCTGCTGTACTGCTTGGATTCTCTGAATGAACCTTAGCGCTTTATCTGCATCATGATGTCCATCCACTGCATCTTTGCCAAAAGAGAAGTCCATCGGTGTTTTTGGCAGATAACCAAAACAAGTTACAAAAGGAGATTTTTTCGTGGAAGAATGAACTGCATGATTGTAGGCATGCTGTATATACTGCAACTGCTCATCCCAGAGTTTAGGATGCTTACTACAATATCCTCTGAGCATCTGAACCATTGTCCTGTTTACTACCTCTGTTTGCCCATCGGTCTGTGGATGAAAAGCTGTACTTTTCTTCAGTTTAGTGTCCATAAGCTCCCATAAAGTCAACCAGAATTCTCCCAAGAACCGGGAATCTCGATCAGATACAATAGACATGGGTAGCCCAAAATGTACCCAAACATTCTGAAAGAATAGATGAGCTGTTTGTTCAGCAGTGATCTGTTTGTTACATGGCATTAAAATACACATTTTGCTGAATCTATCCACAACAACATATAGATAATCATGCCCTTTTCTAGACATAGGTAGTCCTCCTACAAAGTCCATAGAAATGCTTTCCCAAGGACGAGAAGAAACTGGAAGAGGTGTGTACAAACCCAATTTCCTATTGCTAGGCTTACTCGTTGCACACATAACACAACCTCTTATGTATTTAGCTACAGTTTCTTGCATCTGAGGCCAACAACAATGATTCTGCAATACAGACAATGTTTTACTTACTCCAAAATGTCCTGCAATCAATGAACTATGTGCCTCTCGGATCACATGCACTCTTTCTTTCTCTGGAATACAGAGTTTACCGAGATGATACAAGCGTTGATCATGCACAAAATAGTTCTCTTCCTGTTTACCATGGGTTAATGATGCATATACTTTCTTAAAATCTTTATCTTCTGCATACTGTTCAATGTAACTTTCATGTGTTAATGAACTGTTCCGAAGAATGATTGAAGCATTCATAGGTGGCCTTGATAACATGTCTGCTACCTTGTTATGAATTCTCTTTTTGTACTTAATTACGAGATGAAACTGTTGTAAGAATCCCATCCATCTTAAATGCCTACTTTGTTGTACTTTAGTTTGAGATTGTAAATATTGAAGTGCTAATCTGGTGCTGTGCTAATCTTTTCCTTCAAGGTGTCGAAGGCTCTCTGATGCTTGCCTCCCCACTGGAAAATTTCTTTAACACTTGTCAACGCATGTAATGGAGCAGCAATGGAAGAAAATCCAGAAATGAATTTCCTCCAATACTGAACCGCACCTAGAAAACTTCTGATTTCAGTAATGGTGTTAGGCCGTGGCCAGTTTACAATGACAGCAACCTTGGCTGGGTCCACTCGCAGGTGGCCTCCACCAATAATATGGCCTAGATATACTAAAGAAGTTTTAGCAAACTCACATTTAGACATTTTTACATAAAGCTTCTCCTTCCTCAGTACATCTAAAACTTTCTTCAAATGTACAATGTGTTCCCCCCAGGTTTTGCTAAACACTAGGATATCATCCAGATATACAATTACAAAATCATCAATAAATGGTCGAAAGACATCATTCATGACCCGCATGAAAGTAGCAAGAGCGTTACATAGCCCGAAAGGCATTACAAGCCATTCATACAAACCTTGTTTTGTTTTAAACGCTGTTTTCCAGGCATCATTTTCAGCAACACGGATTTGATGATACCCACTACGTAGATCCAATTTTGTAAAATAAAAGGCATGTTTCAACTGATCAAGCAAATCATCAATGCGAGGAAGAGGATACCTGTTTTTAATGGTGATTTTGTTAAGGGCCCTGTAGTCGATACACATCCTCCACGACTCATCCTTCTTTGGAACCAAGACTATAGGTGAGCCACAAGGAGAAGTGCTTGGCCGGATGACCCCCTTCTTAATCAGCTCCTGAACCTGCTTCTTGATCTCCTCATTCTGCATTACAGACATCCGGTACATGGCTATGTTCGAGAGTGGCACATACTGCTGCAAATGTATCTCATGCTGAATCTCCCTCTTTGGTGGTAACCCTTTCGGATCTTGAAACAAATCATCATACTCATAAATAATTTTAATCAGTTCAGATTTCTGTTTAGGATCACATCCTTCAAAAGATTTAGAGATCTCATCATTCTTTACCTTAACCATCATTAACACAAAATTCTTACTAGCATTTACCAGCCTCTTCATTTGTCCTGCAAAAACTATTGCTAGGTTTGTTCTTGTCTTATGTGCTCGCACAGTATATTCCACACCATCTTTAAAAAGGTGATACTTATTTTGCTCTCTATAAAAGACTGCTTTCCGGTCATACAAATATGGACTCCCAAGTACTATCCCACAAATGTCAAGTGGCACTACATCTAATTCTACCTCATCCATGAACTTTTCAGTAATTGCAAACTTCAATACACATTTCTTTGTAACTTGTAATTGTGTATCATTAGTAACCCAACCAAGAGGATAGGGTTTTTCATGAGGCATAGTAACTAAATGCAATTTCTTAACCACTTCTTCTGATATTAGATTTACTTGTGAACCACTATCAAACAATGTATCAATCTTTGTGTGATTTGCAATGACACAAACATGAAACAGTGCACTTCTATCTTTATCATTTTGCTTAGAAGTAGATGGCAGATTTGTACTTGCACTAGAACTTGATTTTGCATCAATGGGAAGTGAGATACTTTTATTCTTGCCCTGGATTCCGACAACTGTAACCTTTGTTTCATCACCTGAGTCGGATCCTAAGTCTTGAATAACTGCAGCAGTAGCTTTTGCTTTGCCTTTATCCTTGTTTCCTCCGAACTTCTTTGGCCTTAACTCCGGATGAAGTTTCCAACACTTAGAGACATCATGTCCCTTCTGACAATGCGAACATGTAGGCTTTTCACCCTCTTTCTTAACAGTAGCCATCTTCTTTTTCCCCTTATCTTGACCTTTCGATTTGCTGTCAAATTTAAATGATTTCTTCACAAAAGTATCATTAGCATGCTTACCCCTGGCTTCTAAATGTGTAGCTTGAACACATACATCATCCAAATTACTGGGGTTAAACATCAACAAAGTATGTCTCAAATAAGAATGCATGCCACCAATGTACTTAAGAAGAGTTTCCTGTGTATCTAATGCAACATTCAATGCAATAGCCCTCTTTCTGAATTCATGAGTATAATCTTGAATGCTTTGCCCTTTAGCTTGTCTAAACATTTGCCAACCCATGGTTAACTGTTGGATATGGCCTAAAGGATAAAATTGCTTCCTTAATACTTCAATGAATTCATTCCAAACTGAAATAATTTTACCATTCTTTCGAAGATCTTGCTGAATCTTGCTCTCCCACCAAGTAAGAGCCATTCCACTCATTCTCAAAGTGGCCAATTGAATCTTGGAAGAGTCATCATTAATGCCTTGCACCCTGCAATATACTTCAAGCTGCTTGATCCAATTGTCTAACTTTTCAGTATCTAAATCTCCATTATAAATTGGTAAGTCAAACTTAACATCCAATTTGAAATAAGGCATATTAGAATTTGCATTAGCATTATGTGAATGAGAAGCATGAGAAGAAGAGAAAGTTTGAGTAGTATTAAGAGGATCACCATCATCTCCTACTCCTTTACCCTTTTCTTCCTTCTTCACTTCTGCATCTTTGGATGAAGATCCTTCTTTTTTCTTCTTCCTTTCTGCTCGCTCATCGAGTAGAATTTTCATGATGGCTTTCATGCTCATAAAAGCCTCTAAAAACTCAGATTCAGAAATAACAGGTTTTTCCCGTTCTGTATGTCCTTCTTCTTCCCCTCGTGGAGAAGACATGGTTCTTGAGAATGTTTTCCTTGAGCCAATCTCAGGATCTTCTTCAACTAATTCTCCTTCACCACGCTTTAACCTGGATCTGGTAAGCATTCACAAACTTGCACAAGCAGTCAACCAGCTCTGATACCATAACATGATCCGTCAGACCTCAACTTGTGTGCATTAAAAGTTTGTGTTAAAAGAATGCGTTCAGCAGGTTAATTAATGGAACAACATTAACAGAAATTAAATACTGAAAACAGATGGAAAACAAACTGATAAACATATATAAAGAAGCATAGAATCAGAGCGTCACAAACAGAAGTTGATAACGGAGTTCACCCCCTCCACTGGGCTACGTCTCCGGGTCCCTCTCCAATGGGTACCGATCCAATTAATCTTTTTTAAAATGCTACAAAATGGTTCTGGAAACAACTTCAGCAACTATAAACAGAATGCTGTACAAAATCTTTAAGAGCTCTCTTCTGGAAATTACATTTAGCCTTCGAAAGGCAAAGAAAGCTAAAATATAACAGAGAAAGTCGACTTCCACAGCATTTCAACACTTTACGGCAAATTCTCCAAGCTTCTCATAACAGAGAAACGATGCGCTGCCTTCTAAACGAGCTGAATCCTCTCCCCCCTTCACTGCGGCCAGAATCCCCTATTTAAGCATTTAGCGGGAGGGATAAGTAACCGATTCGATTCCATCATCTCAGCTGTTATCTTTTTTATTATTGTTACTATCATATGCTAAGCTGAACCATGCAATTCGGCCAAGTCACTGCACAAGCATTATGTTACCACGACGTTCCATATCCTCGAAACGTTGCAACTAACTCCACGCACATGTTGACTCACAACACGTTGCAATGACCGTTACGCACATATGTTGCACCATACCATAGCGTCACATGTAACGTAACCGTTTGATGTCACCACTAACTTCGCGATGTCGTAGCAAGTGCGATAAGTATGTCGCAGCTAACTCTGTCACAGCAAGTGATAAGTCTGTCGTAGCAAAGTCTGTCACAGCAGTGTGATATGTCTGTCGCAGCAGGTGCGACGTATGTCGCAGCAAGTGTGATATGTCACCACTATGTTTAGCATATGTGTGGAACATACATGTGTTATGTTCCTTGAACCATAGATTAATAACTATTGTATCATATTGGATCAGTGTAAATTAAAGATGAGTAATCCTCCGGATCACCGATAATGCGTAATTGTTTGGTGGATGATGCTTGGGGATCGAGCTCCAAAGATTTGACATTTGGATATTACATTGTTGTATGGGGGTGTTAGATTATTTGCATGTGAAGGAATTTGCTCAATAAAGATGAATAGTTTAGTTGCACAGAGGGTAAAAAAAATGGTTGACATGCGTAGCAGGCTAGCAGCATATGACTCTAGGAGTTGAAGATGCCAACTTATTTTTAGGGTCCAATAGTTCAGTTGGATGTTGCTGTCGAGGACGCACAACGACTTCATTAGGAGGATGAGGTTGGGTGAAACAGAGGTGGATTATCTGAGGTTGTTCACCCATTCATAAAAGAGGAAGCACATGATTCACTTCCATTCGATAATGATGATGATCTAGATCTTGATTTACAGAGTAACCATGCAACTAATGATTGACCCATCGTGTTGCCATTAGGTATTTTGATGTTTATAATTTTGTTTGTTGAATCCTTATGTATTTATGTTAAAAGAACACAGAACAATGAATATTGGGTTTCAATTTTGATTGGGCAATACTTTTTTTCTTTGTTGTTTATTCATTGAGATTCATGTTATCATGTTATATTTTTGGTTTTTGGTTGGTTAATGGCTCTTTGTCAATGAAGTAGGCTTTACCTTCAATGTAGATGCCACAATTGAGGGGTATTTTGTGAAATTTACCTTGGCTGTGCACCTGGCCATGTTTGATGAGGTACACTGCATCTGTTGTTCATCAAGGTCATTGGTGCTTGCACACGGTCCTGGTTGCAGTAGTTAGCTTTGTTGTTCTTATGAACGGAACATGTTTTTTGGTGGGGGTTTCAACCCATGTCTAAGCATTGGAAGTGCTTTGACTTATTGACTTGACCAGATCTTGCTTGACATTCTATCTTTGTTTTTGTTTTATGCTTGATTGGAATATGAATTTGATAGATAAATGATGCTAGGTAGATTTTAGTTTGAAAGATTTTCTACTCATTTTTAAAACTGTTTCATTGTATTTCCTTTGTTTTTGAGGATTTCGTAAGAAGGTTATGTGGAGTTTTCCGTCTTTTGGAACCATGTAGTACTTGTTCAAGGAAACTAATTTCTTCCCGTTTTCTATTTTGATATAGCCTATTTCAATCATATATAAGGACTGATTAATGCCATACTTTTTAGTTTTTTTTGGAATGTTGTCAGGGCAATAACAAGGTGGCTACTGTATATATTACAAAATTTGTAATGCTATTATGCTAAAGATTGTAGTTTCCACAAAGGAGTCCTTAGTACTAGTGTTTGACAGAGAACTGTAATATCTCTAAATGATTTTGTTAATTTACAGTTTGCCGCCTTAGAAGTATTTTAAAGTGCCTAGTAAAATCCCATTTTAATTGTACCATAGCTAATAACTAGAATCTATTTTGCTTACATGGAAAAAAATGATACCTTTTAAATAAGTTTGCTTGACACATTCCACACAAACTGTGTTAAAATTGCCTAGAAACTGCCCTCGGTTAGAGGAGATACCTTTTGGTATGCAAAAGATGCCTCCTTAATGGTCATGTGCAAGAGACTTAGTCTCTACTTTACCAACTAAGCAGGCACTTGTTGACTCATCTAGAATCTTTTGATTTTGAGAAAAATTCTTTTAGATTTTTGTTAAGAGTAACATGAAAATATAAAATTATACTCAAGGTCACTTTATGAGTGACACGTTACCAGTGCATTATTACAATGTTGAGGTTAGGGCTAGAAGATACCCTTTGGGATGCAAAAGATGCCTCCTTAATGGTCATGTGCAAGAGACTTAGTCTCTACTTTACCAACTAAGCAGGCACTTGTTGACTCATCTAGAATCTTTTGATTTTGAAAAAAATTCTTTTAGATTTTCGTTAAGAGTAACATGGAAATATAAAGTTATACTTAAGGTCACTCTATGAGTGACATGTTACCAATGCATTATTACAATGTTGAGGTTAGGGCTAGGTCTTTAAACCACCATAACTTAGGGTGCTATATAATGTTGTATTAAGAGATAATTAAATGGGAGCGTGGTATATGTACTTGCTGCAACATCATTAATATATGTGACTTATTATTTCTCCGTTATGTTTGTTTTTTGAAATTTTTTTAACTTTTAACATTAAATTCTAAAACTTCGAAATTTTCTTTATACCTAAAATTTAATTTCATTAAATTAAAATTTTAATAATAAATTAAAAGTGGTGCCCCTAATTTAGAATTTTGGTAATGGATGCAGACCTATAGGACTCTGCACAGAGTAAGTAGAAATTGGCGTGTTTTCCATTGTTCGGCTGCCAGCAGACCTAACAATTTTTCAGCATTTTGGACCAGCAGGCCTAACAAATTTTCAGCATTTTAGATTTTCATTAGCTTGTGAAACAAACAGTTGCCAGCAGACCTAACAATTTTTCAGCATTTTGGATTGTCATCAGTTTGTGAAACAAACAGTGGTCGACCAGTGGAAATCCCAAATATCCAAAAATCGGGGATCAGGATCTTGTCACAGGTTGTTAGGTCCTCATCGGCAGAGGGGAACTGGAGTAAATATGGCTTCTTCCATTCAATGAAGCGAACAGGTTGGGCTCCAAGAAGGTTGGGGAACATTGGTATGTTCACTCCCACCTTCGCCTTTTATCACACTAGAAGGATGAATACAAATCGGTGTCCACCAAACTATGGGATCTAGAACCAGAGTTAGCTAACTTGGATATGACATTGAGTGCCATGTTTCATCTTAATTTGTTTGATGAGGAGGCACCAAGAATTGCATCTTCAAGTGGACATGTCAGCAATGTTCCTAGTTCAGGAGAGGATGAACATGATGACGTTGAGTTTCATTACATGGAAGAAGACATTTTTGATGATACGTGATTCTGTGAATCTAATTTGTAATGATGTTTTAGGTTTCACTAATGAACAATGAACTTTGAATTATGAATATGATAGTAGGCTGCCCTAATTAAAGGATGATAATTTGCATAGTATCATGTATTATTGATGATATTAGTTAAATTTTTTCATAGTTACATGTATGATTGATGATATTAGATATAGTAGTGTTAGGTGATAATGATAATGTACACTAATAATATTATGACGATGATAGAGATTAACGTAATCCTCCAAGTTTGGGGCTCAACCCATCCGGCTTGAGACGACCTTTAGATTGGTTTCTTTTTTGCATCGTGTTCGGGGATTTGTAGACTTGATAAAGGGTCGGGACAGGTATCCGTACTTGGCATATTTCTCTTCTGAGGCTATTTCCCATGCTACTCACTCGGGTAGAGCTAAATGTGGGTTCACAGGGGTCTCTGACCTTCTCGAATCAATAGGCATTCAGATAGATCGTCTTCCTCTGTTTCGGTATTCTCTAGATGCTCCCGACCATCTTTGACCTACTCGACAGGGGCTCAACCCATCCGCCTTAAGACGACCTTCAGACTGGTTTCCTTTTTGCATCGTGTTTGAGGATTTGCAGACTCGCTAAAGGGTTGGGACAGGTATCCGTACTTGGCATACTGCTCTTCTGAGGCTATTGCCCATGCTACTCACTCAGGTAGAACCAAATGTTGGTTCACAGGGGTCTCTGACCTTCTCGAATAAGTAGGCATTCAGATAGATAGTATTCCTTTGTTCCGGTATTCTCTAGATGCTCCCGACCATCTTCTACCTACCTAACAGGAGCTAAACAAGATCATAAGGGAGGGTATTTACAGGCAGTGTTTCCAAGTTACCTGGGTCAATCCTCTGGGAGGGTTGCGCCCAAAGATGGCCTTTTATGCTGAGCACTTCCTGGAAATAAAAGATGGTCTCATTATCCGACCCCAGTACATGTTTCGTCACTGGATGCATGCTCTTCGTATCCCTCTCCAGTAGTTCAAAGTGAGATCCCATAGACTTCGAGTAGAGACGGACCACCAGATTGATAAACCAAACAGGATATGCCAAGTATGTCATCTAGAGCAAATGGAAACCGAGATGCACTTTATTTTTAGATGCCCCTTTTACTATGAGATAAGAGGACGATTCCATTGTTTGTTTAGAGGCTCTCAGACCCTAGCATACTTTTTGAGGTACCCTAATCAGAGATGTTTAGCACTCTATATACATGAGGCTCTTCGGTTTTGAGCACATATCCTTTAGACTCCCACCAGACATGACACCACAAAAGATGACGGGGCACCAAGAGACCAACCGACATGGATGCTGAGCCAACTTCTAGATGTTGAGCCAACTCCCGTGGGACCACATCTCGACCCACGAGATCTCAGCAACAAATTCGTACCAGACCTCTCCCCGAGAGACAGACTAGGTCCTCCAGACCTCAACATCATCCAAACTCTTCCTGGCGGCAACTCGATAGACAACCCGCATCCTTGTCGGACCAGCAAACTTTATTGAACTTCCCTTAGTTTTCCTCATTCAGCCTCGGATGTTAGGAGTACTAGATGCAACCTGCATCCTTGTCGGACCAGCAAACTTTATTGAACTTCCCTTAGTTTTCCTCATTCAGCCTCGGATGTTAGGAGTACTATACCTTCTTGATCCTATTCGCTCTAGGATCTTCTCCGCTAGAGCACCTCCATCCCATGGCAGGGCTCGAGATTTGTGGCTGCGATCGGAACTCTCTCATACCGAAGCAGGAGACCATTTGGTACTCCTGCTTTGTACAGACATCATTGTAACCAATAGTCTCGTTGACCTACTTTGTGGTCATTAGTTGGATATAAATAAAATTATCTTATCTTATCTTAATGTGGTTCCAATTCTGGATAGGGGTTGCTACATCCAGGGGAAGAATTCCCAGGGGGCCGACCCGAAGTGGCCTCACCCTGTCGGTTCTGATTTCGGAGCCTAACCTGGTGGGACATTAAGTGAGGCCTTTATATATCTATGCATAGCCACATGGGGATTTGACCCCGAGACCTTTTGCTTACTACTCACAGCTCTCAACCACTTGAGCTAGCCCATTGGGCTATGATGACATCCCTGCATACGTACATACATATATACATACACGAACACACACACACGCACACATACACCATTTCCCTACTGTATCCTATCTGGCTTTTTTGAAAATTTGCTGTTTCCCTCTTGTATCCATGTCTGTTTTTGTATATGCTTCAGTGTGTTATCCAACTTTTTGTACCAGAGTTGGGTTACCTGAGGAGCTGCCGGTTGACATACTTGTTCAAAGTCTGATTCCAGTGTATCAGTTGATCCGTCTGCTTGTCTAGCCAATATTGGCTAGTCACTTTTTTATTTGAATAATTTTGACCATGGCCCCGCAGGGTTTGTAATAAAATGTGCTAGTAGGATATTTTTGAGTGGTTCGGTTTCCTCAGACGTAGAATCTCAAATAGGGTATTCCAGGGAGTTTTTTGCCCTTGACAATTATGCTTTGCCTTCAGCCGAGTATAATTGACGAGGTTTTCTCCCACTTCCTCCAAAGCTGGAATTCTCGATGTTGAATTCTGGGCCTTGGGGGGTTATTAGAGCCCAACTGAGTGTTATAAGCCTACTAGACATTATTTAGATAGACCATGGTCATGTCCTAAGTCATCTGGACACATAAAAAAAATTTCAAAAAAATCTTTTTATAACAGTGAAAAATTATTTTTTTAATTTTTTAATTTTTAATTACTTTTCCTAAGTTTTTTGGGTTAATTTTTCCATAAATTAAATGGAAAAGACCCATTCGTGATCCGGACTCAGAATTCAGTGATTGAAGGCTCTAACCTTAAGCCAAAAATCATTCTTGATCAGCCAGCCAGTCAGAGCCAGCTTTCAGATCAACAATCGGACACATAATGCCTTTTTACTCAAAAAAGTCAGTTTTGAGTAAAAAAAGATTTTTAGTAAAAAAATGATTTTTATTAAAAAATGATTTTTATTAAAAAAATGATTATTTTGGAGAAAACTAAAACTCTCCAAATTAATCCAAATTTAGTAAAGTAAAAGGCTAAATGACATCTCATGGAACACTTATGATGATTGGAGTTATCATAACTCAGCTTCAGTCATCATTAAGAGAGCAATTAATTTATTATCAGTTATCAGACATGTCATCTCCAGCTAAAGATGAGATGGAGAACACTCATTGGTCCAGTGATTTGATCGAGGTGAAGACTAAAGCTTGCACCATCAGTGGGCTTTCCAAACCTAACGGAGGCTCCAGCCAGACCTAAGGATGAGTTTACCTACATCACACATGTGGGCTCATCCTTGGCTTGTTTTCAGTGCACAGGTTTGGAGTGGGGGCGCCTTGCCTGGGTGGAGGCCTCCCCTCACTCTCGGTTCTCCGGTTTAGGTCTGGGCTCTTTGTTAGGTGGCTAAGCTGGTTCGGGTTGGTTTTTTGGTTTTAGGGTTTTAGCACTCTCTCATTTGTTAAATAGAGGCTCTTTCAGCTCTATTGGGAAGAGATTTTGGGTATGAACACTCTGCCAAAATTATTGTAATATTTGTTTAAAGATTGGAATAAAGTTGTGACTTCGGAGGTCTATGTATGAGCTATTGGAATTGTGGATTCACACCGTCTTTTGGTGATATCTCTCTTACCCTTCTCTTTTTCGATTATTAAATCATTATTCAATATATACTCTTGAAGGGCTAACAATCTAGTTTAGTAGTATTTTGTTCGGATTTAATTTTGTTTTCAAGGGTTTTGCAGAGATCATCAAAGGTGAAGGACAAGCTTAAAGATCAAGCTCCTCTTCATGAACCGGTGGTTATTTTCATCTAATTCCTTCGTTTTGCAGGTTCTCCTCAAGCGCTTCTCAATCCAAGAAAGAAATACAACAGTCAAGGTTTCTCTTTTCTTCCATCAACAAAGATTAAACAATACACCTGGTTACCGAACTTCCTTCCTCTTGTTCTTTTTTTTCTCTTTGACCTCCTTTCGTTTCCTTGCTTGCTAGCCCCTTTCCTTTTTGCTTTGTTTGTCTTTTTTCACTCTTTCTTTTTCGCTGCCCGTTTTTTGCCTTAGTTCACTACTCATTTTCTTCCTTGTGGACAGCCCTAGTGTACCCTAGTTTATGCCCCCTTTTTGCCTCTTTTTTGCCCTAATTTTTGGACCCTCTTGAACCTTGTTTTTGGCCTTTTTGGCCACTTTTTGTTTGCTGTCCCGTTTTGCATTTTTTATGACAGCCATCTCCCTTCTTCATCGCTGTCCCGTTTTCATCATTTTTCATACTCCTTTGGCCTCATAGTTGGTTGCCCTTTTCTTCCCTGTTCTTGTCTTTGACCTTCTTTTTGTTTTCCTTCCTTCTTCCTATCATTTCCTTCTTATTTTCAGCCTTCCTTTATCTTGTTCTTTTGCTTTTATTCAAACTTTTTCTTTTCCCTTTTCACAAAGTTAGAGAAAAATTTCAAGAAAAGTTTTAAGTAAAGAAAAAGCACTCTCCTTTTTACAAGTTTTAATAATTGTAGAGTTACTTTGTTTTCATTGGAAAAGTCCTTTCAAGGATTAAAATCCTTAAGGCATATTGCAATAAAGTTTAATAAAGATCTTGTGCTTGAGTGGGGTTTTTAAGTCCCCACTCTCATCCTCCCCCATTTGGGGAGGATTGTGTTGTGTTTACTTGTTCATGCTTAAATTAGATTTGCTTATTAATCTTAGAATACTAATTGTCAATTCATCACTTTTTAATTAAGTTGATTACTCAGTTCTTTTAATTGTTTATCTTTTTAAGTAAATCAATTGTGCAAATCTCTTGAATCACACTGTAAGGTGGATCAAGAGTGCTCTCTGTTGGAGAGTCCAATCAACTAATTTCATCTTGTGCTTGTTTAATCAATTAATCATCATAAGTAAGACTCTTGAACTTGCAGAAACACAAGTCAAGGGCACTCTCTATCGGAGAGCATCTTAGGTTTGCATAACCCCTACATTAGTTTCATCTAGATTAGCTAAGTCTCTTGAACCACTGTCATAAGACAAGGTCAAGAGCGCTCTCTGTCCGAAAGTTTTAATTAATTAACTTATTAAAATTCGCAACTCACACCCCTTTAATTAATTAACCCCCTTCCCTCCTTGCTGGAGTATGCTCTGATCGATCTTCGATCGGAATACCCAGAAACGACATTGGATCTCTAAACCCCACAAGAGGAACTTAACTAAAACTTTTCCCCATAACCAACGCACCGGCGTTGACTGATAAATACCGAGGCATGTGGTCAAATTCCAAGTGTGGGCGTCGGGCTACCTAATCTGGGCACTGGTAGTTAAGTTATTGAACACTTACCTTTGACCCCAGACAGGTCCGTCATGTCTTCGAACGGAACCACTGAAGGTATTACCGGTTAGGACATCCAACCACCATAAGTGAAGATCATAAACAAAAAACTCTTAAAACTTACCTAGAGCACTTGCAAAACCTAACATTCACTGGCATCTTTTGGGATCCACATATTTACACTCAAAGCATCTCTGATAAGTTGACTCCATAGGCATTGGTCCCATCTTTTAGCATTGTTGATAAGCTGGGCCATTTGTCCATCAAATGTTTGATTATAAATCATATCTGTGAATGCTTTATCTATTTCGTGAAGCTCTCAAATATTTGTCTATCTTTCAATTCCGGTGATAGCAACGTGGATTGCTTTGTCTTGTGTTAAATTTATCACATTAATCATCTTAAATCACAATAACTCCTAAACAACACCCATCCGCATTCGAAACATCTAAAAATTAACTTAAACATTGAGCCATAGAAAACTCTTTGTTAGGGACTACCCCCCTTGGCTTCGTTAGGAGTTATAGCCTAAACGGAGGAGCTAGGAGTAGGTGACAGTTCCTAGCTCTGTGCTTGTCCCCAAGGTCACACCTCTCCCACTTTCTCAAGTGAGGAGACAGCTTTTAGAATATTTCTGCTGCTGGTGTGCAATCGGCGGACAACACAGTGCAACTTAGATCGGTAGTTATTTTATTTCTCCCTTGTGGATTTCTGCTGTCTGCAGTGAGTACTAATAATTCATATGTTATACAGAGGTTAGAGCATGCATCAAGTTAAATGCTTTGTCTATGTAGGAGTCTTGTGCAGTAGAACTTGTTTTTGATGGATGAGCTCATGTGATTCCTTCTCTGGTTTAACATACATCAGATATTTGCTGAACGCCAGCCTAACTAGATTGGATTTCATAAGGTTCTGGTTCTATTTGGTAATTTAATATTTTGTAAGATAGGTTTTGAACATTGAAGCAGTTGTTTCTATATTTCTTCATCAGTTATTTTTTTACAGTGAACATGATCTATATTTGTTTTATTTCTACCTTTTCAAGTTCTGCAATGTTGGTGCACTGATAATCCAATATTATATACAGGTCAGGGCACGTTGCTACAACTGCTCCTTCAGATACTGCTGGTTCTAGTTCTACTTCTGGTACAGAGCTCCTTTCATGTCAAAACTTTTCAAACAGAGGAAGCAGTGAAATGATGCAGTCAGATTCATCGGCTGGTGCCAATAATGGCAGAGAAACTAATGACTCTAGCAGTGGTGGTGATGATGATGATGGAGATGAAGGTGACCTGGAAAACAGGGAAGATCATGAAGTTAAGATGGACCTCACAGAGGACTTACTGCATATGGTATATTTGTAGTTGTTAATGTCCATATTTTGATAGATAAGATTTAGCTTGGATGTTCTATAATGTGACTTTCTATTATTTGATTGTATGCTTGCAGGTATTTTCTTTCCTGGATCATTCAGATTTATGCCGAGCAGCCATGGTTTGTAGACAGTGGTGGGCTGCCAGTGCCCATGAAGACTTTTGGAAATCATTAAATTTTGAGAATCGCAAAATCACCCGGGAACAAGGTATATACTTTCTTACTTTAATCGTAGAAAGGAAATGAAGCAGGCTTGATTACTCATTAATCAACGATTTGAACAGTTGCTCAACTGTGTCGGAAATATCCAAAGGCTGTGGAGCTAAATGTTCGTGGTACTCCCCATGGGGATGAACTTGTACGTGAAGCAATGCACTCGCTCAGGCAAGAATTTTGTCATCTATACATAGTTTACCCCATTCCACGTTCACTTGTATATTTTATCATGTTTTTATTTGTAGCTATGACCTTAAAATTCCTTTTTATACAGGAACCTTGAGGTGTTGATCTTAGGCCAAGGGTGCCTTTTAAGTGATGGATTTTTCAACGGATTAGTAGATTTCCCTGTACTAGATCGTTTGAGCATTGCTGAAGCAACTTTAGGAAGTGGCTCGCAAGAGATTCTGGTACGACATGATTCATTGCGCCACCTCCAGATTATACGCTGTCGTGTAATTCGGATTTCTGTCAGGTATGATGAGTATCGAAACTATATTTGCATCTCTTGATATATCATGGATATTGAACAATTGTATGTTAGCTATCTGATAACAAATGGGATACTTGTATTTTACCAATTTTTTATTTAACTGAAAAATAATGTGCAGGTGTCCACATCTGGAAATTTTGTCCCTGAGACGCTCATGCATGGCTTCTGCCACGTTGACATGTCCTAAACTCCATGAACTTGATGTGGCATCTTGCCACAAGCTTTCTGATGCAGGTGTTCGTGTTGCAGCGACTTCATGCCCATTATTAACATCTTTGGACATGTCCAATTGTTCATACGTTAGTGATGAAACACTTAGGGAAATTGCTGCTGCTTGTCCAAATCTTCGTCTTCTTGATGCATCTTTGTGCCCAAATATCTCCCTTGAGGTGGTTATCTCTCTTCCTTGGATTTTCTAAATTAAATACATTAATTTTTGAATGTTGTTTATTTCTTATGTTCATGTTCAGTGAACATTTGGTTTATTGGACTGCATAAAAGAAAAGGGTGTTTTTGGTCTGGCACCCAATCTTATATTTAATTTTGGGAAACTTATAAGAAGAACATTGGATTAAAATACTTTGAAATTATATCAAGAGGGTTGGAATAATACATGTGCTTTAGTTTTGGACTCTGTATAGGCATCCTTCCCTAGGTCATTTGTGGTGTTGTTTATTATTTTCTATATACCTAATATAAAATATAATCAGTGCCCACCTAAAATAAAGTTTAGTTAAGGCCCTCTATTTGACTATTTGACGTGACACCTATTTGACTATTTTACGTGACACCTCTCTTTAAAACTATATAATATTAGAAATCACCTTTTTAAGATGTAACATAGCATTCATCAATCATTTCATAATTAGTTTGTCGTTTTACATATATTTTTGTGATGCTTACTTTGTTTATGAACAGTTTGGTTCATAACAATTGGTATCAGAGTGGGTTTCATTCCCACTGGCCTGTGGCCAACTTATTTTGCTGGTGGCAAATTATAACATTTCCAGCCTAGTAACTCGGTTTACAATTAATAAGTGAATGAAATCATTGGTAAAAGGTTTCTCTGCATCTGATACAAGTACCTCTACTACCAAATGCTGTTTGAAGCTACCTATGGAGTTGCTTCAAAGAAATAGTTTAAAATAAGATATGCTGCCAGAAGATTTTACAAATGGACAACCGTATATGAGGAAGGTATGAATTTATAATTTAAGGATAAAATGAAATGTTCTCAAAATCAAGGGAACCTGACCGTCATACCAGTTGCATTCTACAAAGCAACCATATCGTCATCCCAATCACAAAGTCCTAATGCTGTCAATAAACTAACAAACCAAAAATCACAGAACTATTGTTATGTTCCAAAGAATCAGAGTTCCAAGTTCAACTTCATCCCAAAGACATACCTGGAGTCAGAATTAGTGAAGTTCCATTCGTAAATGTTCACTATATAGTGTGCTTTTAGGGTTTAAGGTGAGAGAATCTAGGGTTTAGGTAATTTCTTTTAAATATTTTCTCTTTAAAAGGGCACTGCAATCTTGTCACTCAGCCAAGTCAGTATGAACTCAACCGAGTTGGACTGGTTTGGTACTGAACCAACCGATTTGTACATTGTACCAGCCGGTTTGGTATCAAACCAGTGACCAATTCATTTTGAAGGCCAAGTTGGTACTGGCTGGTTTGGTACCAAACCAGTCCCCTATTCGTTTTGAAGGCCAAGTTAGTACCCTGGTGGGTCAACTTGGCCGAGTCCGAGTACGAGTCTGCAGAGTTCTGAAACACTGGTCAAAACTTAAATAGTCTTGGAATTCTGCATTTTTGCTGTTGAATTACCTCAAGAAATTTTTGCAAGGTTACACTATTTGAACAGAAAGTTAGCATTACATCACTTGCCAATCGCCATCATTTTAAAACATCTGTAATTTTTTTCCTTTCATGCTTGTGGTTGATGTCATAGCTGGTGTTCTTTTTCTTTCCTTTTATTTCCAGAGAAAAAAGTGTGCACTTCTTTCCATTAATAAAAAAAAAATACAATTGTGAAGTTCAGTTCTTAAAGGCAGCAAAAGAGAAGCAAAGGAAAACACTCTCTTGAAGCCTCTTGCAATCTCAGTAATGTCTCAAAAAACTTAAAAAACTAGACATCATAAGCACTAGAAATCTGATACGACAGCTTATGTATAGCTATCTAGTCTGGGTTGTTTAGTTTCCATTTTTCCATCTGAATATTTTTCTTCTTTCCTCTTGCCATAGAGTCATAGTCAAGAGGATAAACCATATTTGTATATATTATGCTTTCAGCTGTTGTTGTGAGAGGTTATATACCCCTACTTTGTATCCTTTTAGTTAAATTGTTGTATGGCTATGCCAAATATGAAATATCATTTTATTCTCTAAGCACGAGAGTATACCTATTCTGGCATCTGCACCATTTAAGCTCCCAGATCAGCCAGGCCCTGGGAGGTGGCCCTACCCCTGGTGCTAGACCTCTGAGGAGCTGTTGACTTAGATCTGGGGAGAATTTACACCAGAACAGCAGACAGCCCTTCTGCTCCAGATCCCTGAGGTAGGGCTCCTCTTCTAGATGGAGAGACATCCCCCTGCCAAGATCCACCTATTCCAGTGAATCATCTGAGATGTCCTTCCAGTAAGTTATCTGGAGATATTCAGCCTTAGATTATAGGAAGGTAGTACATTCAGCATCAGAGGAGGACAGCCTCCCCATTTTTTTCTCTGGCAACAGGCACTTGGAGTCTTGAGGCTCTCTAACTTGTACTCCAGAGCATTGTATTTTTCTTTATCTTTGGATTTGCAGCTTTTAGAGTATAAATCGCATAGACTAGCTTTGCTTTTTTCTTTTATAGTAGTGGCTTTTGCACTCTGACTGGGCAGTCTCATTGACCTACTTTTGGTCATTTTTTTGACATTAATAAATTTATCTTATCCTATAGCTGTTACAGGTTCTATCCTCTATGTGTATTTGTTCTAATTGACGACAAGCTTTCATGGAATGACATGGTCTATAGGACTTCTCTAATTTGGGTGTCAGGTTTTCAAGTGAGGCATGGTAGCATTCAATGAAGAGACATTTCTTCATGATTCTTCCTTTCAACATGTGCATGGCAATCTTTGTTAATTATTAACAGTGCTAGTCCACTTTATTTTAATTTTATGTTTAATATTCTGGTTGTATTTTAACATGATGTACTATTGAAGAACCCTAGACATTTTTTTGTTATCCCTAGAGTATATATAGTTGTTTCTAATTAGGCCTGGTGTGCATTTTAAGGCTGTTCGAATGCCTATGTTGACTGATATGAAACTCCATAGCTGTGAGGGGATCAATGCTTCATCAATGGCTGCCTTGTCGCACTGTTTTATGCTCGAGGTAAATTCTAGTTAGCTTTCAAGTATTACAGCATACTGATTGCATTGTAAAGTTATTGCTAAGAATCATGTGGATTGTAATAGCTAAAGCTGACTTGAACTTTTTGCAGTCACTTCAGCTTGATTTTTGTTGGCTACTGACATCAGTAACTTTAGAGTTGCCTCGCCTCCAAAATATAAGTCTTGTCCATTGCAAAAAGTAAGATTCTGTTCTTTGTATGTACATGCATTGAGAAAAAATGCTAAAATAGGATGTTAAAGGATTAGTTGTGGGCCACCACTGATATCTAAATATGTTTTACAGATTTGTGGAGTTAAACTTGCGTTGTCCAGTTCTGGCGTCAGTAAATGTCTCAAACTGTTCCATACTTAACCGTATTGATATTACTTCGAGTGCACTACAGGTCATGAGTGAATTTCTTGCATGTTTGAAGTGTTCGATGCTTTAACTTGCATTTTGTGTTGCCTTCTCTAGCTTGTCTTAATGAATTTATGCACATAAGATATGCTAACAATCAATGAATTCTTGTCTTGATACTTAATTTCAGAAATTGGTACTTCAAAAGCAGCCAAGCTTGACAACGATGGCTTTGCAGTGTCTTCGACTTCGTGAAGTCGACCTTACAGAGTGTGAGTCATTGACCAATTCTATTTGCAAAGTCTTCAGTGAGGGTGGAGGCTGCCCAATGCTCAACACTCTAATTCTTGATAGCTGTGAGGTATGTGTGATAGATTTGTGGTCACATAAAATCTTTCATTGTTGTTTTTTTTGTTATAATGACATCTTGCTGTCATGTTTCAGCAGCATGAATGAAAGTACAACTATGTTTCATTGGAAATATTAGTAAATTTGTTAGACCTATTACTTCTCTTCATGCGGTCAGTCGCCCTAGTTTGTTCTTCTTGGAATTGTATGTGGACATATATTATGATGCCAAGAATGACCACTATTTATGAACCAAATTGCACTGATCAAATATTGCCTGTCTAGAGTGATGTTGATACATTGATTGGTTAAAGAGTTCTCTTGTGATTAGGATGTTGACAAGGCATCTTTGTATCATGTGTTTTGCTTTTGAAACATTTGTCTCTTAATACTTCTGGTGATTTGTTGATTGATAACATCTCAATATAAACATCTTTTTGATTCTTGACGTTCACTGGATCTGTATTGGTTTCTTTTTCCATGGGTTGGATTTTTATATCTAATGGCTTGTATAATTCAATTGGATCTGTCATTGTTTCTTTATCAATTAATGGTTCCTTGCGGGCGGTTCTACCTTTTCTTGTTGCGACTTCTTATATTTTTTAACTAATTAGTTTGTGCGATCAAGCTTTTATTATGGTCTCAGAGACTATTAACTACAAACTTGTCTAATTTTTTCGATATCTTGTGTAGTGACTTCTGATTATCCTGAAGGAACACATCTTATACATTCTTCAAATCTTTTTGGTTAGGGAGCTTTTGAGCATGACTTAATTGTAGACTACTTCAAAGCTATCTTCATCAAATTGGATACTGTCATAAATTTCCTCAGCTTGTTTAAGATGAATGTACCCAAAATTTCCATTGTTCCTAAACATAGAATTATATCAACATATTTTTTTAAACACTGATGTAACATTGAATCAGGCTTGAAAATATAATTGCCAATTCTTAAGGGTAGATGATTTATTACATGTTGTTTGATTTTTCTCCCACATATCTATATTTTCAATTACATTCTACTCAGCAATTAATAATTGATTAACAAAATTGACATTTAATGTAATTGTCATTGTTACTCAGACAATTAGTGATGTTGATATCTTTTTTTTTGAATAGTCCCCTTAAGTGTTAATAGCACAATAACACCTTTTTGATAAGTATTAGGAAATCTTCATTGGTTTCGTCTCTAAGCTTCATATTGTTTTTGTTGAAGCTTCCTTCAAATGAGACCATTGTTATGAAGCTTACATTTTCTTCAATAATATGTTGGTGCATGAAGTGTGAGGGCCAACTATTGCTCATATTTTTTATGAATTTTATTAATGCCTTCGGCACCTTTTGTTGGTGTTGGCTCCTTGATGAGTGTGCTTGAAATGCACTTTATAACTTTTACCCTTATAATTTGATCTGAATTTTGAATAAAGTTTATTTTAATCTAAGTAACAGGACATTTCCAAATAGAGCCTGTGTCTCGTATTCCTCGTGTCAGACACGACACTTGCCCTAATACGTGTTCGACATAAAAATTTTAGTGTCCTGAAATTTGGACACTTTCTAACATGTGTCGGACACGTTCCAGGAACGTGTCCTGATTTTTGGACATGTGTCCTGCCAAAAAGGGTATAGAGGAGGAGGAGGAGGATAGAGGAAAGAGCTACGACAATGATCCTAATTTTGACATGGAGGAGCAAGAGAACGATTGATAATGGCTAGTACCATTGATGAGCTATGATATTCTTCCTTGTGGCTTTTTAGTATTTTCATTTTATATCTAGTCGTACTGTAGATACTAGACTTAGTACTAAGTAGTATCTACTCTATTTTGTATTTGTCATTGACATTCTCTCGATATCTATGTAATACATTTTGATTTTTGTGCTTTAATCAGAAATATCAAATATGCAGTTTATGGTTCAACGTTCATGATTCATTGATAATTTTATTATTGATTCATCATTGTCAAATTTCAATTGAATGATATTATGATTGATGTACATTGTATATACTTCTAGTTTTTTAAAAATGTAGATCTTTATGTATATACTATATATATAAAACGTGTCCCCCGTGACCTATTTCCTGGGTAGTCGTGTCTCATGTCGAATACTCGTATTTTGGTGTCCTTCGTGTCCCGTGTCCTCGTGTCATGTGACTTAGGTTTTAATAATATTTAACCATCTAGGGTCAGAAACATGTGATTTCTCTAGCTGATGATAGTTTTGGAATTTAAACACTGAGATATGTATTCCCTCTACACATATTTTGACGGTATTGTCATTAGCTGGATGGATATTGATGATGGTTCTTGTGGTATTGGTATTAGGGGATAGTCATAATTTGAATTTGGTGTCCACTATTTCCATGATGGAATTTGATCTTATTTGCCCTCTTGTTGGCCATGATTCTACACTATGGTGGTAGAACTTGAGTTGAGTATAATATCTAACGTGTGCTGTTTTTTTCGTGTGTTTGGCCAGGTAAATGTTTCCGTCATTGTGAGAGGTTTCTCCTTAGATTTAGCAATGACCCTAACTTTGATTCTCTCACTTAGCTTTAATCACTAATAACCTTTTTTCTAAAGTTTATGTTGGTTGGTTTACAACTTTACAAGACTTGGATATATGCTATTTTTATTTGAAAGCTAAGTGTTATAACCAAATGGATTTCCTTCATTGTGATTATGATTATTCCAATTGTTAATAAAATATTTTATGTTGATGTGTATTGCTAATTATCTGAACACTGACTTTCAAAGGTTTTAATTTTTCTTCAAAGCCTATCCCGATTAATTTGCTAAGGAATAATCTTGCACGATTATTTCGATTTTTGGCCTATCAAGTCTTATAAATGTTTTGGGACCCAAGGCTAGATTGCCATTGAATACTTTTGATTTTTCTACCTTGAAGTGGGATGATCTTTTCTTTGATGAGCACAAGATGGACAAAAACCAACATGTGGTCAAAAACCTTGGATTAGAGAAACACTAGAAAAGTGTTTGGGGCCAAAAACTAATGGGTTTTGGTGCCAAGGGAAATGAAAATTTGACCACAGGTTAGGTGGGATTGGCCCCACAATATTTAGGCTAAATTTGAGCTCCGATACCCATGTTATGAAAAATAGTTCATATACGAGAATATATCAAACATAATAAGGACAATTAGTTGAAATCAAAGTGGGATAAAGCAATAAAAGTGTTTCAAAGTTAAAGATCTAATAGAAGTCTTTTGAAAGTTATGAAGCAGTAAAAGTCTTTCAAAGAATGATGTCAATCTTCCTCATGATATGCCAAAGAGTGAAGATATAGTTAGTACACCAGATTCTTATCGAAACTCATTGGAAACATACATGTCCTTTAGTTTGGTGGTCGTTGGTCTCAAGGTGGACAAGAAACAATGTGTTAAGCATTACAACATAGAGCTTGGCAAAAGTGTCTGCAATCATGATGGTTCTTTAACTTTTAGGGTCTAATAATAATGTAAACCTTGATTTGAAAATGGTTTGGATTAATATAGGATTGCAAAAAATAAGTCTTAATAGAGATCTTACATCTAGCACAACTTTATTTCAAATTTGTTACCTTATTGGAAGAAGAGTGAAGCTAATTCAACTTGTCCTAGTGGTAGGAAGTAGGATCCTTGTGGGAGCATGTTGACGTGAATCCAAAAAAATTGACCTATGTGTTTTGATCAATGTTACAAATATCGTGTCGACGAATATATCGTTGAGGGTCCAAAAAGAAATTATCGGATTTATCGATGAAAATGTCGGAAAACATCGGCAAAAAAAAATTAAAAAAAAAAACAAAAATGCAAAAAATCACAATATATTTGAAAAAATCGGGAAAAAATCGTCAAAAAATTGGAGAAAATATCGGGGCGATATATTGCTGATATATCGCCAGTGAGCTAACATCGCCATGTTGCCGATATATCGGCGATGTTTGTAACACTGGTTTTGATTCAACTTCTTCTCTCTCCCTCCAAAAGGCTTCATCTTATGCTGTAACTTAGCTAACATTGAGTTCTAATTATGAAAAGGTAATGGCGACTAAGCATTCTCAAAAGAGTAGTATTTGGACTATTTCATTTTTGATGTGTCCTCCTTGGTCCTTTCGTCATTGTTTGGGGAGGATTGTTTTGTTCTAGAACTTTGTTTGAATGATTCCAAGGTTTGTTTCTAACTTGATTACAATGCTTTAAAGTTCGCTTATTTCATCTCTTCTTGAGACAATGTATTTGTCGATTTGTACATATACCATCACGTTGTGTGATGCTTGCTTTGACAATCAAATGAGCTAGGCCACCTAGACCTCATGCCCTCTGCTTCTCCTCATGCTACAACAAAATGCGACTGATAAGGCCCTCATCCAACACTTCTTCTACCTAATCAACAAATGGATCACCCTGCATTGGATCCAGTGGTTGTACTACTTTTCCTATAACCTCTCTTTTTGAGCTACGCCCGTCATTTCATAAGATATGAGCATAATGAATGTCTATATATTATCGAGATAACAACACGCTTCAACCCATGAAATAACTTGCATTAGTATCATGATGCTTGAGATCCGTATCCTTATGAGAACACATCAACTCAATTACACTAGCTTAATAACTATTTTCTCATACAGACTTTGTTTGCCCCTCGAAAAGCCTTGGTCTTGAATCTAGCTCTCCAGCATTGCGGAATCCAGGGTGGGTGAATTCTCTAGCACCTCACGCCCTTCCCCATCCTCCATTATTTCCAAACTCGCATGAATCGACAGGGGATTTGACATGCGATGACTCCATGCAGCCTGCGTCGCTCTAGTCTGCTCATGGTTTTCCCACCTCCTCCTCCCATTCTCTGCTTCATCCGTCTTTCCCCCAGGTTCCATTGTCCACCCAACACGAAAATTAGACTGCATAGCAAAGTTACAAAAACCGAACCGGTGGATGAATCGGTCGACTCTCAGAACCGGAACTGGTAAAAAACCGGGGAAAAAACCGGATCATAAAACCGGTCCACCAAAAATACATAAAATATTCAAATTTTATTCATTTTTAAATATTCATGTGCATCCATGTGAGTTCAAACCATTATACACAAAATATGCAAAGTTTCTCATGTATATAGCATATAAGACTTCATAGAACCAACCCACTTTCCAAAAATAAAGAAAAAAACCCACTTTCCAAAAATAAAGAAAAAAATTAAAAAAACCCTTTTTTGGCCTTCGTACGACCCTATACAGACCGGCCGGTTTTTTGGGAAAACCGGTTTTGGACCGGTTCGATACCGAACTAGGCGGTTCGTGGACCAACCCGGCCTGTTCGGTATTGAACCGACCCAAGACGGTTAGGTCCTTCGGTTCTGACCGGAAACCCACCGAAACTGGGCTAACCGACCGATTTTGCCGATTCCGGTTCGGTTTTGACAATGTTGCTGCATAGTATTACACTCAATTCTGATCAGGAGATTAACCTCTTCATTCGTGAGCCGAATTGCTACCATCCCACCATCGTTATAAAGAGAAACATACATGCCAAAGGATGTAAATTTTCCTTTAATATTCAACTAGGGCTAAACAGTGCATTCAAAATATTTATTGATAACCACACATGAATAGCTTTTACAATATGCAGCGGAATATAAAATTGAGAAATAACTCACAACATCACAACATAAAAATGACACAGTTATTTTGGGTGTGGAAACCCTCGGAAAAACCCAAGATGGGAAAACCGATGCAACGATCAGATATAGATTTTATTATGAGAAAATATGGAACGTTACAATCACTGCAAATTCACCCAAACTTGGCGAATGCAGCTACACGACATAATCACCGGACAAACCCCCGACAAAACCTCAGCACCCTCCTGCAAGAGTGTACGACCGAGCTGTATGGCCTCACACTTGTGGATCCGTACGACTATACGGCTGTTGTACGGAATTTGCATGGTCACGTTGGTAGCTGTACGGAATCCATACGACCTCCCTCTGCAGCTCCTGCCTGTCGACCTGTGTGGGTTCTGTCCGCCTAATGAACCTGTTTCTCGATCCTTCGTCTTCCCAGCTAAATCTTCTGTCTGAATTTCTCCCTATCTATATCCTGCCCCTGTCAGAATACAAGTGTGTGTGTCCTCTCAACCAATTGAACTCTCTTATATAACTTTAGGTAAAGCGTAAAACCTAATTTCACTTTCACTTAAAGTATTATCATTTTAATTATTTTCCAAAGTAAACTTAGGAAAAATAATTAAATACAACTAGTTTCCTGTTTTAGAGTCTTCTGCATGCAAGGACACTTGCAAGTAGGAAGACCTTCCTTGTTGCTGCTAATCTAACAAAGGATACGTCGTATCCATCTCCATGAACTGCCATAATGGGCGATAAGACTTTTCGTCCTTGCACCAGCCTTCATGAGTGCCTCTGTCCTCGACCCTCCATTTCCCTTACCTCCCCCATTCATGCCATCACTAAAAATTGCACCATCGTCATACCTTTCCCTGTTATGGCATTTCAACACACGCGCTAAACCGATCTGCCACTCTTTAGACCAACTGCCATCATAAATTCTTGTTGACAATACGTGTCAAGCCAGACTTTGCATGATACCCACCTGCCACGTTGCACTTACGTTCTCCACACCCGAATCCGGGGGAAGAGGAGGTCTATTTGCAAAACGCTGGATCGGGTAACTCGCCCGACACAGTCCATAACTCGCTTGAGTAAGTCCATAACTTAGTCGACCCAATTTATAACTGTTCCATCAACTCTATTTATCTGTTGGCTCAGCTCGGTCGACTCGATCGAGTCCGAGTTCGAGTTAGCTGAGTTTTAAGATACTATTTTGGAGTTGGTTAAACATCATTATGACTGTGCATGTGGATGATTATTATATTTTTTTTGACAAGAACGGTTATTTTTTTATTAATCGAACAATGGTGTAACCACTGAGAAAGTTTGTACATAGCGCAGAGTCTGTTCATAATTCAAAGACTGTCCATTACAGGCAGAATCCACAAAACCAGAAAGATTGATAGCTCTGTTGAATACACATTTAGATTCACTATCTTTGCACAGAGTACCTAGATAAAGACTAAGTCTACTATATATAAAGGCAAAATTGCAAAAAGGAGATCTCCCATGAGAACTTGCTACTTTCCATGGATGCCACCGTGCTGCCTAGAGTCTGCTGCTGCTTTTCCTCCTACATCAGCTGCTATTTTCGCTACTACCAGCTCCAATTTGTCAAACTTCAATTCCAACTCTGCAATCATCCTGGTCATTGCTATTTCAGATTGAGAAATTGATTTTGAAAATTCCTCATGCAGGTGGGAGAGATCCTCTTGATTGGCCTCAGCTCTGCTATGACCGAGAGAGCCGAGGTAGAAGAAGCAGACGATTCTGGAGAGGAATCCATGATGCATGGAGATGTCGCAAGCAAGAAATAATCAACCAAACCTCTACAGTGGATGATATAGAATGCTACAAACTCTCGCATTTCCTGGCCCGATGAACTTAATTGCACGCACCATAATTCCACGATCTTAGGCGTATCCATCACAGTCCTCACACGCCTTCGATAGAACAATGAAGGACCTTCAGCTTGATTCAGAACATGAAGCATATCTAGAATTTTGTACGGGAAGAAGTTCTCCTGCGATGGACGGGACAGAGGAGCCAACATATTAAGTGCCGCATGCCTGCCCACGTGTCTGCACAAGTTCCTTGCACTTGCCACGATCTTGCATGATGGGAGCCTGGACAGGTGGGAGCCACGTGGGAAGCAATGGGCCCAACCCTTAATTCCTTTGCCCATGGTCCTATGGGATGAGGTAGTGGGAGCTAGCTCCATTCAAGACCAACGACCCTTTGCTTAATGAGGCTACCTTGTTTCTCGCGAGGTCAGGTTGGTCATTTAATCCTCTTAAGGCGTGGAAATAATCAATTTTTCGGAATGAGTTAGAAAGATTTTGGATCCTTCTAAGCAACTGACAAAGGTTAAGGTGGGAGGTTAGAGAATTTGTAGCTGAAGCTTGAATAATGAGTCGTGTGTCCCCAATTACCATGAGATCTGATACTTCTCGATTTCGAACTTGGAGGAGGCTTGGCCAAAGAGCCAGAGCCTCTGCAACATTGTTAGTTTCATCACCTAAACCCTAAGAATACACTTGTTCCTTATTTCCATCGGGATTAATGAGAATCCCTCCCCCTCTTGCCGCCCTTGGATTTCCTTTAGATGCTTCGTCAAAGAATAGAGCGTGTCTTCGAGTATCAATCATCCACTTACTTAGATCCGATTTTCCATCCTAATCTCCCAGGGAGAAGTTTTTGGAATATGGGGAAGAGAAGGCCCAGGTAAGTTTGGAGAGAGACTATGAAGCCATGCTTCTTCAAGGGGGGAGAGTGGGCAGTTGGACGAATCGGTCCACAAAAATTTTAGACAGTCTCCAATCAGAGCAAAGACCTTGGAGACAACATGTGCTGCGGTGGAAGCTTTGCCTTTGAAGATACGAGAGTTTCTTTCCAACCAAAGCTTCCAAATAATAAATTTAGGAAGAGTCAACCAACAAGATTTAACCAATGTGTTTTTGAAGTTTGAGAAATGACAAAGAGAGGCCCAATTTATTAACAGGGAGTGAATGTTCCCAAGAAGATGCAAAGAGGAAATAATACTTGCTAATGATTGGATCCTAACGTTTTCTGCGAAAGAACAAGCAATTAACAAATGATCGACCAATTCTGAATTTGATAGGCAGAGAGGGCATCTAGTGGGTCCTTCCCAACCTTTTATCCTGAGATTATCCCTAGTTAAGATCCGATTATGAGGTAGAGTCCAAATAAAGAAATCAATCTTACGAAGGCTTTTAATTTTCCAAATCGACTTCCAAATAGTAGGATTGTTTGTAACATGAGCAAACTTGACGAACTTATAATCTTAAGCAGTGGTGTAGACTCTCGTCCTATTTCCCCAACCCCAGGCGTCTTTATTCTTCTTTGAAATTGGCAATTTCCCCTGGAGGTAGAAGAGCAAGGCTTGTCTTTCATCCTGGAGATGAGGGAAAATTGGTAGGCACCAAGTCTTCCACGTTTGAGGCTCATCTTCACTCCATTCTGAAATATCCCAAAGAGTGATTTTATTTTGATTTTTCAGAAACTTTGCAACTTCAGCAATATATGGCATTGAAGCCAGAGGAGTATCCCCCATTATTGAGTCATCCCAAAGCTTAATATAGTTTCCATTTCTTGGAACCCAAGTGAGATGGGTGGAGAAGAAGTTGTACGCTTTTAGACAAATAACAAAGATAGGAGAGCCTTTTTGCGCTCTAGGGGGGCTGTCCAGACATCTTAGACGACTTCTTGTAAAATATTTTTTCCATAAACCTTGCTTACTCTAGGAGAGTTTGCCAGAGACTAGGTTCCATAGAAGCTTGGCCCCAAGGGCTAGATTTTGTGCTCTGAGGTTCTGAATTTGGAGGCCTCCCTCCATCAGAGGGCTTGAGATTTTTTTCCAACTTACCAATGGAAGTTTCTTTTCATTCTGTTTTCCTCCTTTCCACAGGAAGCGCCTTATCAAGGTCTCAATCTGAGCAGTTTTAGCTTTCGGAGCCAAGAGTATGGAGCACTGATAGATGGGGGATGCTGGTGAGGGCTGCCTTAATTAGCACATTTTTTCCAGTAGGATTTAACCAAGAAGATCCCCAAGTGTTTATTCTGACTTTTAGCTTGTTAACTAGAGGAAGCCACGTAGAGGACTTTGGAGTAGTTTTGAAAATAGGAACTCCTAAGTACTTAAAATCTTCCCATTGAGTTTTCTCCTCTATTCCCAAAATTCTGGAAATATCTGACATTTCCCTTGGATTACAGTTTCACTCGTAAATTTGGCTCTTCCTGGAATTGATCTTACTGCCCGAGGCATCTATATACAGATCCAATTCTTTCCTGAAATATCTTGTTGATTGAACCCCTACTCCTCCAAGAAGGATCGTATCATCAACAAATTGCGCATGATTAATATCCTTAACGCCCCGGGCAATATAGATCCCTATGAGCTCTTGTCGGTGTTGGCTTTGATCTAATTGAAAACTAAGAATTGAAGATTGAATTCCATAGAGAAGAGGAGAGAGAGGACAACCTTGTCGCAGACCTCGCGAGGCTTGAAAAAAACCTGCTACCTTGCCATTAACCAGAGGAGCAATCCCTGGACTTCCAATACAAGCTTTAATCCAGGATATGAAGGCCGGATTTAACCTGAAACGTAGCAAGACTTGGAAGAGAAATTCATGTCGAACTTTGTCAAAGGCATTGGCCAAGTCGAGTTTGATGACCATACCTTTTTCATGATTCTGAAGACTTGAGTGAAATGCCTCCTGGACGAGGATGATATTCTCAGCGATATGTTGTCCGTTTATGAACCCACCTTGATTTTCAGGAATTATGCTGGGAAGAATATCTTTAAGCTTGTTTGCAACAACTTTAGTGATTATTTTGTACCCAATGTTGCAGAGGGAAATTGGCCTAAAACGGTGAAAGGAGGTGGCCACTTTTTCTTTTGGAATGAGGGCTAGGAAGGCTGAATTGGTGCTTCCTCCAATATTAGTGCAAGATTGGGATTTCAAGACCATTTTATGGAGGTCCGTTTTGACTGTTTTCCAACAAGCTTTGACAAATTTGGCAGTAAAACCATGCAGACCTGGAGCTTTGTTAGTCTCCATGCTAGCTAAAGCATTTTTGATTTCTTTTTTATAAATAGGGGAGGTCAGGGCCTTGTTTGTGGCTTGAGAAATCAGGAAAGGGATCAGATTCAAGACAGGGGAGTCGAGGGTAGCTCCAGAAGGTCTTCCCTCGGTGTAGATGTTCCTTAAGTGTTTCATGGCCTCTTACTAGATTTCCTCAAAGTCTTGAATAATCTGGTTTTGTTTATGAATTTCTTTAACCGCTTTATATTGCTTACGTCCTTCAGCTTGTTTATCAAATACGCTAGTGTTTTTATCCCTAGAGTTTAGCTAAAGACATCTAGATTTTTGTCTCCAATAGTCCTCCTATGCTCTACATGGAGCACGCAGATTCTTTTGAAGGGAAGCTTCTTTTTCCACACTATCCTCCTCTATTATTTGATCTTCCTGCAAGATCTGATGCTTATCTAGAAGATTCCAGGCGTCGATTCTTTGCATGGCTGGAGACTTAAAGGACTTAGTTTAAGATTTGAGAGCACTTTTGAGTTTTCTTAGCTTTTCTTCCTAGATGAAGAATGGAGATCCCGAGATTGGGTCCTTCCAGACTTTTTGAATGTTATCTTGAAAGCCTTCCTGCTTGATCCAGGATGGATTGAATCTAAAGGGAATAGGCCCTATATTCTTTTCCTCAGAGAGATCCAAGAGAATTGGTTTGTGATCAAACATGTTGAAGGGTAAAATTGAGGATTCAACCTCAGCCCTAAGCTCAAGCAAAAGAAGAGAGTGTTGGACCAGGAATCTGTTAAGCTTAGTTGCTATGTGATTAGGCTAGATCCTTCTGTTAGACCAAGTATACCGACCTTGGCTTGGTTTAATATCTTCTAGATCCCAATCCATGATGATATCTTCAACTACCTCCCGTAGAGGATCTCTAACAATTTACCCTCCTTTCTTTTCTTTAATATGCAGAGTGATATTTAGATCCCCAACCATAATTAGATTTTCAGGCTGAAGGTTTCTCAGAAGCTCCTGAATATTTTGCCAACAATCTTTCTTTTCTGAAAAATGAACTGGGATGTAAAGATTTAGAATACTTACCGAAAGGCCCGAGCTTTTGTGACGGAAGGTTGTGAAGATCCAATGTGTGCTTATAGAGGAGAAAGTTAAGTCGAAAGTGGTCAAATTCCATAATGTGCCTAGTCCCCTAGAGGCACCTCGAGCGCTTACAGCAATGCCATTCCCATTTTCCCAAAAAAATGACTAGCTTGGAGGAAGGCTAGTTCCTCCATTTTGGTCTCCTGGACCAGTTAGATTCCAGGGGTAGAGATACAGATTAAATCTTTCATGGCTTCCATTTTTTTGTGCTCCCTAATCCCCTACAATTCCAGGAGACAACATTCATTACTTACCTTTAGGGAAGTGGGTGGCCCCTTTAGAGGCTTGACCTTTTTGCCTTGTAATTCTCAAATTCATCAATCCTTCAAGTGTTACTTGAAAACCTTGTAGCTTATCTCTGTAGGTGGCTTCCTCTCTGCGCTCCCTATCAGTCTTTCTTCCTCTTTTTCCTGTTTTTTGTATTGTTTGGGCTTGACTGATTTCTCTTTCCTCTCTTTCCGACAACTCCTGTTCTGATTCTGGGTCTTCTGGTTTTGGTCGGTCTGAAGCTTCTTGCGGACTGGGATCGGTTAGGGTTTTGCTAGGAGATCCCTTCCCCCCCAATGTGTAGCTTTTGACGTTGATGCCCATTACGGGTCGGCTTCCATCAGTTTCTCGGATGAGACTATTTCCTTCGTGGTTTCCTCTAGACCAACAAATCTATTACCTGATTCGGGCAGGGATTTCTGTGCTACCTCCTTCCTGGGCATGGTCGGGTTTTTCCCATCTTTTCTTTGTTGGGGTTTGGGATTTGCCTTGGAGCGTTTGGCCTGTTTCCATCCTTCTTCCGCCTCCTTGTCTGCTCTTGCCTATGGGATTTTTGGGTAGTTCTGCTGAAAATGCCCATAATCATGGTAATGTCTACATTTAAAGGGTAGTTGCTCATACTCTACTTTCTGATAGTGCTGCCAGTCTCCCATTGTTAGGTTGATGGCTTTTGGAAGCTTTGCTTCCCGATCTACTTCAACGCAGATTCTCACACAAGAATATTGATCCTTTGTGTTTGCTTTGTCAATATATTTGCCCATCCTGTTTTTGATAGTTTGCACGGAAGATGGAGTCCAGCATTGAATCGAAAGATTATTGTGGATGATTATTATATGAAGACTCCTTGCACATTTTTGGAGGGATGTTTTACTTTGGAGGTTGTGCTATGGAGTTAGTTATATTCGACACACATTCAAACATATATGAGCCTTCACTTGTCCTCCCTGTAGGCTGAATTCTTCACTAAATAGCTGATTGCACACTTTTTCATCACATTTGATAGTTCATTTCACACTACATGGCATATGTGTGGAATTATTGCACATATTTGATGGTGCATCCACCTTTAAGGAGTTTGTTGGAACGCTTATTACACACTTATCTAGATCAACATTAGTGCTTGATGACATGTGTTGATTTTTGTAGCATTGGACAACTATGATACCGGACACGTCCATATGGGCCATCATGTCCAATGCCATTGTGTTGGACATGGACACATCCTAACACAGTGTCAGGCACCTGTTTGGGATGTCCTGATAGGGTGTTATACAGTTGTTTTGGACATCTCCTGTTTTGGGACACTTACAAAACACGTGTCTGACATTGTGTCAGATGTGTCCCAACCATAGGACATCGTGTCCCTAAAACAAGACACTACTAACCCAAAAAATCTGTAAAAAACAATTTTACCCTCGTTCATTCACTTTTTTAAGTGAGGTTTGAGCTCTAACATTTTTTTTAGTTGGTGAAGAGCATTATAATGTTTTCCCTCTTGATTTCCCTTTTGGTATTTGTTAGTGGCATTCGAACATCTATGTATTACATTTTGATTTTGTTGAGTTGATGAGAAATATAATCTCGACATCTATGTAATAAAACATTTTGATCTGACTTAATGAGAAATTTTATGTGTCTATGATTATCCACTGCGTAGATGGAATTATAGTCCCATGTGTTTGTTATCCTTCTCTGTCTACAGTTTGGGATGTATTTTTATTTTTCTTCCTTATACATTTACATATTACATTGTTTGGCTCTTAGTTGTGATGTATTTTTATTATTCTTCTATGTACATTTACATATTACATTGTTTGGCTCTTAGCCTCTCAAATCAAGTCAAGGAGCACACCAGTAAGTATTATGTGGGGGCATATTCCACAAACAACATCATAAGGGGATTCACTTCACATAGGGGAGTTTACCCCTTATTTCTATTCCTTCCCATGACATTCAATCTAAGGGGCATCATCATTGTAAATGGCATAATCTAAAATATAAAGGGTGTTTAGTCACGAGAAAAGATAATAATAGGGTGTGGCCCCTATCCATGTAATCTAATCAAATAGAAATATAGGGGGAGTTCTATCTCTCTTGCAGGCATCTAATAGGGGGGTAAGTTCTATCCCTTTTCGCTATTGTGGGTTTCAGTTGGGTCTATCATTGACATATGCATTGCGTGTAATGTGTATTGATTGTAATTTTTATTGAATATTTGTAAATGTTATAGTCTATATTTTCTATATATATAATTTTCTCTCTCTCTCTCTCTCTCTCTCTTTATAATATATATTATATAATGTGTCCTCTGTGTTCTAATTTCAGGGGTCACTGTGTTCATGTCGAATACTCCTATGTTGTGTCTTCCCCGTTCTCATGTAAGGTGACTTAGTTCGATAGGTACTTCTACATAGGGCAAGTGTCAGTGTACAAGAGTCATCTAGGAGACCTCTCAGACTTGGGAGTTTCACTTTAATTAAGTGAACTATTAAAGTGAATGTTCTTTTGTTATTACTTTATGTGAAGTGAACTAGAGGGCCCATGGTATTTGTTAGTCCATGATAATGGCCAAAGGTATTTGCAAATTGTAATGTTATAAAAGTCAGCCTAGGTGAGAGGAGGTGACACAATAGACACACAGAATGAGTGAGTAAGATCTCATTGAATGGGTGGAGAAGGACTTCCATCCAAGTGTGAGAGCAACGCCAAGGAGCGAAGCAAAGGGCAATAAAGGATGTAGCAACCAGGTGTGATAGGCTATGCTACTTGTTGTTTTGTATATTCCTCAACAAGGACCTTATCCCATGACGAGAGCCTGTGATTTTTATAGTTAATAAAATAATTTGTTTCTGGTTTTTCCCTAGTTGGGGTTTTCCAAGGTAAATCTAAATGTCAAATATGTGTGACTTCTTGTTTCATTCCGCTGCATAATTAGCTTATAATTAAGTGTATTTTCATTCATAATTGACGGGTTAATTATCGAAATCAAAGGTCAGATTTGGGTTAAGTAAAATTAAAATCATGGCCAACTTCTATTGAAACACATCCACCTTGAAGGAGATCTAGGAGGTTTCAAACACTATATCTAAGAGTTTATTAACAATTTTTGGAGATTCTAATTGGTGTAGCTTATTGAGGGTGCACCCTTTAGGATTATTTTATTGCTTTGTTGGAGGATGCATATGTCATATNTATATATATATATATATATATATATATATATATATATATGTTTTATCAACTTATATTAACATAATATATATGTTTTGTGTTATTATATAATTAATTTAATAAAAAATTAATTGATAATCATAAATATTTGTAAATCCAAAAAAATGCCACTTCATCTGCTTTTCTCAATGGGGCTTGTTTATGCGTTTGTTGATTGAGTTTCCATCCCCCATGTCTGGTTACTCCTCTTAACAATAAATTGCACCAGGGAATTGTGTATGTGCGGCTGAACAACCAGTGTTGGTGAAATGCTTTTTTTCTTATATTAAGTGTTTGTCACGTAGCTTAGCATTGTGTGGGCATGGTGTCGCTGTATTGATCAAGCTTGCGTTTACCAGATGAAATAAAATCGATAACCTAGTACAAGAGGAGGCGTAACGAGATTCACTTGAGAGCTATGAATGGTGGGAATATAAATGCAACAATCAATCAATCCCTTATCATGCACCTTTTTTCATAGTGGGATACCCCAACAAAAGAGAACTTTGTTACAACAAAGAAGCTTGGGGGTTTCTAGAATCGATATCCATGGAAACTCGGAAAGGATCGCTTGCCCTCAACAAAATGCGATGAACTAGACTTCTCAGCCTCATATAATGAGATCAAAGAGGGAGAAAGGAAGTTAGATGAGTAAAAGGCCCCATTCACAGTAATATCTTTTCTCATAGGGCTTGGGTTATGGGGCTCATCATAGCAAGTTGCATAGCCAACAATCGTGGTGGATTAAGTGCAACAAATTCAATGTGCAATTGGAGTCACAACTTTCAACAAGAAGCAATTGGAGTCCAATGCTGGTGAAGTGAGCAAACATTGGTGGCCGAATTGAAACTCCACGAATTTTGGGCCAAACTTCAACGGATTTTTGTTTCTTGTTGGAATTTGGTGAATTTCGAATTTCAACATTGAGATTTGTCGAGTCTCGTGACTTTGGCCACTACCAATTCTTTGATATATGCATACTCAATATAAATCTCATAATTTATGCATAGGGTTACAAGGTACTATTCCTTTAGACATTTTTGCTCCACCTAGGGTCTTGTAAAGATAGGGAATTAACTTTTGCTTCCAAAATAGAGTAAACCACACCAGTTCAATATACTATAGCAAAGACCGACAATTAAGCTAAGCTTCTATTTCCTGCTGGAATTCACTCAAAGTGGTTGTATAAATAGGTTGGCCACTATTTATACTTGAGAGGCAAGTAAATAAGCGTGGCAACAACAAATCTATTGTACACGAGCAACATTATGAACATGTGGTTTTCCCATGTCAATCTTATTGTGCCCCCCATTTAGGGTTCACAAAGTCTTGATGATCATTCAATGGTAATGGGTAGCATGCATTTTGTTCAGGGCATATAGTAATAGATTTAACATTAAATAATACTAAACCTTCACCCATGTGGCATCCCCCATCCACTTATGATGGGCAAATCAACAATTTTTACATAATCATAAATACCCATATCTTCACTTCAGGATTTTCAGTTAGCAAGGGTTCAAAAATATAAATAGGATGGGTAGAAGTTCAAAGGTCAAGAAAATCAACTTGAAACCCCAATTAAAATTTAATGTACAAGGAGTTTACAATCAAACAAAAATCAACACTTCCCCACCAACAAAAAACATGACCCTTCCAATTATAAAATTTTAATTACTTGCATGAACACAAGCAAGAAGGAAAATTTTGTTACAACAAAAATCCCAGTCATTTTTTTTGTCGTGTAAATCATCATTCATATTCATATTTACTCAGATAATCTCCAGCATGGAACTATTTTCTATTGGACTATTCAATTGAGATAACTTTCGAGAATATTCAGATACTGATATTACAAGCATCTATCTATTGGTTGCATTGCTGTCCTGTCGCTGCACATTCTCCTACTCCGTTGGCTCCACTACTCTGTGTCCACGCCCGAGCCGTTTCTCTTAGCGTGTAGGTCGCTTGCTGTCTAGCGTTGCTACTTTTGATCTTTGCCCATGCTCTGTAGATCTCTACTCTGTGAGCTCCCGTGTCTCTCTCTTCGTCGTCCTTCTTCAGCCTCACTTTTCACCCTGTCGACCCAAGTCTCTTGGCGGCTAGTTTTCTACTAGTTTCAATCGCTTTCTCCTGCTTTCCCATTAGCTCTTGACCTCCATCGACCTACATAATTCTGTCGATTTTGCTACCTGTTCTAGCCTTGGCTTATACCTTTGTCGGCGTAAACTCCCACAACACCTGTGAATCGGATCCACACTGCTCATCTTTCCCTGGTCGTTCAGCAGTGGACACTTCCTTCTAGCTTTTTCGCAGCTCCTACCTAATGTTAGCTGCCGAGCTTGATCAATGAGCAGCCGGCGATTGCGGTCGTCTTCCGACTCTTGAACAACATCCTATTGTCGTTTGGAACCGCGACTTCTCCTGGTTGAAGATCTGCTTGTAGCTCCTGTCGTCAACTCCTTTTTCATGTGGCTGCCTAACGCAGTGTTTGCTAACAATCTGTCCACAACTGCAGTCTGATCACGTCATATGCAGTTGCGGTCCTGCTAGCCAGCTTGTGAGCCTCCACCATGAAATTCACTGCTGTTTGTTGCTCCTTCATGCAACTGCTCTTTAGCTCGAGCATGCGACCTCACGTCCAGGCTGCAGATTTACCACTCCGCCCAGCCATGCTTGCACTGTGCCGGCGGCTGTCACACAACCTGGTCTCTGCGTCCCCGCGTGTGACTACTTGCTCGTGGAATCTCTTGCTCACTGTCATTCACATCCACCTTTGCTGAGCCCGTCACTCTCTACGCGGATCTTCTGCACTTGCACACTTTTCTGACCTTGTGCACCACACGATCCCACATCACCCGATTTGCGTCTTTCTAGCAGCAGATCTCAATAGTCACCCGGACACACATTGCTGCACGACGCCTGTACAATGGCCGTACAGTCTTACTCTTTTTTTTCTTCGTAAATTAGTGCAAACACGATTTCTTGCTCAGAGCGAAGCTGACTCCAATACCATGTTAATTTTACTAGATCTAGACTCGATTTAACGACTCCAATAATTTACTTTCAATTTTTATTCAAAAACATGCTAGATCTCAACAAATCATGCAGCAGAAATAAGACATCATCACACATTTGGCACTTTGAATTTACGTTGGAAAACCCCAGCTGGGGAAAAGCCAGCAAATAGTAGGTTTTATTAATATAAAAGCTTGCTCTCCCTTGCTGGGATAATGGCCCACTGAGGAATATACAAATCAACAAATAGCCAAGCCTGCAAACCTCAAGATCAGCTCTTTGATCTTGCTGGTTGGTTGCTATCTTCCTTGCTGCCTCTTTGCTTCATTCCTCAAACCCTGCCCACACACTTGGATGGAAGTCCTTCTCCACCCACTTAGTGAGATCCCCTCAATCTGTGTGACTGTCCTGTTTCATCCTCTCCGTAGGCTTCCATTTATAACATCTCAATGACTAAAATACCTTGGGCCAATACCATGAGTGACCAAATTCCATGGGCCCTCATTCACTTTTTAGTCATTAGCTGACATTAAGTTAATAAGGTGTTTTTCCTAACTTAGACATAGGAAAGAGATACAAAAATTCACTTGCCCCTAAAGCAAGCTCCTAGAGAGGTCTTTTGGACGACTCCTGCATGCCCAACACCTAGCATATGCAGAAGTGTACCTGTCCGTTGCTACAAAAATCAACATTACAGTTTTTGAAGAATTGTGGACAAATTGAAACCTACTACGCCCTCTTTCTAATTAGGACCTCTGCTGCAGTCCTCAAATCCTCAGGAGGAAAATGGGAGGGGATGCATCACCCAGGGCTGGGTACAGGTTGCTATGCAACATTTCTAATATTTGCTGGTGCTTTTTCTAGTGCATCATTGTATTTTTAGGTGCAAGGCATAATGACTACTTTTGAGGTGGTGTGATTAATGCAAAATGTTGTAACACCTCTTGCTGGGAGTTTCTCCTATAGCCTGAATAAAATATGAAGAAATCCAATCGATAAATAAAATTGAAAAGTCAGGAGATCTTTCTTATACCTTGGTTGATTCCCTTGTTCTATGACTATGTCTGGTGTCACTTGATCATATTGAAGTCATGTTCCTTCGGTCTTGGCTGAGGCAACTGGACACCTTGTCTTTCTAAATGATTTACATCCTTATGCCACTCAGCTATCAACTGCTTAGGCATTTTTATACCTTGACATACTCGTCAGTCTGGCTTGATTGCTAACTGGGCTGGGATACTCCCTTGTCGAGGTCCAAAACCCACAACAATGCCAAAATGTTGGATGGCAATGAAACATAGTAAAATGAAAGAGTGCCCTTAATGAGGACACAAAGAATGTGATGAAGTTCCTATTCAACTTGCAGTCATAGTTGCATATATATTTGATCAACAGATATTGTGTTATTTTTCGGAGTACATAATGATGGTGCCTCTGCTCACAGTGATTACTCTTTTCTTTTATTTGTTGGAAAGGGGGAGAGAGCTTTTTATTTACATAGAGGTCCATGTACCTGATGGTGGGGGGTACAACTGTTCACCAAACTAATCAGGCTTTTCTGATCTTATATTCATAATGATGACCTTGTGACATAACCTCAAATTCCTCATAAAATAATGAAGTGGTTTCAACTCACTCCTAACATAAAGAAGTAATCACATCATTTAAGCTGAATGATTATTTCATTGATCACAATTATAACTTGCTAAAAGAGAAATCCAGTGGAAGACACAGTACACCATAATGATCAATTTGGGGCTAAGACACATTTGGTGCCATATATAATTAGATTGAAATTTGATGCCCAAACAATCTGACAGTGGGTGAAGGCAAAAGGTAATTTCAAGGCTGGGAGAGACATTCTTCCAGTCACTTTTTTGTTTTTGTGAATTTGACATGTCATTATTTATTTGTAGTTTGCTGTTTGGAACGAAACTATTTTTGCGGTAATGTTATTTTGTCCACAATCTTGAGTCTTCTGTACTGTACTGTTACATGTACCGTTGGCATTGCCATTTTTTGTTAAGAGTGTTTTCTGTCATCTTTGGCTTGTTGGGATCAGTGAATTATTGCCAATATTAAACTGGAATAGTATTGGAGTTGATTGTGATTTGTAGAAACTACAGAAGAGCGGGCTAATGCACTATAATTTGTTTGAGCTTTAAGATTAATCATGATCCTTGGACTAAGTGACTGACCTCACAGTGTAGTTGGTTACATGTAGTTCTACGAGTATATTGCATTCAAATTAACTCCACAAACTTAAGGATTCTGGGTTTCTGACTGTGCAGGACAGGAGTTTAGAATGTTTGAAATTAGGATCGAGTATAGTAGCTTTCATTTCTTAAGTTTGTATTATTGACTAAAATTTGCATTATATTGTAGTTGTGTAAGGACAAGATTTGAATGTGAGCTTAGAATGTTTGAAATTAGGGTAGAGTATAGTAGCTTAATTTCTTAAGTTTGTATTATTGACTAAATTTTGCATTATATTGTAGTTGTGTATGGACAAGATTTGAATGTGTGCAAATATTTACTGTGCAGTCTTTAACAATGGTGGAACTCATCAGTACTTCTTTGCGAACACTTTCTCTTGTTGGCTGTCGGGCAATGACTAGTCTTCATTTAGCATGCCCAAATCTCCAGCATGTTTATTTAGATGGGTGTGACCATCTCGAGGGAGCATCATTTTGCCCTGTAAGTGTTTCAAAATCCTTTATATTTCTTAACGTAGATGTCTTGTGATAAGTGTGTTATATCATATATGTTATGCCCATTTTGGATATTTAGATAGGTCATGTTTACTAGGGTAGACACATATTTTCATTGAAGCCTCATTCACCGGGTGAATGCTGGTCTGGTAATTTCTTTTCTTGAAGCCTCATTCATGTTTTTTTTTCTTAATTTTTTTTAATTAAAATTTACGGACCCCATTTCTGGGTTTCCCTTGGACATTTATTACAAAAAACTAAGAAGGCAAAGTCTGATAGTGTTTGCCTTGTTATGAAAAGCATAATTTCTCCTCATCCCTACCATCAATATCAATGCAATCTGCTATTGTTCTTTTAGTTCCACCACCTGCATGTGAGGTTCCACTGGAACTAGGGGATCCATATGTGGGGTAGCCAAATCTAAGCGACAGGTCAGATTTAACATTTTGTCTTTTACCATGTTTTCTTTATGCATATTGCTCTTCCTTGATGTATTTTGTCTTATCTACCTTCCATACATTTTGGCAAGCATTATTCCAACTGGCCCCCTATTTTCAACATTCTGCAGTGTTCAAGAAAGATGCCTCCTCACACACAGGTATATGAAACAATCACCGCTGCTTTAACTCTAGAGCAAGAGAGAAAAGCACCAATTTCCAAAATACTCCGGAGTGAAGCACTCCGGGAGCCTATCTTATTATATTTTTATATATTTTGATACTTATATACTTAGAAAAAAAACTACAATGGTGAATTAGTTGCTAAAAGTATGAAAACACAGATCTTTGTAGTTGGTTAATAATAAGCACCCAAGCACCGACCATTTAGCATACAAATAACATCAAAGATCTAGCAGTTATTGCATTGCCATCAAATGATCAACAATAATATCAACCTTCAAGTTTAAAGTTTTGACAAATAACAGTTGTCATCAAGAAACTAAAAGAGCATAAACCATGAAATGAAACAATAGGTCACGACTAAAGAGTTGACTTGTCATATGGAATCAACAGTTCAAACATCAACTGTCATATAATGTTTACAAAATAAGCCTCTTGCCAGGAGCAATTTCTAATTTCCTTTCCTGTTTTCTAGTAACAACAAGATTCATTCTAAGAGCACGGGGAATCTCTCCAATACCTTGCTCATTTAAGCAAACTTTGGGAGCGGGAGTGTGATATGGGAAGCTTCCCCATAGCTAGGAACCGAAGTAATGTTTTTCCTTGTGACAACCATGCCTACATATAAATTTAGTGGTTCCACCCTCTCTTCTTCACTTCTTCATGTGCATAAAATTGATCACTATGATCACTGGCCTTTTTCACCTCCTCATCCCTACTCCCCAACATACATCCACATGAGTTACAACATTTTCACCTGCAATAGAATGAAGGAGAAGAAGTAAAGGGAAAGTGTTGGAGAAGACAACAAATCCACAAACATAAAGACCAAAATTACAAGAATGTGCTTCGGGCTTACCTTTTCGTGTTCAACTAAAACAAATCAAACACCTTAAGCAACCGCACACAAACATGCCATAGATTGGCACACCAATGTATTACTTGAATAAAACCTTCTGAGAGGGAAACAATACCCAATCCTGGCCAACAAAACCTCTTAAGGCAATATATTAACACAGAATGAAAAAGTTTTGCATGTGAGTTTCTCATATAATCATCAACATGTGAACCTCCATGTGAACCTCCATACTCTTCAAATATAGATCATGGAGCAATTGGGTGCAAAGCTATGGATCAATGTAGTTGTTAAGATTGAAGAGAAGATAAACCGTCAGATCACTTAATGTCTATAACATATCATGACTGTCATATTGCATAAGTGCAAATGCATACTAGAGTGACACACTTTTCCTAAAGACACATTAAACCAAGTTGATTTTAACTAACTCTTAAGTGTCTAAATATCATAACATCCCCATTTAAGAATAACTTGGAATATGAATGAAGGATTTACAGAGGTGACACAGTAGGAGAAGGATGGAGGCAGTAGAGCATATCCCTCCCTTAATGACTTCTTGAACTTGTAACATAGATTCAAATTTGGAAATCTTAGCTTTTGCAAGAGACTTCATGGAAATGTCAACAATTTGATCTTGAATAAGCTTTTTGATGAAATGCATGTGTAGCTCAATGTGTTTGTTTTGTCGATGTCGAACTTAAACTTTGGTGAGCTTGATGAAATTTTGATGCTATTGTTGGAATTCATACTCTAAACGGGATCCATCAAAGCCACAAGGTTTCTTGAATTGCATTAACTGTGGCTCGATACTCTGCTTCTGCTGAAGAAAGAGCAAGAGATTCTTGCTTTTTACAAGCTCAAGTGACAGGTCCGAAACCAAGATTGAAAACATAACCTATAGGAGACTTTTGATCATAAGAGTTACCAGCCCGACTAGAATTAGTGAAAGCAACCAATCTGTATTGAATCTTAGAATAAACTGTATCGTGGATATATTGAAGTATCCCTTTTGTTGATTTCCAGTGACTTTCATCGGGTGTTTGCATAAATCGGGAAAGAAGACCAACGACAGGAAATATTTGGGTGATCAATAACCAACTTGCTACGTAGCATTTAATGCGTCGACAGTTGCGTAGCAGGCTATTGGATTTCAAGGTGCTTGAGATCCAACAGCCTGCTGCGCAGCTGTCGGTGCATTAAATGTTGTGCAACAGGCTGGTTATTTTTCGCCAAATATTTGGATGGAATGAGTTACGGCTATCAACTAACTAACAGTACAAGGCAACATCGACTCTGGGTGTAGTCACCTGGTTCGAGTTCGTGTTCGAATTCGACAACCTTGAAATTCAGCAAAAAATCAGCACTTGAAATTTTGGCAATAAAATTCGGCATTAAGTTCAAATGACTAAAAAATATGGAAATTAACAAATATATGAAGATTTTCAATTTACAGTCTACAGACTTTAGTGATTGGATACAAAATAGCCTAAAAAGCTACATGTCACACTTACAAACTCTAGTCTACAATGACAGACTCACACTGCACAAAGGAAAACAAAACAATAAAGTTTAAAAATTTAAACAGGTTACAAATTACAACTTACAGACTTACAGTTTTACTCTTAAAATTGTAAATCTGAAAAATAATTAATGAGTAAAAAAATTCGAAACCTAGAGTGGAGCGAAGTTGCTATTGGATTTGGAACTTGGAGGTCGGATGCTGGAGCTTGAAGTTGCTGTGCAGAATTCTAGAATCTAGATGAAGTCTGGACTCTGAAGATCCCTCGCAAGTCGCAGTCATGCACTGAGCAGCCGAAACACTGAGCAGACTGCAGTTGGGACTTGGGTCTTGACTCTCGACTCTGAGTGATGGGAGGCTATGCACAGTCGCAGACTACACTCCGCCGTCAGGCCTCGAGGAAACTCGAAGACTGGTGGAGTCTCAATCAACTTCAAAGTTCAAATAATGTCCTGGACTCCTGATGGCCCGACTCTGGAGTCTGCACTCTGTCGTGGCATTGGCCCGTCGGGTGATGACTGATGTCGAATCGATGATGCTGAAAGCTTGAATCACGACCTTTCTCCAGACTCTGTCACTCCGCAAACGCTCTCGTTGTAGGATATAACCTGTCGTGCCCATCACAACTCGTGAGTCGCAGTTTGAGTTCACGCGTAGCTGATGAGTGATCAATAATAATGAACAATGACGGAGGTATGCGTCGGAGGTAAGTTTTGGTCAACGAGTCTAGGGTTATCGTTTACCCGCCCAAAGCGAACCCAAACAATTTTTTTTTATAATAAATTCGCCGAATTTATTCGTCTTTGAGTTCGCCGAACGAAAACAAACGAATTCGCGTTTCTGAACGACGAATTTCAACGATTAAAATCGGCAATGCCAAAATAACGGTAATTTTCGAACTTGAAGTCGAAAATTTGCTGAACACGGTGACTTAGGACTCTAGATTGAAAGGAAGATGGGGTTGGTTGACAATCTTCCTTGTGAAAGTGACAAAAAAGGTCACAATACTTAAACTGAGAAAGAAAAGTTCCTTTCTTCGTTTGCAAGCCTTGAAGGCCAAGAAAATAATGCAAATGTCCTCATTCTGTTATTTCATATTTCTTGTTAAGGCTGAATTTCACATGGGAGCATGAAGAGGAAGACAAGTGTCATAGGGGTTACTAAACCATTAAGAAGAGTTGGAGGAAGCACATGGAGGGAAATTCGACCTTAGGAGGCCTCATGATGTTAATAAAATGATGTCATTAGGAAGGAGAATGGCTTTTGATCATTTGTTAATTGGCCTTTTGCATTTTGAAGATATTTTGCATGTCCATTCCACGGTGAGTCTTCACTCTCCCTGCTTTTGAACCAATTTCGAGGGAGTTGGATTCCTTTCCAAATTGGTTAATGGAGAGGCCATTCAGACCTCTCATTTGGAGCTGAATGAAGTGTTTTATTTGCAGGTTGAAGGTCTATACAGTTCGAATTCTCATCTATCTCTCTATTCTCTCATTCCTTCTTTTCCATTCCCCCACGCTCTCATGTTGATGGCGCTCTTGTTGGAGTGGTGCTTTCGCTTTGCTGAGTATATTTGATTACCAAGATTGGGTATATGACGTATGACTTTGTACTCTTATGTCCATATGCTTTGTAAGTTGAAATATCGGAAATCCATTTGTGAAAGGCTTGCATTCCCATGCTCTTGAATGACTAGTTTTCATGTATTTGGCTTCCCTTTTAAAAGAGTTGTACATTAGATTTGTACAAGGACTTTTTTCTGAGTTTGATGATGATATGGTAGCCATAAATGATGTATTACTCTGTAATTTCATGACCATATGCCTTGTAGCTCGAAGTCCAAGAAACTTTAGTGTGAAAGGCTTGCATTTCCATGCTCTTGAATGACTAGTTACATGTATTGGGCTTCCACTTTGAAAGAGTTGTATATCAGATTTGTATGAAAGAATATCTGTAATGTTTAATGCTATTGGGGCAACCATTTGAATGTTGTTTGGAGAGCCAAAAGTGTCATCTACCCTTGGGGGTTTTAACATCGATTTCCTAATGTTTTTGTCCTTCTTTCCCTATGGCCAAAAAATGTTGCAAAAGCATTTTGAAAGTGTATGAGCATTAGTAACATGCATTAAGATGTCCTAATACCCCTCAAGATCTTCCATACAAAATTTGTAGTCATTTGGGTGCATTTTGGGTCAACTTGGGTTTTGCTACTCTAAAGCTAGAAATTGGCCAAAATTGTGTAGATTTGAATATCATGTCAAAATGAGTTTCTTGATTCGACCATTGAGTGTTTCAGGTTTGTTATGATGTTTTAAATCTCGCAGGGTCCTTCCATAATAAGTTTGGAAAGGTTCGGTGGTGTTTGGGATCAAACCAAGAAAGGCTAGTTTACTACTTTTTCCTAGGAAACTTGCACTTTCTCTCATTAGCCCCAAACCAAGCTGCAGAGGCTTGAAGTTAGACTCAAAGTGTCCAGAGGTCATACTGGGATGTGCCAAGACTAACCGTACCATTGCATTTCAAATTCAGGACCATTTGGTTTAGTTGACCCCCTAGAGTCATGACTAGTCAAGCTTGAATTTTCCCAACTTATAATTTTATTCAAAATTCCAAGTAGGGACATTACAACCAAGACAGGGTTGAGAAAACATTCAAAGTGGGAGACAAAGTTTGTTTGGACTTGAATAAGGAAATACTACAAGGTCTTGGTAAGAAGATCAAGCCATTACGGTATGGTACTTTTGAAGTGTTGGAGAAAGTAAGAGACAATGTCTACAAACTCGGTCTACCCTCGTAGTGAATTTGGAAAATCTGAAACTCTATCAACCTTCAATTTTTGCCGAGGAACCTCGACGGGTCTTACCTTTCCTAGAGGACTTGGCACTAGAGGCTTAGGTAGAGTTAGCACGAAACACAGTTTTGCAAAAGAAGTCTAGATCAATCGGGTGAGGACAAATATGAACTCTGGCATGTGGGGTTGAAAGGACAACTTCTAGGCAAGGCTAAATGGTACTCCAAGGAGAAAGGTGGAGGAAAAATTTCATCACCTCATTTAGTAAAAGCTTTTGGGGACCAGAAGTCTCTTGGAATGGGGAGGTGTGATTTGAAATAGATCAAATATATAATTTGTCATCTACTTTGGTGCTTTCTAGGTAGAAAGATTGGATGAATTTGCTTGTAGGGCATGCCTCACTTTGCAAATTTGCAGTCCATAGTCATTTTTGGGGTCAAAAGTTGATTGCTTGCTTGGAATGGGGAGGTGTGTTCTGAGATAGATCAAATATATAATTTGTCATCTACTTTGGTGCTTTCTAGGTAGAAAGATTGGATGAATTGGCTTGTAGGGCATGTCTCACTTTGCAGATTTGCACTCCATAAACTTTTTTGGTGTCAAAAGTTCATTGCTTGCGCCATGCCCTTTGATGCAATTCAACACTTTGAGACCTTTCTGATGGTTCAAGAATCGCCTCAATCAAAGTCCGTATGAGGAAGTTATGCCTCTCGCAAGTTGAACTATCTGGGTGATTACCATGGTATTGAGTGGGTTCCATGCTAGCTCTCGTTTCTCACACATGTGGAGCTAGGACATGTGGAATTTCAAGAACATTCTAGAAGTTTCAAAAACCTAACCCTAATCGAGAGTTGAGCATGCAAAAACCTTAGAACTAACCCTAGACAACTATTAGTCCATGTTAAATGGCGAGCCATTAGGAGATAAGATAAGATATTTTTATTTGTCCAACTAATGACCACAAAGTAGGTCAACGGTACTGCTGGTTACAATGATGTCCATACAGTGTGGAGGACCAAATGGTCTCTTTTTATTTTTAAAAAGAAGTACAAAGGCGAAAGTAGTAGTGAACAATGCGTGCTAGGATGCAGTATGAGAAAGCTTTGGTCGCCGCCACAAACCCAGAACCCCACGATGGGATGGAGATGCTCTAGCGGAGAGGATCCCGTGGCGGAGAGGACCGACGAAGGTCCAGTATTCCTAACATCTGAGGCCGAGTGAAGAAAACTGAAGGAATTTCAACAAAGTCTGTTCGCTCGATGAGGAACTGGTAGAAGGTGCGGGTCGTCCATTGAGTTGCCACCGGGAAGATTTTGCATGATCTTGAGGTCTGGAAGACCTAGTCTGTTTCTCAAGGAGGGTACGGACCTGCTGCTGAGATCTTGTTGGTCGAGATACGGTTCCACGGATCCTCACTAATCTAGAAAATAGCTCAGTATCGATGTTGATTGGTCTCTTGGTGCCCCTGGTTGGTAGTAGCACGCTGAAAAATGCTGTGATCTTCTGTGTGGTGTCTGGTGTGGTGGGAGGTTGAAGAATGCTTGCTCGGAATCTGAGAGCTTCCTATATGTATAGTGCTAAACATCTTTGATCGAGATACCGAAAAAAGTCTGCTAGGGTTTGAGGGCCTCTGAATAAGCAATGGAATTGTCCTCTGATCTTGTAGTAGATGGGGCATCTGAAAATAAAGTGCATCTCGTTTTCCATTTCATGTAGAAGGGTTCCATTCTTGTGATGTTACTGTATTGTTCCATAGTTGAGCAATAGCACGGTAGTGGATATTAAAGCATAACAAAGGATCCTGTGGTAACCATTCCAGCTGCAGTGTCATTCGTAACTCCATAGAACGTACCACTTTCTTTGTATTTGTATTCTATATGAAGGAGCAAGGCATTGTATTGTATATAAAGGAGCAAGGCACAGTCCTCATTTCTTGTTGGCTTTTTCTCTATAATGGGTTTTCCTAGGGTAAATCTTGTGTTGATTGTGTGTAGTGTGTTTTTTTTTGCTCTAGTTTTTTTTTCAGTTCCAGTTTATTTAACTTTTAATGGAAATAAGCTAATAAAAAAAACAAAGTTGTAAGATTTGTTGTGATGAACTGTTCCAGTAGAATATCCGTGACTATTAATGGATCAGGGCCCTTCCAAAGATGCTCTCTGTCAAAAGTACAAATCAGCCATGCAATACGAGGGATGTTTTTGGTCCAAACCTCGCAATGTGAGGTGTTCTTGCTTTTGGCTGTATATGTCGCCTTGACTCACCATAAATAATGCCTGGAGCCCAAAAAAGGTAGGGTGATAGAGTTCTAGGTATTTCTTCCTGCTCATATTATGCATCATTGCAGTCTTGGAAAAGCCTCCATTGAGTGTCTTAGCCGCTAAACTTAAAGGGCCATCTGTTGTTCTTAGTGAGAGAAGAAAGGCTCATTGAAAAGCAAATGAAAGATGCATTTTCCAGGGGAAACTCAACACACTGAAGTTTGCGTTGATTCTTGATCAATGCATCATTTCAAGCCTATTCGTTCCAGTTTGACCAAAATAAGCCATGTTTTACTTGCCATGCCTATTTTCTAGATTTGCTGATGGAGTTGAATAATTTGTGTCTTCTATATTTCATGACAGGAATACAGGAGTTGCCGAGCCCACTCAGAGCAGGATGTATCAGTTCTTAAATCTTGAGATTGAATATTTAAAGCAGTATCTTGATCCTCCATCAAAACTACTATCATGGATTTTGTAGGGGAAGCTTGCCTTGGTCAAGCTTGTGGGTAGTGAAAGAGGTTCATAGATGAATCATGCTGACAATCGAAGTTGCGGGCATGTCAGAATTCATTCCCATTCACTTTTCAACTGAGGCTTTGTGAGTGGAACATTCCGTGATGCTTGGACTGGCTACAATATGGCCTGTCGTTGCTGACCTGTCACCTTGTGGATCAAGAACAATGGGTTGCTGTCAGCACTGGATCAAGAACAATAGCTTATAGAATTCATTTCTGGTGGCATAGATGCGATGATTGCACTGATAGTAATGAGGTGCATCTACAGTTCATGTAGATGTGTCATATCTGTGACATTAATAAACTAAACTGAAAAAATTTAAAAACCGTAAAAATGAAAAGTTTGAAAATAGCTGACCATATGAATAAAAAACTAAAAAGAACCATAGTATAATTAATCTCTATAATAAAATGAACCAGCATAGATTCATCTCAGTTCTGATTTCTTTTTTTGATCCCTCTTGGTGCTTATTAGATCTGGGGTTAAGATGGGTTTATGCTGGTTGCACCGAGACTAATGAGGTGCATCTACAACTCAGATAGATTTGTCACGTCTGTAACATAACCAAGTATGTAGAAATGACAAATTGAAAATTAGTTGACCATAATAATAAAAAACAGAAATTGAGAACCATAATCATGGTACACTAGCATAGATCCATCATAACCCTGGATATTTATTTCTTTTGATTCCTCTTGGTGCATATTAAATCTGGGGTTAAGATGGATCTATTATGGTTATAATAACATTTTGTGTCGCTGATATTATGATGGCCTCATTTAATTATGAAAATGCTCTGTATTGCAGGTTGGGCTTCAGTCACTTAATCTTGGAATCTGTCCCCACTTAAGTAAACTTGATATTGAAGCTCCTCAGATGACAGTTTTGGAGCTGAAAGGATGTGGCATCCTCTCTCAAGCTGCTATAAATTGCCCTCAGCTGTTGTCCCTTGATGCATCTTTTTGCGGGTGACTATGCTTTTATTTTTGCTAGTACTTGCTGATAATATTGATATTATTCGATCATTCTGTTTCAGTGATGAAGCCTCTTAGTGCTTGTTTTCTGTATTTGAGATTTTGAGATGTTACTGTACCATTTTATTTTTTGCTAGTACTTGCTGATAATAGCGATATTATTCGATCATTCTGTTTCAGTGATGAAGCCTCATAGTGCTTGTTTTCTGTATTTGAAATTTTGAGATGTTAGTGTACCATGTTACAACGTAATGAGCTTGCACATGTTTTTCCACTTTGCATACTGCAGCCAACTCCAGGATGATTGCTTGGTTGCTACAACAGCTTCCTGTCCTATGATTCAGTCATTGATTTTGATGTCTTGCCCATCCATTGGATCTAATGGCCTTTTTGCCTTGAGGCTACTTTCCAACTTGACACTGCTCGATTTATCATACACATTTTTGACAAATTTGCAACCTGTCTTTGAGAGTTGTAACCGATTGAAGGTACTTTTGAAATTGTTCCTTTTCTTTTTCTTTTCCCCTTTCAACTGTTTATAAATGGAGTGCCTTCTGTAAAAATTTCCACAATCAATAGTGTTGAACTTGGAATGTGTATTAGGTTTTGAAATTACAAGCCTGCAAGTACCTCATGGACACATCATTGGATCCTCTTCACAGAGGAGAGGCACTTCCAGATCTTTGCGAGCTGGATTTATCATATGGCAGTCTCTGCCAGTCGGCAATAGAAAAGCTCCTTGCCCGGTGTCCTCACCTGACTCACGTGAGTTTAAATGGCTGTACAAATATGCATGATCTTGATTGGGGGCCAGAGTCTGCTGAACATTACAACCATATTGGTATAGGAAATGCCGTTACTGTGCAAATGGAACAGAAAGAAATACATGGCGAAAATGCGTTTGATTGGATGGACGAGGAGAAAGTCCCAGATCGTTTACTTCAGAACCTCAATTGTGTGGGATGCCCTAACATCAAGAAAGTTGCAATTCCTGTTTCTGCCCTTTGCTTTCACCTATCTTCACTCAACCTTTCTTTGTCATCTAATCTGAAGGATGTTGATTTAGCTTGTTGCAATCTTGTCTCATTGAATCTGAGGTATGAATCTTTTATGTCGTCAAAGTTGAGCTTTTTTCCGTTTCATGTTTTTATCTTTTTGGCATCACCGTATGATGGTCAGGTGTTCTTTTATGAAATACCTGCACATTAGATTTGGAATTAACTGTATGATTTGTTTTTTTGTTTGTCAGTAATTGCTCGGCTTTGGAGATTCTCAAGCTTAATTGTCCCCGACTAACAAGCTTGTTGCTTCAAGTATGGTTACAGATTAGTAATTCTTGTTATTTAGATTCTTCCCAATATTATGACTGAATAGTTTTATGTGACCGTGTGTTAACAATGTAAGGTTCTGTACCTCCATTTTTATTTTGTGCGCATAATATTTTCCCATTTGCTTTCAGGCATGTGGAATTGAGGAACAGGAAGTTGAATCTGCCATTCTGTCCTGTAACTCACTCGAAACGCTGGATGTTCGTTTTTGTCCGAAGGTTAGTAATCATATAGAAGGTGTTCTACATAATGTATACGTTTATTATCTGTTATTAGATAAATATGGTCTATATTATTCTGACTAATAGCCTTGTTTTGCAAAATAGATTTCTTCAACAGGCATTGCAAATTTGCGCACTATATCCCCAGGGCTTAAACGCCTTTTCAGCAGTGTGTCAGTCTGAATTCTGGATCTATTACTCTGAAACATATGAACTTTCTATTTTGAGAGTTTGTCTGCTATTTTGATGGTACAGTCGAGAAATCTGTGTCATCATCCATTTGTATTAGATTCTTTGTGTTAATTCTCTGCTGGATCACACTCTCACAACCATGCTTCTTCGCTGTCGTTGAATTTTCAAATGCCCAATTTCTGTTTATAGTGGGGATTTGCTGATTGCATCAAATTTACAAGTCTGGCAGAATTATTTAATTGTTTTGAGTCTGCCTGTTTAGCTGGAAACCCAATGCCTAGATTAATAGGGTTCTTTAATTAGTTTCCTTTCAAAACGATTGTATTAGTTTAGTGCCTTGTATAACAGTTCAGGACAACTGCAAAACCTTGTCCTTCTAATATTTTAGGACAACATAGGTGTGATTCTAGGATGTTGCTTCTAGAGAACCTATCTGTTCTGCTTTCTAGATTCATACATAATTTGGGTATGAGCCCAACCCTGTAAAGAAAGTTGCATTTGGAGGTTTTGGATGAAGAGTTGAAAGGCTATGTTACCCCTCTACGTATACTGAAGCATTAACTGCATATGAAACATATTTCTAGCGCATCTTTCTAGCGCTTATTAATTTTGGACAAATAGATTATCTGTTAAAAAGATGGGATTAACTCTGTATTTGCTCTTGTAACTATATAATCTGTAATTTACTCATGAGCGAGCCATAAGATTATCAGAGGGCATAGTCTTTGGAAATATTGTTTTGTATTTTGCTTTTGAAAAACTGTAGCTTAAATGCTCTTGCAGACTAGAAACAAAGTTGACAAACTTTTATTATGTTATTTAGCTGGCATTTTCAGTTTAAATAGCAACTATGTAAATAGGCGGCTTTTCTATATTAGTTTAGTGGTTTGACATAAAAATGTTAGCTGATTCTTCTTGTTTGAACTAAAATCAACTGTTTAAATGATTGACTTAGATCTCGACCTAGATGGGGACCTATTTGCCTTTCATTTTCTTTCTGCTCCATGCATGTACTTTGAAAAGTAGTCCTTATCCTTTGACATTAATTAGAGCGCGAGAAAACTGTGATTAAACAGTTTGGGTTGTGTTGTAATGAGTCGTGAATGCTGGTATTAATGAAAATCAACTTGTGATAAATAATCATTTATTAGGTTTTTCTATATTATTTGCCATCTCACTCCACTCATCTTCATCTAAACAAAAGTGATTTCGACGTTGAGGGTGAATCTCATAGTTCTACATATTAGCAAAATAAGAAGTGGTGGGATGTGAAAAAACTCGGAACAGGCTAGCATGGTATAAAACCCTCAGATCATGTACAGAAAGCCGAAACAGGTAAACGAAAAAAATCCAATACAAAAATGCGAAAGTGCCTTTTTATATATAATGTTTTTAATTAAATATACTACAATATATATATATATATATATTTTCTTTAAAATATTAAATATCAACCATTAAATTTAAAACTTAAAAAATTAAGTTCTTTTTTTTTAAACATATTTTTAACGTATTTTTTATAATATATATAGATATTTATATATATTATCTTTAATGAAATATTAAATATCAACCATTATATTTATAACTTAAAAAAATTTATTCTTTATTTTCAAACATATTTTTTATAACCAAAATTACTCTTTAAAAAACAAAAATATAATGTATTTAGTGTATACAGAAAACTCAGTTATTAATAGTTATTAATTAGTTTAAGAAGAAATTAAATAAGTATTTACCACAACTTAAATTTTGAATTAATTAATTAATTAATGGTCAAGGATGTAAGTGGTTTTGGGCTCATGGTTTTGGATTATTTATAGGGTTGTAATTATCCTTTGTAACATGCCAAAGTGAGCAAGAGATGTTCTCTTTTGGTGGCCTTGGCCTTGGCCTTGTTTGGCCAACTACCAATAATAGATCTAGTGTTGGTATTATATTTGCATATTAATTTTATTTGGCATACTTTATTCTTATCAAATTGAATTACGTAGTATGAAACTAAAAGATATTTATTTTAAGTGTTAGAATAATTAAAATTTGGCATTTTAAAATCAATTTTCAAAATTAGCGCCTATGCTACATATTGTATAAGTAGCTTATTGTAAGTTAATGTCATAAGATTCATATTCATCCTTGTCATCTTGCTAGGTCTTATTTAGTTTTTGATTTGAAGGCTTTATATATGTACTCGGTTGTCTGTATACTTGGTTGTGCTTCTGTACAATATCAAGGCGCCTTTGAACAAAA
>LPNX010254650.1:401655-426103 GCA_001517045.1 Pseudotsuga menziesii | reverse complement strand
AAAAAAAAGATAATATATATATATATATATATATATATATATATATATAAAATCTATTAAAAATAAATATAATATGTACTCTGTATACTTGGTTGTGCTTCTGTAAAATATCAAGGCGCCTTAGAACAAAATCCTTATATGTTATATTTGCATGTAGCAGTGCTTTGATATATATATATATATAATCTACTAAAAATCAAGAAGAAAAATTTGCAACTTATTTCCAGTTGAAATTGATTCTACATCCCAAATGTGCTATATGCATCCGAACCAAAAATCTTGTTCTACAAAATGAGGTTTGATATATAGCCTATGTTTGACTTGCTGTTAAAATGACTAAGCCTTACAAAAATTCTGGGTTAGTGCCAGTTGCATATTTACATCTTTACACTAGTAAAATAATGACATTATTGACGAGCGTGTACATCATAAGCTCTCTTAGCATCAAAACTAATCTCCTTCTGCCCATGATAAAAGAAAACAAGCATTGAAAAGACCATCTACCAGATTGGAGCCAAACCATTTTTCTGGATTGGCCTTCTTTTGCTCCTTGATCAAAAGAAACTCCAACCTGTACTAGTACTGTCCGTTTTGACAATTCATCTGCTTCCTTGTTATTCTCTCTTCATTGGCACATCAAAGAATCGTTTTGACAATTCATCTGCTTCCTTGTTATTCTCTCTTCATTGGCACATCAAAGAATCATAGCCCTCATGTTTTGCAATATGCTTACATGAATATCAGCGTACGAGTACCATTGGAATTCATCACCTATTGAGTACACACCTTGTAATCCTTTTTCAACTTTTAAAGGCTAAATTCAATTGAGTACACCACCTTGTAATCCTTTTTCAACTTTTAAAGGCTAAATCCAATATTTGAATCCATAACTGTTGACTTTGTGGACAAACACTAAGTGCTTCATCCCTTTATTAAATTGTAAGAGAGAATCTGAATGGCATCCCTCGTTGCATTAAAAGAAATGTATGACTGCCGTATATATATTTCCATCCCTTTGACTATACTTGTGTTAGTTCTTTCTAACCTTCAACATGATTTTTTTCAATAATTAGTAATCATGTTAATGATATTTCTCCACCTATTTTGGTCAGCCATACAAATTCCACTTCTTTTGAAGGCCTCGTCACCCTTCAACAACTATGAGAAAAATCAAGGGTTAAAAGAGACATCCTTGCATGAGCTCCTTGGAGGGTTTGAAAAAGCTTGACATTGATGTCTTCACCAACATTGAGAAAGAGGAATTCAGAGATCCTAAGCATAGATGATCCTTGTGTGAATGAGCAAATGTTTTTAGACAACCAATTAGCCCAATCGCAAGTCTTAGACAAATTAATTTTTATTATTATAGCTATTGATAGCTTCTTAGGCTTAATGGATTGCAGGCCCTCTTTGGCAATCCCATTAACTTCATGGATTTGCTAAACTTTTAAGATTGGTTTTAATCTTCGTCAAGAGAGGAATTCCGTGATCCCAAGCAAAGATGATCCCTGTGTGAATCAGCAAATGACTATAGACAACCAATTAGACATGTTGTAAGGCTTAGATAAATCATTTTTTATTACCATAGCTACTGATAACTTCTTAGACTTGATGGATTGCGGGTTCTCTTGGGCAATCTCAATAACTTCATGGATTTGCTAAACTTCTAAGATTGCTTTTACTCTTCATCAATCACTTCACTTTAGAGATGATTTTATAGATAGAGTTGTAAAAGGGCATATAAAATCATTGGTTATCCTTCTTGGGTTGAATGCCAAGCAAACAGAGTTGAAGGATCCTAGAACCTTTATTGATAAACTTGATTATGCCAAGTCTTTTTCCCATGAAATGAGAACACATTCTCTCTAACCACTGAACTGCTTTGGTGTACCTCAACAAACAACTCTTCAATCATTTATTTTTCACAAAAGTAGAAAAGATTATGCCGTTTTGATACTTGTGCGCTACCTCAACAAACTACTCTTCAATCTTCCTACATAAATGTGTTGTAAAAGTATCTGTGTGGAATAGTTTTGATATTCGAGTCCGTTTCGGAGTTTTGGTGGCTATAGCCGTTGGTTTCAGGCGTCATAAGTTCACTAGTGTTGTCTCTTAGTAGACCCGTAGGATATCTTTAGGCCCAAAACTATTTCTTCATTGCTCGATTCCGGCAAGTGTTCCATGGATCTTTCAATGGACTCTGCAGGGCTAACATCTCTGGATTGCCAATCTGCAAATCAGACTACAGTCTCTCTAGTTGAAAGGAGATCATCCTTTCAAGCTTCTGGAGCTTCTTCTTCCATGATAACTATTGATGATACAATACCTTCCCTTGACTGGAAATTGCCTGAGATATTACCCGCTAAGGTTTATAAAATGAAATGGTGGCAATATAAGTACAACACACAAATTTGTAGGAATATATTAAACCCACTCACAAATTAGGATAAAATAATTAATCATTATTTGATTAATTATTCACCCACTAGCTTAATTAGTTGGCATCCACTTGCATCTTAAAGTCAATACATGCTATCTATATCCCAGGAATGATTTATTTCCAATTTTGGGTTGATCTTGACCACCTTTTGACCATCCAGAATTAGTATACATGACTTTACAACAGATTCTGTTTTATTCTGCTTTTTCTGCTTTTCCTGCTTTTCTATGGTAAGATAAAAGCTAGTCAACTAGGAAACTGGGAGCTTTTGTTTCCAACCCATCCTCCATTAGTTTTTCTCCATTTTCTAAGATTAGCATGTTATTTCCATCTCCTTGACAACTCACTCATGCTTTTGCCAACTCGTGAGGTCCTTGATAGATTTAGTAAGTGCTTTATCCACCTATGGGGGTTTTGCTATATTTTGGTAAGTCAGCATTTTTGAGCTTTATGAGTTGTTTCCATACAATTCGATTTTCCTATGAGGGATGTACTATTTAAGTGCACTATTATTCATCATTATTCAATGGAAGGATACACATCAATATTCATCTCTTCATTCATGTGATTCAGTCTCTTTTTTTTTCTCTATTTTTCTTGTGTATGCTTGTGAGAATTCTTAGTAGCAAGATCTATTTCCTGTGCTTCTTCTTAGCATCATTGCACATAGCATTGATCTATTATTTCTACAAAATTAAAATCAGTTCCTTGGATATCACTTTCACTGACCATGAAGAGCCCATTCACATTAATCTCATTGATAAAGAACAAATTGACTGGGCAAAGGCAAAAGGTTACAAATATGTGCATCTAGGTGCTATCAAACTAGGAGTGGGCTCGTTAGTACGACACTATATGCTTGCCACTTAGATTTTGCTGATGCTTTAATTGGAGGCTTTAAAGGCCTCTTGCATAATGACTCGTTTTTTGATACTACCTTTCCTAAATATTCTGTCAGCTTGGATGACCCCTACATCTATGATTTACTTAAAGCCTATATTCGTCCTCTAGGTTTTAAAATGGGTACTGGCTCCAAAAGCATTCAGTGTAAATCTTTGGTTGTCATCCGCTTTGGAAATGATTCCCTTCCGCCTCTTACTTCTAAAGTCCATGAAAGTTTGCGCTTGCTGAGCATGGTGGAAACTGATAAGTCTAAAAATTCCACTTCTATCACATTTGACTGGACTGACATTAGTTACCCAAAGCAATGAAAGGTAAGATACAGAGAGCTAAGAGACTTTGACAAAAATAAGAACCAACAACCTTATATTCTTAAACCCTTTGTCTTTGACAGATTTTCAAACTCTTTTAAATTGCCTGAAGGGTTTCCTTCTCCTCGATTTGCTCCACCTATTGTAAAATCTTCCTCTATGAATAATACTTCTGAAAAATCAGCCTTGTTTGAACTTTGTTCTTCTTCCCGCCTTTCCTTTTTAGGTGTTCATAACAATGAGCATAAAGGTCAGCATGCAGACTGCTTTGCATGCAGAAAAGCGCTTGAGAGACTAAAAATTAGAAACAAAGGAGTAAGCTTGTACATGATGTCTATCCCCAGAAATGGCCCTGGTTTCACCTCTTCAATCCCACAGGGTGATACCTCGTTCCATCTAGGAAGAAATCTTCTTGATACTCCGTTTCGACAATTTTATCAAGATGGTCTTTCTAAAAGAGAGTTAATGCCACATAGATCATCAACTCCACACGAAACTGTCTCTGATGAAATAAAGCTGTTTAATTACAGTAATTATCAACAATAACTAACTGGTCAAAATATAGATGACATAGCCTTTGATATTATGCTTCTAAGGCAAAAAGTACAGATTGAGAAATAACACATTGCTTTGCTAGAAGCTAAAATTGATCACTTGCTTGCAGGTCAAGAAGAAATAAAAACTGCAATTATCTTAGCAAGTGAAAAGTTAGAAAAAAAGGCTAGATGTCTTAGGTAAAATGATACCAGAACCCAGAATGTAAGTAATAAAAAGAATCCTGTAAGCCAAATTGCATTAGAGTTTGCAGCTAAAGGTCATAAAGCCAAACATGAAAGAAGATACTCATTTGGAATAATGAGTATTCAAGAAGATGACCAAAGACCAAAATTCATTTTTGGTCAAGAAATGGAAGACCAAGCTGAACTCAACAAGTTAAAAGATACTGTCTCCCAGTTTAAAATAATGTTGAATGCCCTTTCAGATAAATATTTATCAGCATTCAAAATCCTAAAAGAGAATCTTGGATCTTCAAACCCAACCAATCAAGAGCACAACCATCCTTAGATAACATGACCTCCTCCTTTTGATACAGAAATGTCAGAACTTTCTGACACTTCTCCTTCTTGAGTTCCCCATTCTCTTAGTTTCAAAATAAATGGGATGAACAATATGATCTCCCAAATGCCTGATCAACGTGTGTTGAACATACAATGCCAATCTCGCGCCCAAATTTGAACAACTATTCAGCTTCTGTCAAATTGGGTATTATACAAAAGAACACATGACACCACAATAACTGGCCAACAATTAGCACTCCAGTTGGTTGCGGGATTTTTAGGATTAGCTTCAGAGTGGTGGAGCTAGATTCTCCAAGAATCCAGAGAGGAAATCTTAAATGTAGAAGATGCAGGCCAACAAATTCTTACTGCCCTCGTTAAAAAATTCTATGGTCCTGATGAAAATGAAGATATGAACATCTTGCATCTTTGTTTATGTCGGCCAAACTCTGTGACCTAAATAAAAGTGAAGAATACTTTTGCTATATGCAAAAACTGTTAATTTCTTCTAGCAATGCTGATAAGCCTGCATATCTGAAGCATTATTTAAGAAGTATTTCTTGCCATGTTCTTGATGCCGTTGAACAACATCTTAAAGAAAAAAAAATCAATTTGTCAGGTCTTTCTTTTGCTCAATTGCATGGATTCATCATGGAAATTTGGCAAGAACATTGTCTGGAGAAAAGAGTAGCTAAAGATTTTAAGCGACACTCTTCAATGTTTTCGCCTTGTTTTTGCAAAAGATGTTGCAAAAATTCCATATTGGAGATGTGGTGCCCACAATAGAAGACACTTTGGGCGTGATTCATGTAGTTGTAATAAGAAAAAGCAGCCAAAGTATACCAGTGCACCTAGATTTCATCCAGATAAAGACGACAAGAATAAAAATGAAAAGTTTATAGAAAAAAGCCTATTTTAAGAAAAGATCTGAACCTGCAGATAAAGAAAAATGTTTTATTTGTGGTAAAAAGGGTCACTGGGCTAACAAATGCCCAAATAAGAAGAAAATACCAAGACTTGCTGCTATGTTCTCTGAAGAACTAGATCTAGCTTGGTGTATCGGAGGAGATTACCCTGAAGGTGAAATTGTCTTTTTACCAGAAGAAGGTGATTCCTCTGATTCTGACCCTGTTTTAGATAAATTTGCCTTTTATTCATTTGAATCTTTTTCTTCTGATTCTGATGAAGACACAAATTTAGGAGGGGATGTTTTGGTCCTCCTGATTTCAGCTTTTATATGTTCTCATCTAACCTACCTAAGGTCTCTTCAGAATTGATGATTGCTGAAATTGACAAAGAATTGTCTGAGACTCCAGTTCATCAATATATAAAAGGACAAGATCTGAAAGATGAAAAAAGAAAGCTTTTAACAAGAATAAAATCATAAGAGAGTCTCAGCAGCAAGAGAGAAACCAGTCTCTCCAGAAATCAGCAAGAATCTAGCATTCTACCAGCCTGCAGATTTATACAAAGGTTATCATGATCATCATGAGGATAGACAAAAGTTCAGAAAAGATAAAAAGAATCTGCTTAGACTACAAATCAAAGATAAGCAGAATTCTTTAAAGCAGTTGGTAAAAGAAATAAAGGAATTGAAAAGAATGCTTGAAATAACAATCAGAGAAAGATACCAGTCCTTTGATGAAGAATTTGCAGAGCCTATGCTGAAGCACTACAGTCACCAAAAGCTGCTGAAAGTCCAAAGCATTCTCAACACACTAGTGACACAGAAGAAGAAGATTGTCATAACGAAGAACCATCGCTAGGCTCTTTAGGGATGTTCATTGGTCTTAAATATATCATTAAAATAAAGTTTTTTCCATCTGAATACAAAGCTTATGAGCTTGATTGTATGATAGATTCAGGTTTCCAAATGAATTTGGCAAAAGGAAATGCTATACCATCGTTCTACTGGGAAAAAACAAACGAACATGGTGTAGCCATTGAAGGAACACTTGTACAGCTCAAAGGAAGAGTTCCATATTTTTCAATAAACATCGGAGGAATAAAAAGAAGTTCTGCACCTCAATAGACTAGATGATCTTAAGGAAGATTGCATAATAGGCTCACATTTTTTACATAAAGTAAGCTCCGTTACAGTCGATGAACCCAATATGATTTTTACTTGTACAATAAATTGCAGAAGAGTTTCCACCTCTCTATACTATTTTGCTTCTTTCAAATGTAAGAATCTTGTTCCTCAATCTAACCCCACTCCAGTCTTGCATAACTTTTCAAAATGAAAAGATGCATATGCAGGAATGCATAAAGAATCCGCCCTCTCTGAAATTTCATGGAAATTTGCCTGGAAGAAGCTGGGTTTATTAAATGGAGGTGCTTGCTGGGGGTTCATTGTTTGTTTTTTGATGGGGCCTCAAAAGGCAACCCAGGCCCTTCGGGTGGGGGAGGAGTGATCCTCTTCCCCTCTGGCTCCACCCGATCCTCCTTTCCCTGGGGACTGGGAGTGGAATCTAACAACTTTGCTGAATTTTATGCCCTGTGGCAAGGCCTCAGGCAAGCTATTAGGCTCAACATTCGGAAGATCTCTATGTTTGGTGACTCGAGAATAGTTGTGCAGGCCATCTGCACAAAGTCTCGGCCTACTAGCCTCCCTATGAAGCGTATATTCCAGAAAATCCTGATCCTAGCTGGTAAGTTCCAATCTATAAGCTTTTTTCATATTTTACGTCACCTCAACAGTATTGCAGACCTCCAGGCCAATCATGCCACGATCCTGAGCAGGGGCACTATTATAGAAAATGGGACTGAGTCTTTCTGCACCATCTCGTGACATTGTTAGGCTTGTTCTTGCCCTTTGCGATCTCCTGATTCTCTATAACGAGGCTCTCCTATTATTCTCTTGCCCCTCTCGGCCCTTTGAATCCTGTGTTCTCTCCTTCTTTCCTTGGTATTGTGAAACCGATGACTATAGCTCGCCCTCAAATCTTCCTTTTAATATTGATTGCACCTCCTTCCCTCTTGTGAACTATCCTCTCGCCTATGTTCTCGATCCTCTGCTCCTCCCTCCACGTCATGGCTACTATGGGACTGCTCAGGATTTAAAGAAAGGCTGCCTATCTGGAATAAGCTTTTAAAAAGACTCAAGTTCATCTCAAGGCGCAGGTTTGCACGCTTTTTCTCTACTCAGGTTCTGAAGGGGATAGTTTGTACTCCTTCATCATCGAGCTGGATCTCAAGAAAGATTTTGACTCCTACTCAGAGGGAAACGATCAGCTCAAAGAAGATGTCTCCCACTACTCAAAGATGCAACAGTCTACTTTGGAGATTTCTACGTTGATTTAATGCTTTGGAGATCACTGTCAAGAATTCCCCCCCAAGCTAGATTTTAAGTTGGTTTCAAATGACTTATGGTCTGCCTTTCAAGCTCTTCCATCTGTCAATGTGGTTGCAGGTCCTTTGCTCTGTTTTTCATGTTTTCCAATGGCGTTATAGTCTTCTCTGCTTCTCATTGAAACTGCCAGCAGGCCGTTGCTCCCCTCAGGCAGGCTGGAAATTTGTTTGCTCCTTTTATGTTTTCTGGTTTCTGTCATTCATGTTAGAGCAGTTGGCTACGCTCAAAGAATCTACCAATGTAATTCAGCCCCCAGAAGCTGTTTTTCCGGCTTTTTATTAATCTACCCATCAGTTATTGTCAAAAAAAAAAACAATCAGAGAAAGATACCAGTCCTTTGATGAAGAAATCTGTAGAGCCTATGCTGAAGCACTACAATCACCAAAAGCTGCTGAAAGTCCAAAGCATTCTCAACACACTAGTGACACAGAAGAAGAAGATTGCCATAACGAAGAACCATCGCTAGGCTCTTTAGGGCTGTTCACTGGTCTTAAATTTATCATTAAAATAAAGTTTTTTCCATCTGAATACAAAGCTTATGAGCTTGATTGTATGATAGATTCAGGTTGCCAAATGAATTTGGCAAAAGGAAATGCTATACCATCGTTGTATTGGGAAAAAACAAACGAACATGGTGTAGCCATTGAAGGAACACTTGTACAGCTCAAAGGAAGAGTTCCATATTTTTCAATAAGCATCGGAGGAATAAAAATAAGTTTTGCACCTCAATAGACTAGATGATCTTAAGGAAGATTGCATAATAGGCTCACATTTTTTACATAAAGTAAGCTCCGTTACAGTTGATGAACCCAATATGATTTTTACTTGTACAATAAATTGCAGAAGAGTTTCCACCTCTCTATACTATTTTGCTTCTTTCAAATGTAAGAATCTTGTTCCTCAATCTAACCCCACTCTAGTCTTGCATAACTTTTCAAAATGGAAAGATGCATATGCAGGAATGCATAAAGAATCCACCCTCTTTGAAATTTCCTCAAAATTAGAGAAGGGTTGTACCTCAGAGTCACCTAATGCATTTTGGACCAAAGAAAAGTACTTTGTGTCTTTACCTTTTAGCCCTCTGGAAAAACCAAAAGCCCAAAAAGCCTCTGCTGCCCTCATGTCTCCGTCATAAAGAGATTTATGTGCAAACAAAATTAAAGAACTATTAGACAAAGGTCTCATAGAACCCTCTAAGAGCCCATGGGCATGCCGAGCATTTGTCATCAATAAACGCTTTGAGATAAAAAGAGGAAAACCCAGACTGGTTGTGAATTTTACCCTTGAATAAAGTCCTTGAACCAGTTCATTACCCTCCCTGATATATCTAGTCTTTTGCAAAGAATAGAAGGATGTACACTTTTTAGCAAATTTGACTTGTAGTCTGGTTTTTACCAGATTGGAATTGAAGGAAAAGACATGTTCAAAACTGTCTTTGTTGTTTCTCATGGGCAGTATCAGTGGAAAGTCCTTCCATTTGGCATCAATAATGCACCATTAAAATTCCAAAAAAGAATGGAAGATATCTTCAGAGAAAGGAAATGGGCATTAGTGTATATAGGCGATATTCTTATTTGTTCTAACAATTTGTAGGAACATTTAAAACATCTTCAAGAATTTTATTCTTTCGTTTTTATACATGGGTTGGTTTTGTCAAAATCCAAAATGGAAATTGACAAAAGGGATATTGAATTTTTGGGATACAGAATAAGTAAAGGATAGGTGATTCTTCAAGAACACGTCTTGAAGGTTTTTGCTCACTTCCCTGATCGGATCTTGGAAAAAGTTCAACTGCAGAGATTTCTAGAAGATTGAATTATATCAGGGCATTCTACAAAAGACAGGCATATGATATTCATTTGCTGCAGAAACGACTAAAGAAAAATCCCCCAAAATGGAATAAAGATATGACGGATACAGTCCCGAAAATCAAAGAAAAAGTGAAACAACTTCCTCCACTCTCACTTTCACAAGGTTTTGGTCAAATGGTGATTGAAACAGATGCCTCCAATAACGCTTGGGGAGGTATTCTCATAGAAAAACATGGAGATAAATATGAAATTTGCGGCGATGCCTCAGGAGGATTAAAAAATGTAGAAATCAATTTTCTGTCAAGCCACAAAGAAATACTTGCAGTAAAAAAGACTGTAAACTATTTCAAGCTTTATTTAAAACCTGTCAAGTTTATTATTAGAACAAATATGAAAATAATGCCCGGTATATTCAAGAATGAAAATCTTATGGTAGAAAATAGTTAACTTCTAAGAATATTCTAAATGTATTTTAATGATGTACCCCAAGGGAGATGTCTTATTCCTCCGTTGGGATGTTACTATTGTATTTTTTCATCATAGAGTCATGAGGTATAGCCTCCATTGTAAGTCGGGTTAATAGTACCATAATAAATATAATATAATACTGTTTTCAATCTTCCTAGGTGAAGTCGGCCCAGTCAGTTTAGTGGCGCTGACTTGTTATGTTAAAAGTCAAGTAACATAAAGAGTATAAATAGAGGAGCTGTGTTTCTCATTTGGACACACATACTCACTCACTTGTGTAAGCGCATACGAGAGAGGGAGAGACATACCGGCAAGGAGGAGGATCACCTGTTTTGGGGTTTTATTTTATATATTTATATAGATCAAGTTTTGTTGGGTTTTCTTTCCCTTGAGGGTTTTCCAGGATAAATATGTGTCTATCTTGTGATTGTGTTTCTTTTAGTGATTCTGCATATGCTACTGTTGTCAATTTGGATTAAACACTAATGATATCTAGCTAAGCATATGAAATATTAACATGGTTTCAGAGCTAGCCTGAATAGAACAACTTTCACAAGGTGAAATTCTCTCTCCTCTCCCTTTGAGAAGAAATTAGGGGTTTTGCAAAAATTTGGGATTTTGAATATCTGTTTGCATAGAAAGTTCTGCCTCCCTATAGTGCATCTATTGAGCCCTAGATCGAAGTTTTTCAGTGGGTGAATCTTTGGGAAAGCCAAACCATAGTTTAGCCCTGAACCAGAAAACTGCAGAAAACTAGAACCAAAAATATGTTGAAACTGTAATATCGCAAACAAGTTTTGAAGGGTGAATATTTGGAATCTTTAGAAACCAAGTGGACCAACCAACTCGCCTCAGTCAAACTTATCTCCTTGTAAGGTTAGCTTTTCATTTTGATAAATTTCAATTTTTAGTGACCTTCTGGATAAGATGGCCCCAAGCACTAAGCTTGAGGACAAGCTGGAAGGCATATAAAACTTCCGAGCATAGAAATATAGGATTGGTCTCATTCTTAGAGAGAATGATCTTAACAAACACATCAAAGATAAAGTTGCAGAACCCAAAGAAGATGAAGCTAAGGAGAAACACCAGAAAGATCTAATCAAGGCAATGAGGATCATTGTTGATTCTATCAAGTGTCATTTAAAGAGACACCAAAGAAAATGTATGATGCCTTTTCCAGAATGTATGAGGGAAATAACATTAACATAAAGATGAATTTGAGAGCTCAATTGAAGGGTACCAAGATGAGTAAAGAAGAACCCATTCAATATTACTTCACAAGGGTCTCCTAGTTCTAGGAACAACTAGATTCCATTGGAGACTCCCTTGATGAAGATGAACTAGTTATGATTGCTCTCAATGGTCTCACTAGACCTTGGGATTCATTCATACAGACTATGTGTCATAGGCAAAAAAGTATGAAGTTGGACATTGTAAAGGAAGATTACATCCAAGAGGAAGCTAGAGTAGCTAACAAAGAAACTCTACTTAAAGAAGATGATCAAGATTTAGCCACCCATACCAAGAGAAGAAGACAATCAAAGGATAGTCACAAGGAGTATAGAACTCCAAATAAGTTTCAAAGGAAAAGAGAAAACAGCCAGAATAAAGACTACTCCAAATATCAATGTTATAACTGTCATAAGATAGGACACCTTTGCACAGAGTGTCCATTGAAGAAGAAGAGCAACAAAATACATCATGCTCATCTAGTTGAAGATGAGGAAGAAGAAGAAGAAGAAAGGCCTTGAAAGAGACAAAAAAAAAAGATGTAGAAGAATATGTACTATTCTTTGCACTCTCTGGGTCTGTAATACCTGGAGAAGATACGTGGCTTATTGATAGTGGTGCTTCAAAGCACATGGCAAAATAGGAGCAAACTCTGTCAAGACTTGAAGAGAAAAACTGTCCTAAAAAAGTATCATTAGGAGATGACTATCAATATCCCATCAAAGGCATTGGTGAAGCAAGCTACAAGCTTAACTCTGGAACCTCCATGAAGATGAAGGAATTACTATATGTACCAGCTTTGAAAAAGAACTTACTTTCCATCTCAACATTATATAAGAAATGATGTAGAGTTGCTTTAATAGATGGAAACGTACTCATGTGGACCAAAGGAAAGACAATTGAAGATGCTGTGGTCATTGGTGAAGAAGGAGGATTGTACAAACTCAAGGGACATCCTTAAACAACCCTTGTCCATGAGATCACCAGCTTAGGTGAACTATGCCATAGAAGGCTTGCTCACATCACTACAAAGCATTACCCTATGTGAGCAAGTTGGTAATAGGTTTAGCAGATTTGAAGATCGATTATGAAGGTACTTGCAAAGGATGCACAAGAGGAAATAACATCAAGAATCCATTTATGAAGAGTGAAACCAAGACTAAAGGTACGTTGGAATGAATTAATTATGATGTATGTGGTCCTATGCCCTCCACATCTTTAAGTGGATATGAATATTATGTTATATTTATTGATGACTATTCAATAAAGACATGGATATACTTTTTGAAGATAGAGTGAAGTGTTCGGGAAATTCAAGGAATTCAAAGCCTGGATAAAGAGCCATTCAAAAAGAAGAATCAAGATAGTCAGAACAGATAATGGTGGAGAATATACTTCAAACGAATTGAAGCCCTTTGCAAAAAAACTGGAATCTAGAGGGAACTAACCACTCCCTACAATTCCCAACATAATGGTGTCGCAGAAAGAAATAATAGAACCATCATATAGAGAAACAACTCTTAAGAAATCCAGAAGGTGTCAACTTGAAGAAGTACATGAAGAGGATGTACCTCCCATAAAGGTAGAAGCTGAACTCTCCTAAAATAGTAGCATCATAAGGTCATGATATGCTAGAATCTCAGGAACCCCCTACTATGAATATATCTCGAAAGAGAAAACCTACTTGGGTAAGAGAATTTATACAAGAAGTATAGAAGTATGGAGCTCCAGAAGGCTCCACAAGAACAAACAAGAGATCAAATCCATTCTCCAACTATGTAGCTTTGATGTGTGATATTGTAGATTAAGAACCTACCAGTTACGGGGAAGCTACACAAAACAAAAAATGTGTAGAAGCAATAACAAAAGAATAACATTCAATAATGAAGAATGATGTTTGAGATATAGTACCCAAACCAGAAAGCAAGAGTGTGGTATCTTTCAAGTGGATCTACAAGATAAAACATGCTATTGATGTAAGTATTAAAAAATACAAGGCAAGATTTATGGCTAGAGAATTTTCTCAGAAAGAGGGAATTGATTATGAAGAGGCATTTGTGCAAGTAGCAATGTACACTTCCATCAGAACCATCAAGGCACTTCCTTCCACAATGAAGTGGAATATATACCAGATGGATGTAAAGACAGCCTTCCTGAATGGTGTGATTGAGGAAGAAGTATACATTGAACAACCACAAGGATTTGAAGTCGAAGACATAGTGACTCATGTATGTAAGTTGAAGAAGGATATGTATGGACTGAAGCAAGCTCCTAGAGCTTGGTATGGAAGAATATATAGCTTTTTGACAAGCTTGGGATTTACCAAAAGCAAAGCTGATCCTAACCTTTACCTTAAGGTTATGGATGATGAACCTGTCATATTATTACTATATGTGGATGATCTATTTATGATAGTTAATGAGAAACAGATCACAGAAAGCAAGAAGAGGCTAGTTCAAGAATTCAAGATGAAAGATCTTGGATTGATGCACTATTTTCTTGGGCTGGAATAGTGGTAGAGCCCAGAAAGAATCTTTTTGAACCAGGGAACGTATGCAGTGGAAATCTTAAAGAGATTTGATATGTTGTATTGTAAAGCCATGACCACTCCCATGGATACCAACATGAAACTGTTATCTGATGAATCATCAGAGTTAATGGATGTGACTCAGTACAGACAGATTATTGGGTCGTTAATGTATTTGACGAATACTAGTCCATATATATGCTTTTGTAACGAACATAAAATGCATATAATGATTAAATAACTAATAATAAACATAATTAACTATAAGATGAAAGGACATGACCTTTCAAGTCACAATTCCCAAGCCTTATTTAATAGGCAGGTCATCAACCATTGTAATCATCTTATCTATAATCTCTCATCCTATCATTAATATATATTTGCCTTATGGCTTATCGAATATTCTAGGTGTTTTGGTGAATAATATTGTATGAGCGAATAATTATTCGCCTCAAGTGGTATCAGAGCCTCGTTGGCTAGATCCCGGCTTTTAGCCATCACCTAAGGTTTCCATGAATTTTTGGTCCTTGGCCATCTACATAAGAAGAAGAAAAAAATATTAAAACATTTCCGCTGCAAAATTGAAGAAGATATAAAAAAATATATATAAAAATAAAGAAAAATTAAAAAAAGAAAAAGAAAAAATTGCAGCCTCCCCGCACGCTGCTGCTCCATTACCCTCTCTTCTCCACATCTTCAAGCGACATCCTACAACCCCTTCATCCTCACGCCGACCCGTTCCCTGGATGCTCCTCTTGCCACCCCTACCACCATTCGCCAGCGACGACTCCACCACCACCAGCGTCCACCTCGTGCACGCACTCGTCCCCTTCTCATCTCTCTTCACTCTCCTCATCCACTGACTGCGTCCTCCACCTTTCGCTCCCCGCTGCATCCTCTCGCCTCCCTGCTGCTACCTCCTCGCCAGCCCCTATCCCTCCCTTCTCGCCGTTGCTCCACCCCTGTTCGCCACCGTTCTGCTACCAATCGTCGCCACCTCTGCACCCACACTCCACCGTTCTGATCCACCTCTGTTGCCATCGATGCATCCACACTCCATCTGCCTCCTGCTCCACTGTCGCCCACCTCCTCATCCATGCGTGCCATCCTCACGCTCATTCCTGGGCTCGTCCACGATTCCCACAACCTACAAAAACAAAAAAATATTATAATATAACATATACTCAAATATATTATATATTACAATTATAATATTTTAATTTGTTTTATTATATTTTGAAATAAAATAAAATTATTACATAATAATTAATTATTATATAAAAAGACAATATATTAAAATATATATAGTTTATAAAACAAAATTTAATATAATAATATTATTAATTAATTAATTAATAATTATTATTATAAAAAAAGAAATTATAATAATTATTAATTTACTTAACCAAAAGAAGACTATATATCGTTGAAGAAACCAAAATCCAAGGAAGACTCGTCAAGCAATCGATAGCCATCTATCATTAAAAGTAGTTAGAGACCATGGAAGTTGGCCTGCAAGCACAAATAGAGAAATTAGAAGCCAAATTAAAACGCTATCAAAGAGACAATGAAGAATTACAAAACATGAATATGAAATCAGAAATGTTGATTAAATTACATAAGATGCAAAAAGAGCGCAAGGAACAAAAAATTTCCAACCAGAACAATCATATAGAAAAATTGTCGGTCAAAATTAAGAAATTAAAAGACGAGAATGATTTCAATCAGAAAGAAAAAAATCAAGAGATAAAGAAAGAAATAAGTGATTACGAAGCAGAAATAATACGCTTGAACAAAATCGTTAACGACAAAGCTGAAGAACTGACACACATACGACACAAATTAGAAGATCAAGAATCCGTGGTTGACCAGTGTCGACAATAGATAAAAGTTCTTCAACAACAAAACATCGACTCTAAAAAGGAACACAAGCTGGAGATCACAAAGAGTAATAAAACAATATCCAACAATTCTGAAGAAATTTTCAGATTAAGAAATCACAACAAAACCCTGATTACAAAAATTAAAAAATTGGAAAACAATAGCAAGAGGGAACACTCCGGTGAAGACCTCGAAGGAAAATTACTAGAAAAGCAAGAAGAAAACCAGTGTCTAAATAATAGTAATCAGGAACTACAAAACCAAATCAAGGAGCTAGAAATTGAAAAAAAGTCGCAAGAGGAAAGAATCGTAACAATCTACTGGAGAACCAAGAAGCACAAATCCAGGAAAATGCATCCAAAAATCAAATGAAGGAAGTGAAGACAGTCCTCGTTGCAGTCCAAAAGAAAGAAGAACAAACAACACCTATAGCTTACATACATCCTAATTATAATCGTTATTTTGACCAACGACAGGGTCAAAATGAATATTCACTGAAGTCTTATGTAGACATGCAAAAATATTGACATACTAAGCAACAATGGAGACAAATCGTCCCACAAAGAGATCTGAGAGCTTTGATAAAAATATATCTGGGATGGACCACAACAGATTCGATGCGACAATTCTCCTCGGGAATCCGTAATTCGTACTGGCTCATTTCCTCAAATGTCGCAAAATACAAAAAGGGAAGAAATCCCAAGATGACAGATTAAAGTAAATCATATGTTAAGGTTAATACATCTTTGAGGACAAAGATTCCCTTAAGGGGAAGGCAATGTAACGAACATAAAATGCATATAAGAATTAAATAACTAATAATAAACATAATTAACTATAAGATGAAAGGACATGACCTTTCAAGTCACAATTCCCAAGCCTTATTTAATAGGGGAGTCATCAACCATTGTAATCATCTTATCTCTAATATTTCATCCTATCATTAATATATACTTGCCTTATGGCTTATCGAATATTCCAGGTGTTTTGGTGAATAATATTGTATGCGCGAATAATTTTTCGCCTCATCTTTGGTGTGAACACCATGAGTCAATATCTAGTTAAACTTAGATGTGTTCACCTGATAGATGCAAAGCATGTGATGAGGTACCTAAAATGTACGATAGACTTTGGACTATACTATGATAGAGATCATGACTTTAGATTGTATTGATATACAAATTCAGACTGAGCAGGAAGTGCCACATACATAAATAGCACCTCAGGTGGATGTTATTATCTGGGATCTGTCATGATCTCATGGTTTAGTAGGAAATATTACAATGTTTCTCTCAGCACGAATGAAGCAGAGTGCAGAACAACTTGCTCCACTAGTTGTGAAGCCGTATGGATTCAGAAGTTGATGTCAGGTCTATTTGAATTGGAGTTGGATACCACAGTGATTCTATGTGACAACTAGAGTGGTATAAAGATGACAGAGAATCTCGTGTTTCATGATAAAGCAAAGCACATAGAAATCTGATATTTTTACATAAGGGATATGGTACAAAAGAGAGCTATAAAAATCCAGCATGTGAGTATTGATGAGCAAGTTGCTGATGTGTTGACCAAGCCTCTATCTCAAGTAAAGTTTGAATACTTTCGTGACAAGCTTGGTGTAGTCCGAAAATACTTTACTCGTAAGGAGGAACAATGATGTTGATGTTATAGACCTTCCTTGCAAGAAGGAACGATGATGATATGAACCCTCCTTGGAAAGGGGGAGCATGTTGATGATACGAACCTCCCTAGAAAGGGGGAGTGATGATGAGACTGTCATTGATGATGGGATAGCAGTGATGTTCTAGTACAAAAGAGGCCAAGTGCGCCTGTAGATGCTGATGAGGTCGGACATTCACTTGTGGACGATAGTATCCTCTTTTGAGGATAGTCTTGAGGACAATAACACTCTTTTAATGAGAGTGTTCCTAGCCCTTACTAGTTGAGGATGGTCCTGCAGACGATACTCTTGCATGGAGAGTGTACCTACATTCACTTGTATATGCCGTAGAAAATAACACTTGCTTGGGAGTAGTCCTAGCTTTAACAAGTTGAGGATGGTCTACGATTAGTCCTGCACTCAGTTGCAGACGACAAGTCCCACATTCATTTGCTGACGAGATATGCATTCAGTTACAGATGATACTCTCTCTTGGAGAGTGTTCCTACATTCACTTGTAGATGCCGTAGAAAATAACACTCGCTTGGGAGTGTTCTACGATGAGTTCTGCACTTAGTTGCAGATGACAAGTCATGCATTCAATTGCGGATGAGATCTTCATTCATTTGCAGACAATATTCTCGCATGGGGAGTGTTCCTACATCCATTTGTAGATGCTGTAGAAAATAACACTCACTTGGGAGTGGTCCTAGCTCTGACAAGTTGATGATGTTCTACGATGAGTCCTGCATTCAGTTGTAGACAATAGGTCCTACATTCATTTGCAGATGAGATATACATTTAGTTGTAGACGGTGTGGTCCTGCATTCATTTGTGGATGATCCAACTGGTCGATGCTATGGACCATCCTCGTTAAGGGGGAGTAGGCTGATGAGGATTGCATCATCCTTGGACCTATGTATTAAAGTGATAGGGATTGTTCATCTCGCAAAGATATCATGTGTACTGCAGGTAGTGTTGCGACAAAGGATCAAGAAGATTGAAGTGCTGCTGCAAAGGATCAGAAGATTGAGGTGCTGTTGAGGATCAAGAAGATTGAAGTGCTGCTGCAAAGGATCGAGAAGATCGAAGTGCTACTGCACATGATCAAGAAGATCAAAGTGCTGCTGCAAATGATCAAGAAGATTGAAGTGCTGCAGAAGATGAAGACTCGGTGCTGTAGAAGATGTTGTTCTAGTACTGAAGACATTAAAGATATTCCAGTAACTGTTCCAATTGCTGCTGATTGTTGAAAACTTCCTATGATGTATAGATGTATTACCTTGATATACTGAAGATGTTCTCTCTTGTTACTCCTATAGTTGATGATGTTGTAATTAGTAGAATACCCTTCTCGTTAAGGGGGAGTGTTGAAATATTGTAACTTCGAAGAATATTCTATTTGTATTTTACCGATGTACCCCAAAGGAGATGTCTTATTCCTTCGTCAGGATTTTACTATTGTATTTGGTCATCATAGAGTCATGAGGTATAACCCCCATTGTAAGTTGGATCAATAGTACCCTTATGAATATAATATAATACTGTTTTGAGTCTTCCTAGGTGAAGTCGTCCCAGTCAGTTTAGTGGGGCCGACTTGTTGGGTTAAAATTCAAGTAACAAAAAGAGTATAAATATAGGATTTGTGTTCCTCATTTGAACACACACACACACTTGTGTATAGCACATTGGAGAGAGAGAGAGACATACCAACAAGGAGGAGGATCACCTGTTTTGGGGTTTTATCTTATACATCTATATAGAGGAAGTTTTGCTGGGTTTTCTTCCCCTTGAGGGTTTCCCAGGATAAATATGTGTCTATCTTGTGATTGTGTTTATTTCAGTGATTCAGCATATTCTACTGTTGTGAATTTGGATTAAACACTAATGATATCTAGCTAAGCATATGATATCTTAACATCTTTAACTATCAAAATTAAAGGTGGGAGGCCTACCACCATTAGGTGATTGGAGGCATACCAACATATGTGATGGAATTTTGGATATCGTGTCCTTGTTATTCCTTTAACAAAGATAAATGTGTGCTTTATCTCTTTGCGCTACCATACTGATGCTCTTTAATGTCCACTTGGATGCCTCCTCTTCAATGTCCACTTTTGGCCTCCCATTCTAATGGATTTTGCTTCCCTTCTTTAAAGGTTATGTTGTTATTTTGATGAAAATAAGACTTTACAAAAATCTATTTAAACAAACTAGTTCTCTCTTCTTCGTCATTTATGCCAAACATATCTTTAAACAAACTAATTTTCTCTTTTTTGGAATTTATGATATTCTTCCTCGTCTTCCATGATATTTGCACCAAGAATACCAAAGTGCTGTATAGGCCAGTATGAGGGAGATGTTGTCATATAACATAACATACCGTTACTAAAAATAAAAAAGTAATTAAAAAATATATGTCACCTCTTAAAGTAAAAAGTTAAAACAAAATAAAAAGTAACTAAAAAAATCCATGTCCAATTTTTTCGAGGTGTAATTTTTCTTTAGAGGTGTAAAACGTTAAAAAATTTACATCTAAAGAAATTGGATTTCTTTTAATGCTTGATAGATCCATGTTTAGGATGGATCTTCTATTTGGAGGTGTTATATTTTGTGTTGCTCGACTAGATGCGGTTCTTTTCATCGGAACATTGTTGATCCCTTGTATATTGGGTCATCCTCTCCATTCAACCTTAACCAAGTTAGTGAATTCCTCTTCCTTGAACTTGTAATGGTTGAATTTGAATTGCCTATAGGGTTTTGTATTTTTCTTATCCAATTGCAAAAAGTAGAAACATGATTAGAGATACCGCTTAAGCCAATCCATGTTCTTTGAATTTAAGTGTTCTTCAACACGTTTGAAACCATGAACCAATCCAATTGCGTAGAATTTTGATCTTTCCTATTGGAGCATCTGGTTCACAAAGGATAACTTTCATTTTTTTTTCAACATAAAAGGAACTAGTGGGTGTATCTAATATGTTTTTCTTCCTTACTTTTAGGGTTTTTGATGGTTTGATGTAATGTTGTCATTCTTAGAGAAGACTTTACAAGAAATATCTTTAAACAAACTAGTGATGTCTTCCTCGTATTCTAACATTCTTCCTCATCTTCTATGATATTTTGTTTGGAGGTGTTATATGTTGTTTTTCCTAGCTAGATATAGCTCTTTTCACTAGAACGATGTACTGGTCCAATTGCATAGAAATATGATTTTTCCTTGATCAATATTCCTCTAAGTGGGAACAAGTTATATTGGATAAGAAAAGGAACACGTGGGTGTATCTAATAGGTTTCACTGTCTTTTCTTTTAGGGTTTTCATGGTTTTGGATGCAATGTTGTTGTCCTTAGAGAATACTTTACAAGAAATATCTTTAAACAAACTAGTGGTCTCTTGTTCGCCCTCTATGATATTCTTAATCATGTTCCATGATATTCTTTTTGAAGGTGTTATTTTTTCTTTTTCCTAGCTAGTGGTAGCTCTTTAACTAGAAGTTTGTTGATCCTTTGTATCTCGGGTTATCCTTTCTGTTCAAATTTAGCCAACTTAGTCACGTTTGAACATGCAAGGATTGAATTTGGATTGAATTTGAATGGCGTGTACGGTTTTTTATTTTCCTTAAGCATTTGCAAAAAAACATAAGCATGATTAGAGACAACACTTGAACTTATCCATGTTCTTTAAATTTCACAATGCTTTCCAACATGTCTGGAACCATGAACCGATTCAATTACATAGAAATCTCTCCTTGATCAATAATTCTTCCCGCTGGTAACAAGTTCTATTGGATCATTTGGTTGACAAAAGTCGACATTTTTTTCAACAAAAAAAGAACTAGTGGGTGTGTTTTGTTGGCATCCCTTGAAGTTTCACCTTGTCACAAGACAAAGTTCATGTTCCTACACAATCACCTTCTCGAGGCTTGTAATTCATTTTTTTTATTACTCCTGCCTTCTTGTCAACCATGATTTTAAGGAAAATGGTCAACCCTAGTGTAGCGTAAAGCTAAAACAAAAAAATCCAATTAAAATTATACAAATTAAGTCATAATTAAAATTATGCAAATTAAGTCATAGTGAAGTGTAATGAAATGTATAGCTCAAAATAAATCCAATCAAATTTATGTAAATTGAGTCAGAGTGTCAAAGTATATAAGTATATAGTTCAAAACAAATCCAATAAAAATTATGCAGTAACTCACTAATACCAGCATGTCAATGATCTTTTTACTACAACGTGATAACCAACAGTGGACTCACTCTTGAGAAAAGATGATAAAAAGGGTTTTTGGCCTCACCATTATTATTGTTCCATGAATCATAAAACCAATGATAAGTATTTTTATTTAAGATATTTTATCTCAAAATAATCAATGAGATCAAGGAAATTTTAAAGTGAAATTTTCTTTCTTTTCCAAATTAATTGAATTGTTACATAAATCATAAAAACCAATGATAAGTATTTTTATTTAAGATATTTTATCTAGATCAAGGAAATTTTAAAGTGAAATCTTCTTTCTTTTCCAAATTAATTGAGACTTCGTAGATTATAATTATCGATTACTGAAATAATGCATGGAACTATGAAGTGATTAAGGGAGTAGGCTGGAATCACAATGGTTCAAGGTTTCTATGAAGGTTATTTGTTAGTCGATGGTTTGTGAAAGGTTTTATTTTGATAAGGAATACTTTCAAGCAAAGCTTTTGTTAAGATTTTATTAAAAAACTTGGTATATAAAATATATATTTTAATTAATTTTTTATATAAATTATAAGTGTTTTTAAACAATTTTAAATTGTTAGAATAATAATAATATTTTTATTTTTAGTGTGATGTAATTTTTATTTTATTTTGAATTATTATTATATTTTGAATTTATATGTTTTAAACAATTTTAAATTGTTAGAATAATAATAATATTTTAATTTTTAGTGTGATGTAATTTTTTTTATTTTGAATTATTATTATATTTTGAATTTATATGTTTTATGTTAGAGTTATTTTATATTATATATTTAGAAACCATAAAAAATTATAAATATTATGATATAGCTTTTATTTTTAACATTTTATAATGATGAAGATCTTTTAATAATGAATGCGGTAATGAACATTATGAACCTCCTTTGGTGAAGTCAACATTTGGTTTTAAGTTATATTTTATGTGAAAAGTTCATGGGCACACCTTCCAAACGAATGTTAATGTCAAGATTATGTTATTAATTTTTGTTGTGTATATCCTTTAAGTAGAAGCTCATGTTTATGTAGAAGCTCATGTTGTAGACACTGAGAGGGGGGTGAATCAGTGTGCAGCCAATTTTAACCTTTTCACAGTTTATCAGGGTTAGCTACCAATTCATCAATTCATTACTCTATCATAAACATTTCATAAACATCTTCCAGATCATCATTCATAAATCAAAAGCAGTTAAACCATCAAGAGCCATAACACAGAAGAACACCACATCATATGAATTTGAAATCTTTTTATATTATTTGGGTCCGGCTACAACCGTTAGGCAAAATCAGCACCTACTGATAAATAGAGCACCTACTCTTAATCCAGGACCCTGCCTGGTTTTCTTAGACCCTGCTAAGAAGTGTTTGAGGTATCCTAACCTCAGAAGCAAGACAAGCTTGCTTTTACATTAAGGCTCACCGTCACATCAACTCATTAATCTGCAGACACATCAACTTAGCTGTAACACTGCTCATCAATCATCTACTGCTGCTCAACACTGCTGCAATAGTCTCAATCTCTGCTCAAACATCTGTACACAACAATCACAGCTCCTCAATACACTGCTGAATCATCAAGGTCTATTCTATGAACTGCTGCTGCCATCAACTTGTCACATCCTCATCATTGCTGTAACATGTCTTCTGAGAGAACACATTCACTACTGCTGTTATCAGTCAAGTCATCCAAAGAGTCTGCTCATGAAATAGTCAACTCAATCAACCAAACATAAAGGTCCTCACAAAGCAGACTGTCAAACAACAAGCAAACTTGTCATCATGATCATTGTCTTCTTTACTGGTTGCTTGTCATCAACCTGTCATTATCATTTGTCATATATCAGACTGTTGTTACTGTCATATGAATGGCTGTCACTATCCCAATCTTGTCCCTTTGTTCTGCTAGAACTTCTAAACCAATTTGTTCAAAGAGTTGCTCATCTGTTTGTCACTGCTTTACATCTCTGCTGCTGCTGCCATGCCATTTGTCATCATGTCTTCTGCATGCTTCACTTATTCATACATTTGTACTTCATCATTCTTAGAGTGTCAGCAAGAAGTCATCATCAAGCCTGCATCTTCATCACAGAATTTGCATTATAAAATATAAGGCATCATCTTCATTAGTACATCACTGTATGTACTCAGGTACCTATGTCACTGTTTATATGTTACCGCTGTATGCACTGTATCGTTAACTTAACTTACATATAATCATTACTTCGTATGTGCCACTTGTATCAGTTTCATGTCATCTTCAACCTAACTGTACTGTATACCACAATATACTTTAACCTTTTTCACACAAGAGACTGTAAAAGTCTTCAAAGACCCGTTAATCATGTCAATTTGGTCACTAACAGGTCGTCATCTTGTCCATAAACCTGTCATGTTCTTTCTTCCCTCTGTTGTTCCTGCACTTATTGTCTCCATACCTCTGTATCATTAACCATTCCTATAGCTGCCCCTCTCTCTTGGATTAAATCAGTTTTTCAATCAAGGATTTACTGGTGCACTGAAGTATTCATTCCACTCCTAAGTCAGATCAAGCATAAATCCTAGTTGCTAT
>LPNX010254650.1:379272-401036 GCA_001517045.1 Pseudotsuga menziesii | reverse complement strand
TCTTCAGCATCATCAGCAGGGCTTCTTCAAGAGTTTAACAAAGTGGTGATATCGATGACATCAAGACCATGTTGGCATCAATGACAATTTCATCAACACATGTTTATGTTGGTTGATGGTGTCTTTTGCTTTTGATTTGATTTTATTAACTTATTTATATTTTAATTATATTTTTTTTTGGCAATTTATTTTATATAATGTTAATGACATGTTGTTGTTGTTGTGCATCTATTGGCTATAAAGTTTAATTTTATGTCAATTCATAGTGTTTTATGCTTTGTATTTTATTTTATTAATTTATTTATATTTATCCTATTTCATATTTCTTTTCAAACTTATTTGAGCTTAATGTTACCTGCTAAATCTTGTTTAAAGCCTTATTGAATGTTGTAAGTTTAATAACGATGCCAATCAATATTATAATTAAATTTTAGTAATCAAAATTTGCATCATACTAATAAAAATTTGCATCATTAAATCTATTTATGTATGTACAAATAAAGAGTTTTATTTCAACTTGAAAACTCTTGGAATCATTAGACATCTCATTACAATATTCTTTACTTAATTTTTCAAATTTGATACTAATGATATTTAAATGATATTACTTTGTAATTGCACTTAGAGTAACAACTACAACCTAGTATTGGGGAGATGTTGTCACTTAACTTTATGTAATGTGACATATTTTAATATAATAAAAAAATTAATATTAAAATTAAAATTAAAAAAAATGAAAACATGTCGGCTTAAAAATTTACATATGCTTTAACGAAAATTAATAACCCACTATGAGGGAGATGTTGTCACATAACATTATGTAATGTGACATTTTAATAAAATAAAATTAAAAGTGAAAAAAATGAAAACATGTTGGTTTAAAAAAAATTATATATGTTTTAATGAAAATTAACTGCCCATTATGATGAAGACGTTGTCATGAAAATTAACTGCCCATTATGATGAAGATGTTGTCACGTAAATTCATGTAATGTGACATATTTTAATAATAAAAAATAAAAAACTAATATTAAAATTAAAAATTAAAAAAATGAAAAATATTTTGGCTTAAAAAAATTTACATATATTTTAATGAAAATTACTTATATTATATGTTAATTTAATCATCATGATTATTGATGAGGTGTAAATTCTTTTGGATATGCAAAAAATTTACGATTAAAAAAAAATTACACCTCAATAAATTGGATTCCTCTCTGTCCTTGATAGATCCGGGTTTAAGATGGATCTATGCTCGTTTAATATCAAAAGATTTGATGGTTTTCTTTTTTATAAGTTTGATATGGATTTGATCATTTTCAAACATCTTACTTTTGTTATCAAGCACAACATTTTTTCCAAGTATAACATTTTTATTTTATAAACATCATTTATACAATGTTCCACGGAGTTTTCGAGGCGGGGAGCGCGAAAACACAAAAGGGGGGTGTGTGGAAGCCACCCCAATTTTTAGGGAAATTTCGGGGAAACGGGAGGATGCCGAAGTCATAAAAATTAATATAAAATATGGAAATGATAAATCCTAACAATAACTATTACCATATAAAATACTAAAATGTAAAACAAAAAACTAAAATAATCATTATGGAATTCATCAAATTTTAAATTTCAATTTGTAAATGATATTGAAGTATGTTATCACTGACTATTACCGTGTAAAAAATAAATTATTAAAATTTGAAATACTAAAAACTATATATCATCATTATCATTATGCAATGTGTATCTAAATTTAGGTTTCTCATTTATAAAAGATAATGCTTAAACATTGAATTTAATCGCTAGAAATGAGAAGCAAGAGCTTTAAACAAATAAAAAAACAACACAGAAATTTATAAACAACAGTATCATGTGAACCAACAAATCTGGGCATGAAAGCATATGTGAAAGAACCTCATATTTAGGTTTGAGAACATTAGAACAACAACAAATAAAGTGAAACACTAAGAATCTAAGAAACAATTTACTCACTGGTGTGTGCTCATTGTTTGGGCACAATTTGGCACTATTTGTCTTCAATCTTCATAAAACAATCCAAGGCATAATTTTTTTTATTTTATCACATGGATATTGGAATATGATAATGTTGAATGTATTAATTTTTAAATTAACAATTTTTAATGAGGCATGAGTCATGACCCCACCTCCAACTAGTAGATTTGGTACTCCAAGGTTCGAGCTAGTGGATGAAATTGAACTGGGTCTCAACTCTACTCTAGCAGTGACTCTCCTTCAAGAAGCAATGGCTCTCCTCCAAATAAACTTTGTCTCCTCCCTCAAAATCGATAGCTCCTCCAAATTCCAATAACCAACTACTCTCCAATATTGAATTAGATTTTATAAATTTAATCTACTTCAATATTATTCAATTTATAATTTAAATTTATAAATTTAATCAAATTCAATTTAATTTATAATTGAATTTAATTGATTATTTAATTTAATTTAATTTTAATTTTTATTGAAAAATAAAAAAATATAAAAATTGGGGGCTTCTAGGCGTCCCCCCCACAAAGGGGGACGTGGGGGAGTTCCTAGAAGCCCCCCCTATAGGGGAAATGCGTTCCGCACCTGGGGAAACACGTTTCCCCCAAAAGGGGGACGCGGGGAAACGTTTCCCCAGGACTTTCCTCGTCCCAGAAGCATGGGGAAATGAGGGGGCGCATCCCCAACCCTGGGGGACGTGTCCTTGTGGAACATTGCATTTATATATTTATTAAGTAGTGAGTTATCTATTAAAATAGATTTCCTAGACATTTGTCATTTTCTTAACAAATTGGTGTAAGATGATTTAATGATGTTTTTAAAGGTCTTCTTTCAAGTTCAACAAATTCCTTTTGAACATTAGTTTAATAAAAAATGTTTTTTTAAGGCACAAACTGTTATAATATATTAAGGTGGTGTAACCACAGAAACGGGATCAGTTTACAAAAATGCCCTTGTGGGAGTGGCAAAGCAAGTCATCAACCCAATTCGTTTTTAATAGCACCCTTATGAAAGTGGCAAAGTAGGTCCAAAACACCCATTAGAGGGTCGCAGAAACATAGCTAGATACAGAGAATAACATGAATTTAAAACTACTAAACTGCAAACAAAGTCCACAACTTTTACCATAGTAATAGAAGTTGAACCAGAGACAACATATAAGCTTCATACGAGACCTGAACGGAAGGATTCAGACACCTGCAGAAGAAAAACACATCGAAATCCACAAGCTATGTAGAGTTCCCAAAGGAATGGGAAGAAGAACCTAATTTGCTCGCATTTTCCAGTTTGACCACCTTGAGCTCGATTTTGTCAACTTTCACCTCCAAGCTTGCTAAAATACCGAGAATTGCTGTTTCAGACTTTTTGATTATGCGCTTGAATTCCTTTCTCAAGAAAACCAAATCTCCTTCCACATTGTCCAGTCTTCTGCCTCCTTTGGAATCAATGATATCCACTATTTCTTTGAGCTTCATCACCTCCTCCTAGACGTCGAATTAACCAAGAGCCAGCCAGGAAGAACCCATCGACTCAAAGTTAGCCATAAAATCAACCTCTTGCAGCTTCTTTCTAGGATGGATGCGAGACACAGACTCAAATTGCATGCAGACCAGCCAGAAATCGTTGCCTCTCCCTTTCAATTTCCCTGTGATTATAACCCTGCTTCTCATGCTCGAAAGAGCCATAGCACTCGAAATAATCATAGACTCCATTAACTCTCACATAATCTTCCCAATCTCCCGGCAGATCGACGAGACCTCTTACCTTCAATGCGCGTGCACGTAACACCCCTTCGTACCAGAATTTAACACTCCCGTGCATTACCTAGTGCTCCCACGAGCAGGCACGTGACCCCCACGAGTCGGATCCTTTCCCAAATGGTGAACCAGTGACGCCTGTTTTTCTCATGACAATCCATCGCGCGTCAAGTTTTCCCACGTTACCATGATCCAAATTGGTCCTATGGAAGGGGGAAAAAGTCTAGATTATTGTTAATTTGGAGGGAGCCAGGGCTTAGCATGGACCCAAGATTTGTTGCTAGGTCCGCCTCCATGATAATGCACTTTTAACACATGAAAAAAATCGGTTTTATGGAAAGAACGAATTAAGCAACGAATCTTAGATAGAAGGTGCCTGAGATGTAAGTTATTAGGTAGATGTGCTTCTACCATTGCTTGGATCACAATCCTCGAATCTCCCAGCAGAGTTTAATAAAAAATGTTACATTCACCCTTTTTGTTAAAAAGTATTGGAAATATCTCTTTCTTGATTTTTTTAAGGCCGATTTTCAAGTTCAATCTTTTCAAAAATAATGTATTTAAATTCCTTTAAAACATTAATTATTGTATTCACATTTTCTAAAAAATAAAATAAAATAATGTATTTTTTTTAACAAAAATGGATAGTTTTATTGAGAAAGAAAAAAACAGGTCTATTTTGGCAGAAACCAATCAACCTAATTACAAATAGTAGAGAATATGAGACTTTACAGTTCTATACAGGAATAGAGACGACCTATCAGTCTCCTTTACTTAGAAATTACGGAATAGGGAAAAAATAGCCGGGTTCCCCATTAATACTAAGAAAACTTTGAGGAAGATGACAAGCTTGATTTTCCAAGGCATCAGCAGAAATATTAAATCCTCAAAGGATATGATAGGAATCAGCCTTGTCAAAAGCTTTTAAAATTCTCTTAATTCTCTGCAAAGTTACAATCAGAGCATAATTTTTTAGACTATCAGAGGAATTTAAAGCTTTGATCAATATTTCAGAATCACCGAAAATTTGGACAGATTTATATCCTTTGTTCTTGGCCAACTGGATCGCCTGAAGCAAGCTGTAACTCTCCTTTTGGTTATTAGTCATAATGCCTAGCCACCAGCTAAACCTAATAGAAGACAAACCGTCCGGAGAGATGACAAGGCCACCAGCGGCAGAGATCCCGGGGTTACCTTTCGAAGCTCCATCGAAAAAAACTATAGCTGAAAATGAGTTCGACAAGAAAGAGTTGAAAGCACCAATATCTCCTTGATACCTCCACGGTGGGGACAAAACAGGCTTCAAATTAATATTACCCACAACATTTGGACAAGAACCCATTCGAATCGAGTCTGGAAAAAAAGATGCAGGGTGACCAATTAATTCTGCTAACCATGACAATGTTTTCATGACAACAAGTTGGAGATTGGGTCGTTGATCACTGAAAATGCATTTATTCCTAGAAATCCACAATGACCACAACAAAAATTTTGGAATTGAGTGCCAATATTTATGCAAAACTGCAGCATTGCTTTTTGGAGGTTACCGGTCATGCCAGACTATGTAAAATTGTTTGACTGTATTTTGAATAGGGAAGGTAATCTTAACAGTTTGAAGAACCATATACCAAGCTTTTCTGGAAAAATTGCAGCCCACCAAAAGATGATCGACCGTCTCAATAGCAACCTGACAAAAACGACATCTGAAAGGCCCATTGAATCCACGCTTCTGAAGATTGTCTCCTGTCAAAATTTTGTTTTTCAACAGCAACCAAACATAAAAATTAACCTTTGGCAGGTAGGAATGCCATACTGAATGCCAAATCGTAGGAGTAGAAGAAGAATTGTGAACCGGGAGAAGAGCCTGGAACGCATTAGCAGCAGAGTAGAACCCATCTGCGCCCCATCCCCAACGATCTTTGTATGTAAAGTGAACTGGAGCTAGGCCCGAAAGATGAGAAATCATCACCGATTTATGAGAGTTAAATTGAACAGGAAGATCTGGTAAATTCCATCCAGACCAATTGCCATCATAATCCCACATAGAGATATCTGCAAGACGAATTAGACCTTTATTCTTGGACCAATTCATTATCTCATGTAATTGAGGAACATAGGAAAGAGGTGGAGTGCTAGAGATAGAATCCTCCCAAAGAAGGGTCTTCATCCCATTGCCTGGGGCTCTATACAAATTTTTTATGACAAACCAAAAACATTTCCTATAGGAATTCCATATAACAGAGCTAGAAGGAGTATTGGCAGAAGAGATATTTCATAAAGAACCACCTTGCAAATACTTCATCCTAAAAATTTTACTAACAGGATGCTTGGGATCATCAAAAAGCCACCAAACCAACTTGCCGACCATTGCCAAATTAGCAAGACTTGGATTGCGAATTTGAAGACCACCATCTGAAGAGGGGCGCTTGAGAACCTCCCATCTCACCAAATGCATCTTATTTTTTCTACCTTTCCCTCCATTCCATAAAAAATCTCTCATGACTTTAGATATCTGAGCAGAGATAGATTTGGGAGCAAGAAGCAGAGTGGACTGAAAAACGGGGAGCACTAAAAGGACTACTTTAATCAAGATCAGTTTCCCAGCTTTAGATATCCACTGACCCCCCCACGAGGCTATTTTTGCTTTAAACTTGGCCAACACTTCAATCCACAGAGAAGGAGGAGATAGACCAAGAGTTAAGGGGAGACCTAAATACTTGATTTTTTCCCACTTGACGAATCCAGGAAAGCCAAAGAGATCTGAAATCCGGAGTAGAGCAAGCTGGTCTACATTCCAGCCGTAAACAACACTTTTATTTTTATTTATCAAAGCACCTGAACTTAAACAAAAGTTGTTGAGAATATCATTAAAGGCCTGGGTGTTAGAATAATAAACCCATAGTTTACTACCTTAGACATTAATTTAATTATTTTTGTCTTATTTTCCTAGTTCATGTGTCCCACCTTATGCAAGTTGTCAATTACCTATCCATAGTGGTCCAAATTGCCTAATTTGACCCATGTAGCACTTGGGAAACCTCAAGGAATCAATCTGCTTTATTCCTGGTCTCCTAGGCGCCCTTCTGCTTTTTCTGCTTTATTGCCTGCTTTTTCAGTGTTTTAAGGCAATAGGGAAAGTTTGACTAGGTGAGGTGAACTAGTTTTTTGTCCTCTTCATCCTCCACTCTCTTCTCCTTGGAAAAGCATGTATGAGTTGTCATTCCACCACTATTTAGCTTGCCTAAGCCATTTTGCTAATTCGTGAGCTCCATGACAGATTTGGGATCAACTTTTTACACCTATGGGGGATTTGCTTAATTTTAGTAAGCCTGCTTTATGCTAGATTCGAATTGCTCCTCATGCATTTGAATCCCTGATGTATTTTATTTATTCAGCAACCTATTATGTTACAGGGTTGGCTATTGTACACTGAGTTAATACAGTTTAGTGTTCAGCTCCAATTTCAGTCTCTTTTGTGAGTGATTTTGCATGATCAATTGTTAATTGTTGTGAGTAAAATTAATCTATCACTGGGTTCAATTTACACATGGTATCAGAGCCATTGTAGATTGATTTCTCTCGTTAAAAATTGTTTTGCAGGTTCGACATCAGTGACTGGGAGCCTTCTACTGACAGCCGGGACAAATTTTCTAAGCTATGGATCAATCACAGAAAACTATCTTGACTCCCTTCAATTTCTTTGAATGGAAAGCAGAGATGGAGATACTGTTGAGAGCGAAAGGCCTCTACAGGGTGACTATGGCAACAGAAGCAAAGCCCAATGCAGCTGCAGAGAAGATAAAATGGCACAACAGGAGGGATGAGGCCTATGGTCTCCTGTGTCTGAGTATTTCCAGAGACCTCCTTTTCCATGTTGATGGATTGACATCACCGAATTAAGTATGGGAGAAGCTTTCTGATATTTTTGGAAAGACATATGAGATGAGGGGACATCAAATCGAAAATGATCTGATTTATCTGAGTCCAAATAGCTTTGAATCCCTGCAGCTATATTTCTCCAAGTTCAAAGCACTTGTTTTGCAGCTGAAACAGTGTGGGATCGAAAAGAAGGATGATCAGCTCATCCTGGCCATTCTCTCGAAGCTAGGCCCTGACTATTCAGTGTTTGTTTTGACCTTCTATGCCAGAAAACTGACAGCTCGAACCTGGAAGATGCCTAGCCTTGCAGATTTCATGGAATCTCTCACACAAGAACAGGATAAGCTGGTGATGATGGGCACCATCAAACCATCCAAAGATCAAGATCTGATTGCTGGAGATTCAAAGGTGGATTCAAAAAGCAAAAAGAAACCTAAAAAGCCACTTGAGCAAAAGAGAGACAAGAAACAGTCTCCGAAGGAGCCACAAGGTTCCAAGAAGAACTACCAGAAGAAGAAAAACAAAGGTGAAATGAGCAAGTGCGCATACTGCAATAAGGGCAATCACACTGAAAGCTCTTATATGAAGAAGCAAATAGACATGCTGACCCAACTCCTGGATAAGAATGGTATCTCCCTTCCAGAAAGCTCAAAGAAGAGAGAAGGAGGATCAAGTTCAGATGACAGAGAGAGAGTTCATGCATTGGTTGCTGGCACATCAAGCTCACCCAGTTTTATCATTCATTCTGGAGCTTCAAGACACATGGTTTCGACCAAGGAGGCCTTCTCCTCACTTGACATGTCGAAAGGACCACCTATAGTACTGGGAGATGACTCTCTCACTGAAATTTTGGGCAAAGGGAGGATTGATCTTGATCATGGTCAGTTCAGCAATGTCTTGTATGTGCCTGGTCTTGCCTCCAACCTCTTGTCAATGTACCAGATGACCCACACTCGGTCTCCTAAGAAATTCATATTCTCCCCTGATGAAGTTGAGACCATAGAGATCTCAAGTGGTAGAGTCATTGCAAAAGGAGTTGCGATTCATGCTCAAAAGGTATACATGTTCTCACACTTCCTACCTTAATCAAACCCCTCTGCTCTTCTGATTCATGCTAATGAAGCAAGCAAGCTTTGGCATGAAATATTTGGCCACCTAAACTACAAATATCTTTATAATCTTAGTGAAAAAGAGATGGTCATAGGGTTGCCCAAGATAAAATTTTCCAAAGGAGTCTGCCAAGGTTGTATCCTAGGAAAACACCTAGAGCATAAAATTGAGAGAGCTAGTCATGAGAGAACCTCTGCACCCCTCAAGCTGATCCAAAGTGATGTTGCTGGCCCATTCCCTCATATGTCCATGAGTTAGGCCAAATATGCATTGACTTTCATTGATGACTTTTCCAGGTATTGCTGGGTTCACTGCCTGAAACACAAGTCTGAAGTTTTTGGCCTATTCAAAGTCTTTAGGGCTTTGGTTGAGAACCAGTATGGAAGGAAACTCAAGGTCCTCAGATATGAAAATGGTGGTGAGTATGTCAAGTCTGAGTTTATTAATTATTGTGCAGATGCAACATTCTATCCCTTACACACCACAGCAAAATGGTGTTGCTGAGAGGAAGAACAGATCACTTAAGGAGATGGCAACATGCATGATGGAGGCCAAAACTTTGCCACCAAAGTACTGGGCCGAAGCTATCAACTGTGCAGCCTATATTCAGAATAGGGTGCCTCATAAACAACTTGATGGTATGACTCCCTTTGAAGCATGGAGTGGGCACAAGCCAGATGTGACCCATTTCAGGATTTTTGGCTCAAAGGCTTGGGCTAGAATTCCAACAGAGAAGAGGAAGGCTTTGCAGCCCCAAAGCCAAGAGTGTCTTTTTGTTGGATACTATGAAGATTAAAAAGGGTACAAACTGATAAATTTCAGCACAAACAAAGACTTGNATCAGGCTAGCCTTAGCCATTGCAGCCTCAAGGCAATGGGAGGTACATCACATGGATGTAAAATGTGCCTTCCTGAATGGAGATCTCACTGAAGAGATATACATGCAGTAGCCTCAAGGTTTTGCTACTAACCCTTCTCTTGTGTGCAGGTTGAGAAAGTCATTGTATGGGCTAAAGTAAGCCCCCAGGGCTTGGTATGCCAAGATCGATAGCTTCTTGCTATCACTGAATTTTGTTCGGTGCAAATCAGATCCAAATGTCTATTTGAAGTTAGTTAATGGTTCATTAATGATCATTGTGTTATATGTTGATGACCTCCTCATTACAGGAAGCTCAAAGACTGAGATTGCTTCCTTAAAAGGAGCTATGAACCAAGCCTTCTCCATGACAGATTTGGGGCTCATTAGAGGAAATTTCAACTCAAAATGGGCCTTTTAACTTTTATTCAAATTCCATGTCATTATGTGTTAGCCAATGAAATTGCTTTAAATTTGAAATACTGTATAGGTCTTAAACACCTTTTTAATACAAATTTGGGGATAGGTATCATTAAAAAAACTACTTTTTTGTTTGTATTTTTGTCATATCTCCCTGTGTTTTTACTCAAATTTCGATCGGGAGAGCTCGTTGGATGCGGAATTAAATTATGCATCCAAAGAGTACCCACTCGGCATACTTTTGATGGACCCTGCTACCCCAAAAACAAGAAATACCTGAAATTTGAGTAAAAACACACGAAGATATGTCAAAAATACAAACAAAAAAGTAGTTTTTTTATTTTCTTCCTCCAAAATTAATAAATATTATTTTATTATTTTAACTATTATTTTATTAGTTCATTTTAGGAGGCCCATTTTGAGTTGAAATTTCCTCTAATGCTTAAGTCAATTTTTGGGGCTTGAGATTGCTCAAACCAAAGCTGGAATCAAGGTGCACTAGTCGAAATATGCCTTGGACTTGTTGAACAAATTCATAATGAAGGATTGCAAAGCAAGCAAAACTCCTTTCCTTTCAGGAGTGAAGCTGGAAGAAGCTGATTCTTCACCTATGGTAAACAATACACTGTATAGGCAATTGATTGGATGTTTGTTGTATCTGACAAATACTAGACCTGATCTTTCTTATGCAGTAAGTGTGGCTTCTAGATACACGGATCAGCCTCATGAGATCCATTGGAAAGCAGCTAAAAGGATCCTTAACTTTGTTTAGGGAACAAGGACACATGGGATCTTCTATAAAGCAAAATCTGATCTTGATTTGATTGGATTTATTGACAGTGATTGGACAGGTGATAGCACAGATAGAAAGTCCACATCAGGATATGTGTTCATGCTTGCAGAAGGGCCAATCAGCTGGTCAAGCAAGAAACAGAGTGCCATTGCACTCTCATCTACAGAAGTAGAGTACAGAGGAGTTGTTAATGCAGCAACTCAATGTTTATGGTTGTAGGGATTACTTGGAGAGTGTGGTTTCGAATCAGAGTACTCATGTCACATACCCCAATTTTGTAAAATTATGTAAATTGTTTTAATTATATTCCTGAGACATTATGATTAAATTTAATGCTAAGTAGGAAATGATGACTCAGAAGAGTCAACAGATTTGGAATGTAATTCAGAATATTTTTATTATTAATAAATAAATTATGGAGACAACAGCATGGGAGAGCTGTTAAAAAGAGGTTACTGGTCAAACTGGTGGATGGAACTAGGTGGAAGGCATTAGAAAAGTGGCAGCATCCTCAAACACTTCCTAAGTTGCAAGTGGCAGCTTCCCTACATTTGGGGTCATGATCCCCCAAGAAAGTGGGATCAGAGCAGGTGGCTCATTAAATGACAGTTAACCCAAAAAATACCTAGGCAATCTTTTAAAAGTACTCAATGAAGAGAGCTGAGGCTGCTTAGATATTTTCCAGAAATAATTCATTCAGGTGAATGTTATTCAGGAAATTCATTGAGGAAGAAGGGAAAAACAGTAAGGAAGTTGTCTGAGAGGATTGCTGCAGTAACTTGTTTTATTACAGCTTGTTAGCTGGGAGAGTTTACTGAAGAGTTCTAAGTTAATACTGAGTTTGAAGACTGGTATCTGACTTTGTTGCACCTAGTTCCAGCCAGGGAGACCAAGCAAGCTCGGGGGTCCTGAGGAGTCGTTGTCTGAGCGCTCTCCAGGAGTTGGTAGGGAGGAACGGCCTCCCATTGCTGTTGTTGTCCCAGTTTAAACAGGTTCTGTTACTGATCTATTTATGTTTTAATGGGTAGGAATGAATGAATGTTATGTTTATATTATATGACAGAAGAGTTAGCTAGTTTAGTAATGTGAATATCACAGGTTATCAGGAGTTAATCTGTTGATGAAATTAAAGAAAATTACTGTGTTTTTCCACACCTGGGTTCACCAGACCGTACTCCAGCACAATATCTTGGTATTGGGAAGTAGTATTCTTCTGAACCGAGCTTCTGATTTAGTTACTTCTAGTAACTACAAGTGTCTTACAAATTCATAAGATATTTTCTTATAGTCTTAAAAACTACTTCCTAGTACTGTATTTTTGTTCCAGTAAATTCTACTGTAAAGGAAAGATAGTAAAAGTTAGATTAGAATTTATACTGTTTTACTATATAGTTTCCTTTCTTGTATTCAGATAATTTCATTTCTAAAAATAAACCCAAAGCAAGAACAAGTTACAGAGCTATCATTCTTATTTTTCAGAATAGAATTATGTTAATATTTGTACTTACAGAACATTTATAAGTAAACCTTATAACTAAGAAAATAAACTAATTATAGCAGACCATATAAAGTATAGTCTAAACTACAGAAGATTCAAATAATAAATACTATTTCCAAAGTATTATAAAATAAACTGAGTGAATACTCTGAACAAATATTAATATGTGTGCTCATAAGATAATCGTAGATAGAGATAAAATTAAATGCTGAACTTATATAAATACTATCATAACTAAGAAAGTAAGTAAATTATAAAAGAAAATAAATAGTATGGCGTAAATTACACCAAAGTTAATTAATAATTATTTTTTTTTATAGATAAACTGGTGGATTTACACTCAGGTTATTAATACAGAAACTATATTATTCATAGAAAGTTATGGTAGTAATTATACTAGTAATTTATTTTATGCAATACAAAAATATTGTTATTATTAACATAGAGAGTATTTTGGTACCCTGTAAGTAAATCTTAGAAATATTTATACTGTAAATTTAAATTACTTATTATCTAAGTTATAAATGAAAATTTACTTACAGTACCAAGATAAATAAATAAATAAAATATATAAAACCCATTATTATTATCAGGGTATAAACAATATAACATTTACAATTTCCTTATTAATAAGAAGATTAAATTAAAAACTAGATAATAACATTTAATTTTCAGTATACAAACCAAATGTTTATCTATGCAGGAAGAAAAGACAGAAGTACAGGATGCTCGGCAGCTGAGCTTAAATGTTTTAAACTTCATCAGTAACCCTAGTGTGACAGATGCCTTCTTCACTTAATTTTTATTTAACATTAAAAGAAGCAAGAACAATATTATTATCCTTCACTGCCATTTAGGGTTAAACCCTATAAAACCCAATTTATTTACAAGTAAATCAATTAATGGTAAAACTAACAGTATTTTTACTTACATATATGTTTATAAGAATAAAAAAAATAAACATAATAAGCATTCGAAACTTTTATAAGGTAAGCAAGGAAAGAATGTAGGAGAAATTGCAGTAACTAATTACGGGTATAATAACCCAGGGTAAACACCCAAATCTTTACAAAATACACAAGTGTATTGACTGCAAATAAAAGCCAGTGCAGTAGTAATACTCATGGCAGTAACAAAAACTTACACGAAGGCTTACAGCCTGTTCATTGTTTTTTTTATATAAACATAATAATAATTACAAACAAGGTTTTACACTCACGGTCGAAGCCGGAGAGCTCTGCGTGAGGGCTAGGGTATAAACCCTGATACATAACATTAAAACAAACAACTAAAAACCATGAAGGTCAAATAGGGTCGCAACGACCAACCCATCGCAATCCTTTAAGGATTCACACAAGGTGAACAAGCCGTGGAGCGACCAGGGCTTACCGTGGCCTGAAATGCCGTAACCCTCATTCCTTTTGTAGACAGAGGAAAGCAGCAAGTAGACCTGCAAAACCATTTTTGCAGCCGACTGTTAGTTACTGTTTAATGCAAAGGAAATGTATTAATAGTAATGATAGCTTTGGAGTTAAAGAAAAATAGTATATTGGTTACCTTGGCAGTGATTAATCCCACACTGTAATGCCGCGACCATCCTGTGCAAGAAACCTGCCAATTGATGGCAAAGGAATAATGCTATAACACTTTCAACCACTGACAGCAAAAGAAACCCCAGCTACTCGATGGACAGGGTAAAACCCTACAGCTGCAACGTTCTTCCAAAAAAAATAACACACAGCCAGTAGACATCACAAGCCATGCTACACAGAAGAGAGAATCACTCTCGTAGGAACAGAGAAGGATACGACTGTCACAGACCAAAGCCAAGCTAAACAACGGAGGTATCGCAGAGACGAACAACGAATTTTTCAACACCATAACCTCCCACTCGGTGTAGTAGCTGAGCTCACGAAGAGCTGGAGCTGCAGGAGGACTGACAGTAGACCACGCAACAGCAAAACAGACCAGGAGGGTTTGTAGAGCGGCCAAAGGCCCGAAGGCAAGGGAGAATGACGAATTAGGGTTGAGTCAACAGTTTTATAATGCCAATACATGACTGAAACGCGACCACGTGGTACTTTAAATAATTTACATGCAGTGGTTATGATTTCCATAGTTCCATGACCATATCTCCTTTGTTTGATTCACAACCAAACCATCGCGTGGAGATCTCGCAAGGCTCATTATACCATAGTATCACCTGCATTATGAATTGACCACGTAACATTAGCCTTATGTTTATAAACCTTGCATGATATATTTTGCTCGTTATATAGTCTCGTATACATAGGTTTGGAGAGTTGTTTAATTTGCAAGGAGTTATAAAGCTTTGGATTATGGTTATGGCGTAGTTGTGGTAAACCCACAACTATAATGCCAATTGCCTTAGTTTTCAAATGGAGGTAAGCAGCATAACATTCTTTAAAGTCTATAGTGAATGGTAACTAATCTTTGTGATCCACTAATTTTGACATTGGTTTACTCTAGACCATATCTTTGATAGTTGTTAATAGGTTAAACAACCTTTTAATAGTCTTGGAATCCTTGAGATGACAATTAGATCTTTGTCACTCTCTAAGCTCCACAAATTTATCAAAGATTTTATAAGTTGCTATGTGAAAGGTAACTTGGATATATTAATAACCTTATTGTTTGATAGTATAATCGTAAAAAAACTCATAAGGGGTTAAATAGGATAAGTTTAGGACTAATTCAAAAGGTGTTTGGTTTATATCCAATGTTGTTCTTGGAAATAAAAGTAGCATTCTAAAATAGTGCAAACCCTTAAATTATTAAGGGAACATTTGTATCAAGCCATAAACTCGTCAATGCTTAAAATAAGAAAAGTATAGATCGATGCTAGTGATATCTTATCAATTACAACTACAGTTGAAAATCTGATTATGATGCAATCTAAACATGGCATGTTACAGTAACTTTGAATAATAGAAGTAAACCTTTGATGTTGTGATTTTCTACCATGCTAGCTGTTAAGTAAAGAAATAATTTATTACATTCTTACACTTATTTTCAGTATGGACATTTAATGGGTTCGTACTCTGTAGACTTGTCAAACTCTATATTTATGTATAGAAAAGTTAACTACCACCTCTATATGTAGAATTGAATTCTCTAGCATTAAGTCTCAAAGGAAACTTAGTAAAGGTTGTACCTTTAGAAGCATGGTAATTCTGTCTAGCATGCATGTACTTTTACTAATTAATTTATATACAGCAAATCGTATTGTAAACTTCTGAGACTTGTTAACAATGACCCGTACTTCTTACCTGTATACCTGTAATAGAAGAAAAACTGTTGCGTTAGCTCGAAAGCTAAGTAAGCCCAGTCCTTCATGACAAACCCACCTTATGTCGCAAATAGAAAAACAATCAGTAACTGAAAAGAAACTATCCTTTAAAGTTAAGCAAGAAATCATTCAGTTACAACTCTAGTAACATCAAACTAATCAATCAATTAAAGACTGCATTTATGAGTATTTATGCTATTTAAAATTTTTTAAATTTTTCGAAATTTTTGGGGTTTTGACAACTCAACTACCATCTACTGTGATAACCAGAGTACCATTCAAATCTGCAAAGATCCAGTTCAAAAGCAGAGAACCAAACACATTGAGATCCATATGCACTACATCAGAGAGCTTGTGCATGATGGCTCCATTCACCTACTCTTATGCTCATCTTCAGAACAAGTAGCTGATATCTTCACCAAAGAATTTTGTGAGAAGACTTACAACAATCTCAAATCACTGCTGGGGGTTTCTGATCATGCTGTGAAGCATGAGTGAAGACAAGATTTCCAAATTTTGTTTTACAGTCCATGTTTAAGGGAGGATTTTCCCAAGTTGGTTTTGCCTCTTTCCTTGGTTGTATGGACATGCAGTATGTAAAGGGTGACTAAGCCTTGTTGCTAGGCCCTATAATTTTCTGATATATTACTCACAAGTCAGGCTTAAGGGGGGTTGTTAGAATAATCAACCCATAGTTTACTACCTTAGACATCAATTTAATTATTTTTGTCTTATTTTCCTAGTTCATGTGTCCCACCTTATGCAAGTTGTCAATTACCTATCCATAGTGGTCCAACTTACCTAATTTGACCCATGTAGCACTTGGGAAACCTCAAGGAATCAATTCTGATTTATTCCTGGTCTCCTAGGTGCCCTTCTTCTTTTTCTGCTTTATTGCCTGCTTTTTCAGTGTTTTAAGGCAATAGGGAAAGTTTGACTAGGTGAGGTGAACTAGTTTTTTGTCCTCTTCATCCTCCACTCTTTTCTCCTTGGAAAAGCATGTATGAATTGTCATTCCACCACTCTTTAGCTTGCCTAAGCCATTTTGCTAATTCGTGAGCTCCATGACAGATTTGGGATCAACTTTTTACACCTATGGGGGATTTGCTTAATTTTAGTAAGCCTGCTTTATGCTAGATTCGAATTGATCCTCATGCATTCGAATCCCTAATGTATTTTATTTATTCAGCAACATATTATGTTACAGGGTTGGCTATTGTACACTGAGTTAATACAGTTTAGTGTTCAGCTCCAATTTCAGTCTCTTTTGTGAGTGATTTTGCATGATCAATTGTTAATTGTTGTGAGTAAAATTAATCTATCATTGGGTTCAATTTACACAATGGGAAATTGACATAGAGCCCCCTCCCAAAAGAAGATAATCATTCGCAAAAAGAGCATGGTTGATTGGATCAATACCCCTGGCTATCTTGATGCCTGGGATATATCCGGATTCCTTTTCAGCTAATAATTTTCTGCTAAGGGTTTCATCCATCAAGATGTACAGGAAGGGGGACATCAGAAAACCTTGACGAAGGCCTTGGGTGGCTTTAAAGAAATCAGTGGGTCTACAGTTTACTAAAGGGGAAATCCAAGGATTATCAGTACATGCTTTAATCAAGGAAACAAATTCTGGACATAAGCCAAAAGAAAGCAAGACTTCATAAAGGAAAGGGAGCTTAACTCGATCAAAAAAATTCTTCGTATCCAGCTTTCTTATCATGCCTTTATATTTTCTTAAGAAACTAGAGTGCAAAGCTTCTTGAACTTGAATGACGCTATCCACTAGATGTCTGCCTTTTACGAAACCCCCTTGAAGAGGAGAGATCAGCTTGCCGAGCAATGGCTTTAGTTTGTTTGCTAGAAGTTTGGCTATTATCTTATAAGAAGCATTACACAGAGAAATTGGTCTGAACCTATCAAAAGTAGAAGGATTGACTTCTTTAGGGATGAGGGCAAAAAAGTAGAGTTGGTGCGCCCACCCATTTTAGCTTTTTTCTGGAGTGATCATTCTCAGCAAATCAGACTTGATTATAGGCCATCAGACTTTATAAAAATGGATCAAAAAACCATCTGGCCCAGGAGCTTTGTCAGACTCCATGGCCCAAATAAATTCAACAATTTCCTGCTCAGAGAAAGGATTCATTAAATCAAAATTATCCTCAATGTTGACCAGAGAAGGAACATTATGTAGAAAATCAGATGACACTTCCTCATAGGTACAGTCGTCATCTTTAAACAACACTTGAAAGTGCCTGCTAGCTCACTGCTTAAGAAGATATTGGCCTTTAATGATGACCCCTTCATCATTAATGATTTCCGAAATGTGATTTCTGGAAAGCCTAGACCTGCATTGACGATGGAAAAAAAAAGAGTTCTTATCCCCAACCTTCAACCAAAGACTTCTTGACTTGAATCTAAGATGCTCCTCCTCTTGTCTGAAAGAAATATTTGTTTTAAGCTGAGCAAGTTGATGTAGGGAGATATGAGAGGAGGTTACTTCTCTATTTTCCAAATCTATTTGCAAAGCAGAGATCTCTGCTACTCTATCCTTCCTGATACTCAAAGGAGTTAGAAGGGGCAGTTTAATCCAATTCTTCAATGCATTCTTGGTCTATTTCAGTTTTTGTTCCCAGACAAAACTGGGAGAGCCTACCACAAATTTGGACCACGCCTGAAAGACAATATCCATAAACCCTTCACATTCAATCCAAAGAGGATTGAACCTGAAAGGAATTGGACCAAGCTCCTCTTCAATTTGAAATTGCAATGTGATTGGATGGTGATCTGACGCCAGCTTGGGAAGAATTTTAGTTGAAATCATCCACTTGCTATCCACCGGAGGACCATGAACTAAGAAACGATCTAACCTGACAAATATACTCGCGTCCCCCACTCGTTGGTTTGACTACGTGAAAAGGCCAATCTTAGGCTTTAAATAAGCCAAATCCCAATCTTGAATCATTTTTTCCACAACCTCTTGCATAAAGTCTTTACCAAGCACTCCTCCTTTCTTCTCACTCAAAGCTAAAGTAATATTAAGGTCTCCTGCTATAATAATATTTGCTAGAGAATGGAGCTCAAGGAAATTGGAAATCGAAAGCCAGCATTCTTTTTTTCCCCATAATTAACTGAAATGTATAGATTGAAAAGGGCAAAAGTAATCTTACTGTTATAATGTAAAATATCCGAAAAAGATCCAATGTTGAGTGGCATACTCTTTTTTTAGCTAAAACTTATCTTCACACCATAATATGGCTAGCCCCCCACAGGAACCTCTAGCGTTGACCGCCTTACCAGAAGTCAAATTCCACTTGTTTTTTCTAATGAGAAGGAGAGCATCCTCCTCAATTTTAGTCTCTTGAAGTAGTAGGAGATCAGTAGGAGCCAATTTCATTAAATTTTTGACAGCTTCAGCTTTGCTAGAGTGCCCCAACCCCCTACAGTTCCAAGAGGTTAATAGCATTACTTACCCAATGAAGAGGGATTAATTACTCCCTTAGGGAGCCTGTTTCTCTTATTCCTCCCATAAGACATTTCAATTGTTTCCTGAATGCCTTGAGTCTTGAGCCTTTCAACCTCTTCTTCCCTTATCTCCTTTTTAGACTTCCTACCAACTGTTTTTTTAGCTCAAAGGAATCATCTTCTGAAGAGCAGGGGCTAACATCATGTTTCTTCTGAGCAATATCAGCATAAGAAGGAGGAGAGCAAGTATCTATAGGAGAAGAGAGAAGGGAGCCACCTGCTAGGGGAAGACCAACAAAGGAAGGACTAGATAAATCCTTAAGAACAGAAATTTCTTCTAAGACAGGCTCAATCACTTCCATATGACTCAGTTCGCCTTCTTCAAGGGTAGTTTCAGAGGAATTTAGGACAACAAAAGGATTATGATCAACAGCCTGAGAAATAGAAGCTGTCCCAGCCACAAAATCACCTATTGCTGATTTTCCTTTCTTTTTAAATCCCTGCACTGGTTTTCTTGTTTTTTGGACTTGAATCCATTGGTCTTGTTTCTCTTTAGCATTAACCTCTTCAATTTTTTTTTGCAGTTTCGAGCAAAATGACCATAGCCATGGCAAAATCTACACTTAAACGGGATTTTCTCATAGTCAAACTTCTGGGTGTAAGACCAGTTTGCAACAGTTACCTGAATTGCTTTGGGTAGACCGATCTCCAGGTCCACTTCTACACAAATCCTAGCGCAAGAAAATTGATCTTTCCTTTCAGCCTGGTCTATGTATCTGCCGAGCTTATTCCCAATAATTACCAAAGATTAAGTATTCCAACAATGCAAAGGAAGGAAGGGTAATCTTACCCATATAGGAACTGCAGACGGGATGTCTTGGGAAGGGTCGAAATCGGGGGTCCACTTATTCAAGTAAAGCCCATGAGGACCCATGAAGTATGGGCCATTCCGGAAAATCAGATCTCTATCCTCAGCAGATTCAAAGACAAACACGAAGAATCCTCTTCCAACAAAGTGTCTACGAATATCCTCTGAGACTAGAGGCTTCCAATTCCTTTGCACCCATCCTTCAATTGCCTTAGGAGAGGGCCATAGGCCAGTGAATTGACCAATGAGCCCTCGCTCAGCAAGGTTTAACACCGACTATCGAGTCCTTTTAGCAGGAAACTCAACCGAAGGAATGTCAACCTTCTTGACAAACTTATTAGATGCCCCCCCTTTCTCTTACCACAGGAAGCAATTAGCCTTTTGAAAGCTTCCAGATTGGGAGGGAGAGGAAGCGAAGGAACTCCTCCAGAATCCATTTGGACCAGAGCACCAGGAAACTCACACAGATTCTAGAACCTGCAAAAGAAACTCCCAAAGAATAGCTCAAGCGAATCCTCCTTCTACAACCAACCACCAGACCTATTCGAAGCTGAAAGAACCAGGAAATTCTGACAACTCCACACTTCAAGCTACATCCACGCAGGACTCCACAAGAGAGCGAACCTGTTTTGAAACCTCAATAAAATGCTAGGGGAGGGATCTTGCAATTGAAACAAGAACCCAATGGGTAGCACAAAGTTTTTGAAGCCACCAAAATAGAGACTCCGAGAGCTGAGCAAAGACAAAGTCCCAGGTCCTCCCAGGCCAGAGCCGAGAACGTTCAAACTTCTTGAAGCAAATATGACAGAGGAAGCACATACTCCTTTCAGAGAACACGAGAACCCTCTAGAGAGAGTAATCCCTCAAGCTGCGTTCAACAAATAATTCAAGAGCCGAATCCACCTGCAAGAGCCAAGATCCAGCGAGCCCAAGCTGGGCGAGGACATCCACCAACCTGCAAGAAAATTCAAACGAATCTTGAAGCCAAAAAAAGTTCAGCAATAACTTGCCTTTGAGTGAATAAAATAATGTATTTAATCTTTTAAAAAATAATGTATTTAAATGCCTTTGAAACATTAATTATTGTATTCACTTTTTCTTAAAAAAAAAAAAAAACTATTGGGAAGATCTATTTTCTTTAGGCCTTCTTCCAAGTTCAACCTCTTAGAGTAATGTATTTAAATGCCTTTGGAACATTAGATTAATACTAAATTGTTGTATTCACCTTTTCTGAAAAAACTATAGGAAAGATCTAATTCCTTGAGCATGTTGTGAGACATTTCGATTATTGTAATTTGGGGTTTTGTGAATGGTGTCTTAGTGACTTATGATCTAAACAAGAAGTTGAAACTCACTAGAGTAACGTTAATCTCTTTTAGTGAGGTCTTCAAAAAATTAAATAATAGCGATATGGGCTCCACATTCTTGTTGGTTCTCGTCTTCATAAAATGCTCATTTAAATACCACATCAATAAAAATATATTAATTTACAATAAAATGCACATAGATTTCCATGGCTTCGAGAGAAAAAAGTTAAGTGATTCATTAATGCATCGATCATCTCATTTTTTAAAGAATTATGATGCTTCAATGTTCTTGTAAAATATGTACAACATTATAGTGTTTGAATGTTATTGGGATATGTTGGCATTTTGATCATTATGTTTTTTTTTCATTAGCATTCATTATGTTCTAAACAAAAAAGTTGAATAAGCTATTTTAAAAGCTTTTATATTCTAGTAATTATACTCATCATTGCTCAAATATGTCAATATATTTTATTTTTTCTACAAGAATAAAT
>LPNX010254650.1:317330-376326 GCA_001517045.1 Pseudotsuga menziesii | reverse complement strand
TAATATGGATATGGCCATTGGCCATTACAACAACTTGCCACGAAAGTTACTAGTATGGATATGACGTCGCTGCACAACTAACTTGTAATTTGTCATGAAAGGCGTCAAATTTAAGGGATCTGCATGGGATAATCAAAGATGCAGTCAGACCACCCATTGTCACGAGGGGGTGCAATGTCTTTGTTGACGATCCACACTGCGCTGTTGCATTTGAAGCCACTGCCGAGACAAATCTGCCAGATCTTCTGCCCTTTTTTCATACGACCTTTGGACTCCAAATACTGGAATTGATACCATGTGGACGAAGAAGAAGTATTTCCAAATCTGTACAGAGTCATTTTCGATGGTTCTACGGTCTCAGGAGGCAGATTCAGTCTTTTCTCCACTGCACAAATCACTGCTTTGCCACCGAAATGGATGCACATATGATTAAACGCTCGCTTAAAATCAGGCACATATTCTTTCGCTTTACCCTTCACGAAGATCTTTCTGACCAAGAACTTGCTGGCAAGATAAAGAATCTGTTCATAGTAGGGAAGAACCAGAGGACCCAATTGTCGCATGTTTTCCTTGAGAGCCTCCACAGCAATTTCCATAATGTGTTTGCTGAGATTCACGCCGACTGTTCCAGTCGGATCCTCTTCTTGAAAAGCAGCATGATAGGCCATGTCACTCACGCCTGCTCTGTGCGTTCTAACAACATGAAGCAATCTATATTTAGCACGATGGCGATCGCTTCTTTTGTTCGACAGAAGCATAGCCCCGCAGCCCATTCTGAACAAAATATTGGAAACCAACATCGGTTCATAGTTTCCGAAATACCAATTTTCTATAATATTCTCTGTGCTTAGAACAATTGCATAAGTGCCTCTATTGGCAGCATGAAGGCAACCCACCGCCAGATCCACCGAAATTAGGTTAGCGTCGCATCCCATTCCGCCGACATTATAAGTCTTGATATCGCTACGAAACCCAAATTTATTAACAATCATCGACGAAAGCAATGGAATAGGGTTAAAAACACTGCAATTCACAACAAGAATACCAATTTCATTAACAACAATGCCAGTTTTGGCCAGCAGATCTTGAACACAGCCAAACATGACGATCTCTGCTTCTTGACGAGAAGTCTCATGTGTCAACCTCGGTGGCAAGTAATGCAGAGCCGGAGGAACAACAACAAATTCGCTCATAGCAGCTCTTTCAAGAATCCTTTTCTGAAACTCCACACTTTTTGCTGTGAATTTCTATGAAATCACAGCATGTTCTATGAAATAATCGAACGAAACTCTCCATTCCTGAGGCGCTTTGTAACAGGACAGATCCAGCATGTAGATTTGCTTTGACAGACAAAAATAGTAAATAAAAAGGGTCCCTAAACCACGAGTTAACCAGAGAAGCCATACGATTGTGGCCATATGATCACTAGTTCTTAAAAAATAGAGATGGTCGATGACAAATACAAGTGCACCAGCTGCCAGCATGGGTAACCAGAACACTGATGCCCTAGATAGCAGATCAGAGTATCCCAACTTTATGTAATTAAAGTTGAGATTCTCTGCCAAATCAAATGGCTTATCAGTGCAATCTGCATGCCCGGGTTCCATATCGATCTTCGACTTTCCCGTTACTGCAATAATTAAATTCTTCTTCGTATCTCGATTGAACCTCTCTTCAAGCTATCACATAGATAGTGAAAAATGGCCGCGCATCTCACTTCTTAAATACAGTCTCCAGCATCTAGTTTCTGTAACGTGGCCAACTTGTGTCCATTTGTATTCCACCATGGTGTAAGCTGAACGTTCAAATTCAGTATTTGAATTATAAATAACATAATAATAAAATAAAATAAATGCTGATGTCATCATTGCCATGTGTCAAGTGAAAACCAGATACCAAACTCCAAGAATGACATCACTTCTGATGGCCAATCAGAAGTTTACAAAATAGCAAATTCAAATATTTTTATTAAAATTTAAAATATTGTTTTTCAAGCTGCAAAGTTTAACTTTGGAAAACTGATTTTGATTTTTTGGTGGCAGCAAACTAATAGAAGGTCAAAGGTGGTTGACTAGCAACCGATTACTATATACCTGCTGAGGCAGGTATAATAAGATCAAACCTTTATATGAATGTTTTTTTATTTGGGGTTTTACCGCGTATATATGGTGTATTGTTCTCTTGTCTCTTGTTTCTTACATGACTATTGTTGCTTGTATGGATAGAAGACTAGACTACTAGATCCCTGTTATTGATTTATGTGTTAGTGTAAATGTATTGTTGTATGTTTATGCATATTCTCAATATTCTAACATGGTATCAGAGCTAGTTACTATGCCTTACCTTCTTCAATAAAATTTTGATATTTTTTTTGACAAACAACATTTTCTTCATATTTTTTGTTGTCCTCCATATTTTATAGATTTTTCATTCGATTTATCAAACTTATGCTGTAATTTCTTAGATCTAGACACTTTTCTACATATTTGAGATTTGTTTCAAAATTGACCCTTGCAATTAATTTTCAATTTTTTTTTTCAAGTTTCTCTTGATTTCTTATGTAGATTTGGGTTAAAATCGATTGTAGTCTAACTTGCTATCAAGGATCTATTTGTTTTGTAGAATATTTGGTTTGTTTTCGGATCTTGTTATGTTTTGTTGTAGGATTTTATATGGGACGACAACTGGTTCACACTTTCCCAAAATTTTGACAGGTTTCGGGATGTGTGGAGAAAATTCACACTTTTTGGTACGTGGAAGCTCGAATTTGAGCCATGCCATAAGCAAAAATATGAATCATTCATGCCTTCTCTATACATAAAGCATGAATACCCCTATTTTCACATTTTTTTTCCTCAAATCCAATTATTTGCTCTCGATTTTTTGTTGTAGGGTTACATCTGTTAGCTGTTGCTAGGCTTTGGTTTTGGTGAGAAATTTCTGGTTTTATTATCAATTTTCTTCTATTTATGACAAGTAGTTTTTTTGCATTAGGGTTTCATTCTTTTGTCACACAATGACTTCAAAATTTGTTTTGGTTCTTGCATTAGTTGGATCTAACTATCTCTCTTGGAAGAGAAATATGATTGATGTTCTTAGGAGCAATCAGTTATGGATATTAGTTAAAGGTGATCAAACAAAACCAACCAAAGAAACAAATTGGAAACATGGGAAGATTGATGTGATCAAACAAGAGGACTCATTGGACAAACAAATTCAGATAGTATATACGTACATATTGAGGCTAAGGATTTCCCCATTGAGGAATGGAAACCCTAGCTTCCTTATTTGATAAAAGTGCCGATGTTTCTTCTTACTATCTGTTGTTGCTGCAACCGCTTCCCCAAAATTTCATAATTTTAGGGCCCCTCCTATTTTTGATCTTAAGACTTCCTTAGATAAATTTTACTTCTTAAAGGTTTCTTTCCAACACTTAGTTTTTCTTTGAATTGAGAAAAATGTTCATTTGACTAAGTTAAAAAACTTAGTATTTTCTTCTGACGTGTCAGAAGAACTTAGCGAGTTTAGTCGACACATCAAAAGAAATCAACATTTTTGTACGATGCATCGGATCAACCATAAGGAAGCAGTAAGGCAGTTATTCATACATGGAGTAGGTAACTTCTTTTTTGACATGAAAAAGGCAACATTCCCACAGCTGCCCTTTTGCATTGGAGGTTACAAATTTACTAAGGTCAAAAGTGCCTTTGAATTTGTAAAATATTTGGAGAAATTTCGCTTTGGGGAGAAGAGTTTCAGTAGAAATGAAGCGGAAGGAAAAGTTGCAGAGCATTGCACGGCGGTTAGTGTTCTCTATGAATACTCTCATAACTTCGATAAGGATGAAGAGGTGTATAGAAACACCAGACACATGACCGTGCTGAGTAAACATTTGAAGAAGAAAGACATTACCAACGGGGGTAAAGGTAGCGGCAACACCATCGAGAAGCAGAAATAAGAGATGCTGAAGAAACAACAAGAAGAAACTGCAAAAAAAAGCAAGCCGAAGAGGATCAAAGGAAGAAAGAGGAGGAACAAAGATTGCTGGATCCAGTAGATTATCAAACTATTGCAACATAAGCAAATGCATGGGGGGGCATACATTTCGAACCTAGTTGGGTCCACTTGAAACTTTTGTTTTATGTATTTTTGTCACTTTGTGTAATTTATTATTTTATCTAGTGAAAGGCACTAAAGGACAAAAGTTTGGAATTCCAAAAGTCATGGAAGTCGAGAAGCCATTTGTAATTGTATTATAAATAGAAGTAGGAGGTAGAATAGAAGGGACTTTTCACTAGCACAATAAGGCCGAGCTTATTTGTAAGAAGAACTATTTTTTCTACTAATAAAGAAGGACAATTTTGCTGGGAAAGGACTGCACGGATTTTACATGGATTGTGTAGAATTTCAAATATGGAATTATTTCCATTGAGTTTCCGTACAACTGTGAGATTTTCTGACCTTTATGAATTATTTCTGTAAATGATGGATGATTTTGATTTTCCTATAAAAGTCTGTGTACAAATTGAGTAATGAATGTTTTATTATTTCAAAACTATCTTTATTAGTCTTTCTGCTGTAATTATGTGTATGAAATTAGGACAGTTATTTGCAAAGTTCATTATGGATAATTACAGTACATCACTCTCTTCCTTTTAAATATTCCCCCCAGGGGACATGATAGATTAGTTTAGAATAGAATAGAATATAATTAATTTACTTAGATTCAGATTTATAGAAGTGATAGAGGAGCAAGAGTGGTAAGACGGGAGGTAAGAACCTACCCATCAGTTGTGAGGATTTTGTTCATCAATCACCTACATTTATCTTAGGCACTTGCATAAACGATGGATTGGGCTGCAACTGGTGAAGAATTAAACAAGATTTATTTCTAAGGTATCCGGATCTCTAATCAGACGGGTTCCCCATACCAAATGGTGAACGATCTAGTTGGGATCGATTATCGGGGAGAATCCCTACTGTCGGTACCTGGGAATTTTCCTGGCATCAACAGTTTTGGCGCTAGAAGGAGGGCCACCAGCACATGGTTGGCAGAGGAAGTCCATTTGCAAGAAACTATTCAACTTCAGATACATTTGAAACTACGTTTCTTGAAGATTTCATTCCTGAAGAACAAGAAAAAGTAAGTTCTGAAGAAGAAGGTTCAAAACGTCTGTACGCTGTCCGATTCGAAGAAGTTGATCACCTTTGAAGGCACACAAGGTCTTACGTTAAGAAACTTGGAGGATTGAAAGCAATTTATGCGTTATGAAGAAGGCAGGCTCCCAAGAAAGTAATTTCTTATACTCAAGATTCTATCCTTGTGGAAAATTTTGAGGAGTTGGTGGATTTATCTATCCAAGAAATCATCCAACCTCTTGATTAGTTGGGACCAGAGTCTCCTACAGTTCGGTCTTTTCTACAATCCCCACCACACTCTCCACCTCGAGTTATGGCAGGAGATATTAACCAACTAGCATGGAGGGCTAGAACACCACTTAATATGGATGCACCTTTGCATGATTTTCCTAAGCACCCAGACAGAGTGCTGCCAGAGTTTGACCCTGGAAAAGGAATTTTTGCAGAAGATCACTTAAAAAGTTTTTATCTAGGTCTGGAACTTTTGAATGTCAAACATGAATATGTAGTATGCAAACTTTTTCCATATACATTTGAGCCCAAAGCATCCTCTTGGTTTTTTAGTTTACAAGAAAATTCAATAACAAACTAGGACACATTTGAAACAGTATTTAAAAGCAAATTCGGTAGTCAAAAAACCGTCGCTACCCTTATGAAAGAATTACTCTCTATGAAGATGGATACGAAAGAAAAGGTTCAAGATTTCAACCAGAGGCTTACCACTCTTCTAAGTATTTGTAGTTCTGCAAACACACCCAACTGAAGAATCCTTGATAGAGTATTATACTACAACACTATATCCCCCTATATTGATGTTTGTGAAGAGAACAATCAAAATTATGCTGATAGAAAATTATGAGGAAGCCAACAGGGTGGAAGCCGATCTTGATAGCATAGCAAAGCACACCGCAAAACCATAAGTAAAACCAACAACTGGTAAAAAACCATTGTTTTTAGCCAGACCCAAGGAAGAACACTCGAATGAGATGGAGAATGTAGTTAAAATGCTTCAAAAGTTATCAAATAAGATATTATATTTGGAAAAGGACAAGGGAGCTAGTATGTCCAGAAATACATTTAAACCTTAATTCAAGAAAAAAGAATAAAGTGGACAATCTCAACCACTTGTATATAATTCTGTTGTTTTGAATTTTAATGAGGTAGGCATGGATCATTTCTATACTTTCCATTAGGAGCACCATTATAAAAAAATCTATCCACAGTGGATAAACTCAATGACCTTGGTTATGAATCAACTTTTAGATGCCCAATTGGAAGAATATGAGGTAGAAGAAGACCAAACCCATGAACCGAAATAAATGAATGAGGAAGCTACAATGGTCCTATGGGATTGGGCGCCCACAACAGGGATGAATGAAGAGAACGTACTGAAGAGATTCATTTATCATCTGTTAATGTCACAACTAGAAGTAAAGGACCAGTAATGGATGAAAGTTTATTACTACCAAAAATACAGAAGATAAAAGAAAACATGAAGAAAATTCTCAGTACTACTCAAACAACACATAAGTCTAATCCGGTAAACATAAAAGAGACAAAACATGTAGTCAACAAACATGTAAATACTATGGTAAATAAAACAGAAGGCACCAAGAAAGGTTTGGTAGAACATGACATGGTATATGATATTGTAGAGGACATTAAGAAAACAAAATCAAACAATTCTATGTTTGAATTATGTAATTTTCCTCAACAAAGAAAGAAACTTCTGGAAGCTTTTGATCCACAACCCAGCAGTATACCAGAGACCATTGATTCTGACACTGAAATCAATGAAGCAAGCCTTGGAGGAAAATCTAAATCTCAGACTTAGCCTTTTTTGTTATCATTTGAGATTTTTAATCATAATGTACATAACTGTTTGGTAGATTCTGGGGCCTCATCCAATGTTATGCCGCTCTCGATATGTAAGAATATTAATGGTCAACCCACACCATCCCTTTGTAGGATCATTAAATTGGAAAAGTCTCCCGTTAAAGTGATAGGGGAAATGAAATATGTGTTGATTTGGTTATCTGCAGATCCTAAAATTTTCCAATTTATAGATATCATGGTGGTAGACATAACATAAGCTTATGGACTAATTTTGAGTAGAGGCCGACCAACAAAATTGAATGGTTATTTTGCAACTGATTGGTCCCACATGTGGCTACCATATAAAAATAGTCAAAATCAGATTAAAATATTGAGGGAACCACATATGAAACATAATGTAACTTAGTTAGATGGAAAGAATGAGCCGGTGAATGTTTTGTCTTCAATTTTGGGAAAATATTTTTTAGAGATTGAGCCAGGGAATTATCAAGCCGAAGAAGCCAGTTGTGAATCAGACACGCATTTCGATCTCCTTCAATTTTCACTGACTAATGATATGGACTGTAATATAGTAAATTTAGTTACTAACATAGGAAGTAACACTAATCAGGTAGACTTAGAAGATATGTTTTGTTTTTTATACTTTGATGGTTCCAAAATGCTAGAGGGATGAGGAGCCAGTTGTGCCCTAATTGACCCAGAAAAGAATAAACAGTTTCTCTCTTGTAGACTAGAGTTTGAATGCACAAAAAATACTGCTGAATATGAAGCTCTAGTCCAGGGCTTGAAGAAGCCATTGAAGTTAATGTTAGGAACTTAGAAGTTTTCGGTGATTCTGAGATAGTAGTTAGGAAAATCAGAGATACAATTAATTGTTTATCACCGCACCTAAAAGGATATCAAGCTGAAGTTTGGAATCCGATTTCACATTTTAATGCTTTTAATATAAAGGGGGGTCCCTTGTCCCAAAAACAAGGGGGTCTCATACATCAATTTGGTGTATCGCTTGGCAGTGACCTTAAAAATAGATTATTATTATTATTATTTTTATAAACTTAGTTCCTAGGTTACAAAATGATGAAGCTGATTTTTTAGCTGTTTCTACTGCCAGGTTAGTGTCAACTAATAACAAGTGTTCCATTGCACTTATTTTCAGGACATCAGTAGTAGATAATATTGCAAATTTGAGGGTGTTTGATGATGATGAAAAGATTATTTATTTTTCTGACAAATGATGAAGCTTTCAAAGACTCTGTAATCGATGGTGAAGAACATCAAGCAGATCTACAAAATGGAGAAGTAACCAAAGGAAATTTCATGCCCAAAGGAGTAAGGACACTGAAAGAAATGTTTGATTTACATAAACAATTTAGAAAACTAGCCAATGTCAAAACTAACAGTTCATCCATGCAATATGAACTGATAAATTTGGGGACAGAGGCTAAACCCAAGTACATAAATATGGGAAAGTGTTGCTCACCCAGAGAGAGTAGTCGGTTTATTAATTTGTTTCAGCAATATAACGATATATTTGCATGGAAATATGAATACCTAAAGACATATGACACACGTATCATTCAACACATTATTCCTATTAAAGCGGGCATAAAACCATTCCAGCCGCAACTGAGGAAAATGCATCCAAAGTTGGAACCTTTGATCCAAAGTGAGGTAAAGAAATTACTTGATGCAAAGATTATTTTCAGAGTTTGACATTCAGAATGGGTGGCTAATTTGGTTCCAGTGAGAAATAAGTCAGGAGAAATAAGGTTATGTGTTGACTTCTGAAATCTGAACAGAGCTTCAGATAAAGACAACTATCCAGTTTCATCGATGGCACAAATTTTTGAGATGGTATCAGGTTCGGAATTGTTCTCCTTATTAGATGGATTTTCAGGCTATAATAAAGTATTGGTGGTCAAATAAGATAGGTTGAAAACTGCATTTCGCACAAAGTAGGGGACATTTTCTTATAGAAGAATGCCCTTTGGTCTCATAAATTATGGAGCTACATTTCAGAGGGCCATGGATATCGCATTCCGGGGATTGATCGACCATTGTGTGGTGGTGTATATAGACGATGTGACAGTTTTCTCTAAGAAAAGGGAAGATCATGATTTTCATTTAATCAAATTTTCGATCGATGTAGGAAATGTGGCATATCTTTGAATTTGAAGAAAAATCATTTTCACAATTCTAGAAGGAAAGTTGTTGGGTCATATTATTTCAAAGAAGATAATCTCCATAGACCCATAAATAATTGAAGTTATATCTTAGATTTCCTTACACCATAATAAAAAAGCTATGCAATCATTTATGGGTACAATAAATTTTGTTTGAAGGTTTGTATCGGATTTTGCACAAATCGTGAAACCTTTGCAACAAATGGCGAAGCAAAGCGTGCAATTCAAATGGACCAATGTCAAGAAGGTCGCTTTAATGATAGCAAAACAATGATAACTCATGCACCTTCTCTAAGAAGTCCTGATTTTGAAAAATATTTTATTCTGTATACTTGTGCTTCATATAACTCGCTTGCAATGGTGCTCACACAGAAGGGAGAGTTGGGAGATGAATACCCAATATAATTTATGAGCACCGGATTACAAGGGGCTGAATCGAATTAGCATGCTATAGAAAAACAAGCATACACCATTTTTTTGAAAGTGATCGTTCCTCATCCGACTGTTAGGTCCCTCTTCGTATAGAAAGAATTGGGTTAGTGAAGAGGAAATTGGGTGACAACACTCCAGGAGTATGATTTAGAATTCAAAACAACCACTATTATCAAAGGTCAAGGACTATGTAAGTTGCTTGTGGAAGGTCATACTAATGAAGGTTGTGATTGGGAGAATGAGAAGGAGTTAAACATGATTGATGTATGTCCCATATTCACTAGCCCCTAATCTTGGTACATGGACTTAGTGCATTATCTCCAGCAAGGACATTTACCAGAGCATTGGAACTCTAAACAACGAAGGGCACTTTGTCTGAATTCAGCCTCCTATTAGATAATCAATGGAGTTCTTTTCAGGAAAAACTACGATGGAGTGTTTCTGAGATGCCTCGAGCAAGAAGATGCATCTAAGGTAGTTAAAGAATTGCATGACAGCCCCGCAGGAGGACAATTCTCTGGAGATACTACCGCTCATAAGATCCTTAGGGATGACTATTATTGGCCAACATTATTCAAAGATTCTCATGCTTATGCGATAAAATGCGATGTATGTCAAAGGAGTGGTGGTAGATTATCAAAAGCAGCTGGACCGTTGCAACCCGTCATTATTTTAGATCCATTTGAATAATTGGGTATATATATCATTGGGGAAATCAATCCGAATTATTCACTACAACATCGATATACCCTCACATCTACATATTATTTCACAATATGGGTCGAAGCGGTTCCGCTACACAAAGTGAACGAAGATATGGTCATCAAGTTTTTGCAAGAAAACATTATGAACAGGTTTGGGGTTCCAATTTCTCTTGTTTTTGATATTGCATCTTATTTCTCATCCATTAAGATAACTAAATTTGCTTTTGAAAAGGGAATCAAATTACATTATTCAACAAATTATTATCCTCAGGGAAATGGGTTAGCAGAATTTTGAAGAAGTCTGTTATTGAAAATCAAAGAAACTAGCACACATCACTTCCCAATGCCTCGTGGGAAGATAGGGTCACCCCAAATAATTCCTTAGGAGTGTCTCCTTATACTTTGGTGTATGGGAAAGATGCTATTTTACCCCCAAACATTCTGCTTCCATCCTCTCAGTTAGCTCAAGCCTCGCGGGGATTGGTAGTGAAATATTACAAGCACGTATTAACACCCTGCTGAAACTTGAAGAAACCAGACATAGGTCTAAAGAGAGATTTAACCAACATCAAGATATTTTCAAAATATGGTTTGATAAACAAAAATATGAGTAGGCGAATTTTGAAATAGGAGACTTGGTTTTAAAATGGGATCACCCGCATGACGAGAAGGGAAAACATATCAAATTTCAACGTTTATGGGTTGGCCCCTATCAGGTCACCGCGAAGCTTGGCCCCTCAACTTATAAGTTGCGAGATTTACAAGGGCAAGAAGAGAACCTTCTTGTTAATGGCCTTGTTCTCAAACAATATTTCAACGTTTATGGGTTGGCCCCTATCAGTTCATCGCGAAGCTTGGCCCCTCAACTTATAAGTTGTGAGATTTACAAGGGCAGGAAGAGAACCTTCTTGTTAATGGCCTTGGTCTCAAACAATATTTCACCTAGTTCTTTTAGGAATCCTTTTGTACATAAATAAAATATTTCTTTCCCATTCTTGTTTCTTTTTGTTTGCTTTCTTTTTCTGATTTACTTTAGTTTACTTGATTTTGTTTAGAATAAACCAGCTGAATTTTTGATGCTTGGGGACATAGGGATATGAATAATCAAAAAATGATTTCAAATCCAAGAACTATTTATTGGAAGACATGTGCAAAATTTTAATCAGAATGGAGATTTTTTAATTAATGGACTGCAGAAAGGGAAGCTATTTCAAGAACACATTGAAGTCTTGTTTAAACTCTGTAAAATAACTAAGGCTCATGAGGTCTAGAATACTATCTCAAAGCTTCGTCCATCTTCACACTAATATCTATCCTAAGAAGCTTGCCATGATGGACCCACGGAAAGGAAGCATGATTGATAGATGTATGGAATTCAAAATAATCCTACGAAATGAAAGCCAAAAGGCTTAATGCAAAGAGTCAAAATTCCAAAAAAGGAAATATACATCAAAAGGATATGTTGGAGAAATAAACCAGAAAAATAAATGGATTGCTCATAAAGGTTCTTCTCCGTCTGTGAGTTTAAAATGAGTCATCACTCACACAAAAGGACATTATGGATGGAAGAACCCAAATCAATTTCTCAAAGTAGAAGAAGCAATAAAGGAAGACTCAAAAGATAAATGTCTATAAGCATCAAAAGAATGCAAATAACATGAGAATGAGGAACAAACAAATACATCTGTCTAACCTTGCTATGATCCTGTGGTGTCATTTCCAACATCAACCAAAATAAAGAGGTAAAATAAATATCATACTTTGGACCCAAGAGAGTTATCAGGACTTCTAATCATGGTTACCCTTCCCCAAAAGACTATAATCAATGCAATGCACTCAATTTTACATCCCTGGAGAAGTATAGCTTCTTAAATAATATTGAAAGATGCATTGAAGAAGTTGTGTGATCAAATTCCATGTAGCAGTTTTTGTTTTGGAAAGATAAATTTTTAGAGATCTGTGTTCACCAGCTAGCCGACAATTGTTGCTACTGCAACCGCTTCCCCTTTAGGGGCCCTCCTTCTATTTTTGATCTTAAGAATTCCTTAGATAAATTTTACTTCTTTAAGGTTTCTTTCCAACACTTATTTTTTCTTTGAATTGAGTAAAAGGTTCATTTGGCTAAGTTAAAAAACTCAGGTTTTTCTTCCGACGTGTCGAAAGAACTAAATGAGTTTAGACGACACATCAAAAGAACTCAACATTTTTGTCCGATGCATTAGATCAACTCAGCCGATTTCACCGATGTATCGGAAGAAATCAACGAGTTCTCCCGACACGGTCGCAAACCACTGACAAGTTGCTTCCGATTTTCTTTTAGCTGAATTTGTTTTGTTGGTCAAGTTTTGAAGTTTTTTGACCAAGTGAGAAGTATTTATCAGAAGAGTTTCTTAAGTTTTGCTGAGACTATCGGCGAAACTCACCCTTTATTTCCAATGCTTTCTATCGAAAGGATTCTCTGAGTTTATCGAAATATCTTGTCAAGTTTTTCCGACACTATCAATGAAACTTAGCTTTTACAGCCGACAGGGTTTAGTAGAAAATTTTGACAAGTTTCTGCCGACAGTGTCAGCGAAACTCAAAATTTGTAGCTGACACTATTGACGAAACTAAGTGTTTGAAGGAGAAACTGACAACAAAAAACTCATCTTTTATAGTTGAAAATGATACATCCAGATATTTCTAAGAGTTTTTTGACAGCTTTCTATTGGACAAATTTGATGAGTTCCACCAACAGTGTCGACGAAACTCAAGTTTCATAGCTGAAACTATGAGAAATTCAACCAAAAAGTGAGTAATTTTAACCAGAGGAGAATCTAGGAGCGTTAGTGAGGTTCATAAATCAAATTTGGGTGCAAGATTCAGCAAAAACCATCAAATTACAGATAAATTACACACAATGATAGCTGGAAACAAGATTATTTTGGACTATCTAACCATGAAATTATCATTAACAGGTTTATAAATACATCATAATAGTTTTTAATGGATTTGGAAGCCAATTGTGAGCAAATAAGCCAAAATTGCCAAAATGGCATCAACCCCCCTAGGTGGGCGAATCATGTCCCAAATCTGTCCAAATGGACACGAATTGATGAAATGGCATGGATGATGTGTTTTGGGTCAATTATTACACCTTGGACAGCGTGGGTGTGGAAAAATGGGTGGTTTAGAGTCTCAATGCAACATTAATTGCACCAAATCAAGCCAAATTTGGGCAAAATCCCACTCTAGCTCTCCAAGTCAACTTGCCTATCCACATTCAATGAATGGGAGCACACCAAAAATGATGGATGTGCATTTGTTTTTGGTTGGTTAAGTTGGAGTACCCATGTGGGTCATGGAGCCTCAAATTGACATGGCATATGTCCACCTAAGCACCCCTAGTCCACCTCATAGTGTATTAAAGCTTAAAAGCAAAAAAATTGACTAATTAGTGTAACTAAGGTTATCATTTTGGATTACTATTATAACACCCTCCATTAATACAACAACTAAGTATTCTCACAAAATGATGAAGGCCTTGGCAACAATGGCTGAAGTCACCTCAAATACATAATTCAGAAATTACAATTTTTATTTGTCCATGTGAATCGAGGAAAGAAGGAAAACCTCATGGGAAAAAAATTCCCTCAATAACGGAAACGGGGCTGGACCTGCAATAATATAACAAAAAATTACCATCCCTCACTCACCCAAAGCAAATATCTCAGGTATGTGAAGGTCTTCTCAATGAAAGCCTTGGTAAAAATGTCAACAGTTCGCTCGGTGGATGGGCAATACTGCAGTGAGATCACCCTGTCATGCACTAAGTCCCGAATGTAATGCATGTGTATCTCTATGTGCTTTGTCCTCTGCTTCTGTATTGTATCAGTATATATCTTTATGGCACTTTGATTATCCACCCAAATGTTGGTTGGAGAATCAATTGTGACACCAAACTCCCGGAGAATTCCCTGTAACCAAACACACTATGTTGCAGCATTGAATGCTGCCCTGTATTCGGCCTCTGCTGATGAAAGTGAGATGGTGTGCTGTTACTTACTTGACCAGAAAATGGTACCTTCAGCAAACATGAACACAAAACCTGATGTTGACTTCCTGTCAGTTGGATCACAGGCCCAATCTGAATCAGAAAATCCACCTAGTTGAAATGAGGAACTAGTTGTGTAGTGCATCGCGAATTTCTTAGTTCCCTGGACATATTGAAGAATTATTTTTGAAGCCCTCCAATGGATCTCATGTGGTGGGTGCATAAGTATTTCTACAACACTCACAACATAAGACAAATCAGGTCTTGTATGAGTGAGGTAGAGCAAGCTTCCCACTAGTTTCCTGTAGAGTGTAACATCCACCATTGGGGAATTGCCAAATTCATGCATTTTAATACCAGAAAGAAAGGGAGACTTGGATGCCTTACACTCAGACATATTAAAATTATTTATCAGGTCTGAAGCATACTGTGGCTGACTCAACATGATTCCCTTACCATTTTTCTCAATTTCCAGGCCCAAAAATTGCCTTAGCAATCCTAGGTCTGTCATAGCAAATTCATTGTGCAAAGAGCTCTTAATTTGGCCAATTAAACTGGTGCAACTATCTGTAATAAGAATATCATCAACATAAAGAAAAATTACCTGCAAATTAACACCATTTTTCTGCAAATACACATTAGGGTCTGATTTGCATCTTGTGAAGCCAATTGAAAGCAAGAAAGCATCCATTTTTGCATACCAAGCCATGGGGGTTTGCTTGAGTCCTTATAGTGTTTTTTTGAGCCTACATACCAATGAAGGATCCTATTGGAAACCTTCAGGCTTCTGCATATATATATCCTCCTATATCTCACCATGCAAGAATGCACTCTTTACATCTATGCGGTGAACTTCCCAACACTTACTAGCTGCTAGTGCAAGAACTAGTCTAATTGAGTCCATCTTTGCAACCGGTGCAAAGGTCTCTGTGTAATCAAATCCATGGAATTGAGAATATCCCTTAGCCATTAATAAATCCTTATGTTTTATACTAGAACCATCAGCAGCAATGTTGGTCCGGAAGACCCATTTGCATTGAACAACTTTCCTCTTGGGAGGAAGGGGAACCAATTCCCATGTATTGTTCTCTTGGAGGGACTGAAGCTCATATTCTATTGATGATTTCCATATTGGGTCTGTACAAGCTTGCTGATATGTCTGAGGATCATAAATAATCAGTATGTAATGGTGCTCAACAAGAGCACTATCACTTGCCAAAGAAGCCTTACTAGTTTGTGATCTAGTTTTCCTAGGCTCTTGGGGATTGCCTGCCAATTCCCTAGCTGCTTGCACAATTTTTTTAGCCCATTTGGGCCTATATGGTGAGTCATATATAGAAATATAATATTCAACAACATTTATATCATAATTATCATAAAAAACGGAGCATGTGTCATCACTTACATCATCAAATGGTTGAGGAGAGGAGCAATCCCTCGGTGCAAGTTTGAAATTAGGAATTGGCTCTTCTTAGAATTTGACACTTCTTTCAACAAAATTTTTGCAAGTAGATGTGTCAAAGAACTTTTACCCTTTGGTTCCCTCATCATATCCAACCATGAGACACTCCTTTATTTCTGGTTTCAAGGCTTTCCTCTTCTATGAAGGGATTCTTGCCCATGCTTTTGTCCCGAATATCCTGGAATTTGAGACATTTGTTTTTTCACCAGACCATGCATCATAAGGTGTCATTCCTTTCACTGATTTATGGAAGGCTCTAATTTTAATGTGAGCAGCACAACTGATGGCTTCAGCCCATAGCTTGGGATTAAGTTCCCTCACTTCTATCATGCAATTTGCCATCTCTTTGAGAGACCTATTTTTCCTCTCTGCCACACCATTTTGTTGTGGTGTGTAGGGAGTTGAGTGTTGCATTTGGATGCCACACTCCTCACAAAGTTGCTGTAGATTCTTGTTCACATATTCCTTTCCATTATCAGTCCTAATGAATTTTATCTTCTTCCCACTATGATTCTATACTAGTGCTTTCCAAACCTTGATTTTCTCAAACACCTCAGATTTCAATTTCAGAAAATACACCCAACAAAATCTAGAGTAGTTATCATTGAATGTAAGCACATACCTAGATCCACCATATGAGGGAGTGGGTAGTGGACCAATCAAATCAGAATGCACTAACCCAAGTGGTTGTGTTTCTCTCCTTTCCTTCCCCTTCTCGTAGGTTTGCTCAGGATGCTTCCCAATCACACATCCAATACATGCTCCAGTAGATGGCTGAATTTGTGGAAGACCTTCCACCATTTCTTCTCTCTGCAATGTTTGGAGATATCTGTAACTCATGTGGCCAAACCTCTCATGCCATAGTTTGGAAATCTCATTGTCATGCAAGTGAAGTTCTTAATCACTGGAGGTAGGGAGGAAATTAGAGAATTTGTACATTCTGTCATGATGATCAGCATACCCAACTGCAATAACTTGGTCGGTTGAGATTTCAGAAATATCTACTGAGTCAGGAGTGAAGATCACTCTCTTTGGCTCTCCTGTATGGGTCATCTAGTAGACTGATAGCAATTTTGCTGAAAGGTTTGGTACATACAGTACACCACTGAAGAACCCATGGTCTAAATCAATTCTCCCAATCCCTCTGGTCTGGATTTCAGAATCATCTCCCATTCGAACTACTGGGCCAACATTCAAACTCATGAAGGAGAAAAATTCTCTCCTGGATACCATATGCCTAGAAGCACCTAAATCAATAATAAAGGATGAAGAGTTAGAAGTACCTACTACCAAATCATGACATTTCTCCTTGCTTTCACTTGAACTAGAGTTGCCATCCTTCTTCCTTGCACTGTCAGGGACTAGAATGTTGTTCTTCTCCAGCAGCTGCACCATGCTGTCTATGGTTTTTTTCATGCATGGGCTCTCTGGATGCCATCCCTTGTGGCAGTAAGTGCATTTGTCCTTCTCTTTTCCCTTCTTCGCCTTTTCTATGGGTGGATTAAAAGCTCCCTCACTGGATTTGGGTTTCTCTGATTTTTTCTTGTCTGGCAACTTCGAATTCTTGGACTTGGGCTTGCCCTTTGCTTAATTCGAAACCCCCACTTCTAGTGCTTGATATTTGGTCTTGATGGAACCCATTTGGACCAATTTGTCCTGCTCTTGAGTGAGTGACTCCATGAAATTTTCTAGGCTTGGCATTTGCTAGTTTCGAAGGGTGAGTTTGCCATAGTGGAATGTGCTCACAAAAACTGAGAACTCTGGCCCCAACTTGGAAAGTATAGACAAGATCAGTTGATATTCCTTCTTCTCAATCCCACATTGTTTTAACTGAAATAAAAATGATTTGAACTTGGTGAAGAAGTCCTGGATTGTATCATAGTGCTTTGGGCTCAAGCTTATCAGTTCATTCTCAAGCTGGTGACCACGTAGCCCATCAGTTTTACCAAATAGAGACTCAAGCTTCTCCCAAACCTCCTTTAGTGATGTCAAACTATCAAGGTGGAACAACAACTCTCTTGAGATGCTTAGACATAACAATCCATATGCTTCATCCAATTTGTTGAAATACTTGGCTTTCTCTACAACAAAATTTGGTTCCACTTCAGTGCCCATGGTAACAGCTATACCCAAATCCTGTCACTAGCATGTGATAAGATCTTTAACACCTTTATTTACCCTCAATCCCAAGTGAAAACAGTGCTCCAGATGTTGATCCTACATGTAAAACTCCATCACCACTCTCACCCTTAAACTTATAAGTGGTACCTTATACATCATCGCCTGAGTTATGTTGAAGATAGGCGGTGCCACCGCCTTTCACCTTTCTTTTTGGCACGATTCTCACCTTGCACCGCTCTGTCATAAGGGAGTATAAGCAGTGCCCTTGGTAAAAGGTGAAAAAAAGGAGGTTTCACGAAGCTTCTAGAACAAAAGCTTCGTGGATAGCCTTATCCCTACTCAGTTGGGTCAGTTAAGCTCGAGATCCATGCTTTGGGGATCTTATGGCCACCTCACCCACCTATTTCTCAACCATTCCTATCCTTTTGAGCCCTATAAAAACAGGCTCATACTCCATGGTTGATGGGGAGAAGAAAAGAGTAAAGTTATGCTGCTGAATTAATATCCTGGCCTAATCCATTAGATAGAATAGAGGAGCAAGTTGGAGCTATCGGGGATGAGATGTTAGTCTTCTGAAGGAGTGCATTAGCACTAAGGCCAAATGGTGTAAACTCTTTCATTCATCTGTTAATGCAAAGTTGGTTCCTTTCCCATATATCTATTTTTTTATAATCTCACATGTGTATTATCAGATTCCTTAGCCAATGATATAGATCTATGGATAGTTTTTTGGTATATTTGATGTTGTTGTGTGTTTGATGTGTTTATGCAGGTATTCCATCATAGATCTTATTCCAAGCATCCATAGCTTCTAGGGAAAGTCTTCCAACCTAGTTGTGACTCAATTGTTTTGGATTTGAACCATTCAGACAAGAGGAACAACTTCTGTCCACAGAAGGTGCAATATTCCTGATAACAAATATGGTGACTCCACTGGGAAATTACAAGCTTTAGTTGATCTGATCTTCCTCAATCTTCGAACACTTGTCCGAATCCAAGCTCTAGTATTCAATATTTTTAGTCAGATCTACCATTTGACTTAGTGAAGTTTTGGTTTGAAATCATGGGATCTCTTCATATCTGAGTTATCTTGACTTTATATGCTCCGTATTACTATTGATTCATCAGTTTTAATATTGTTTTTGCAACTTATAACTTGAATTTTTCACTCTCCTTGTGTTCTGGGTTTTTACAGGGAACTGTTCATGTGCTTTGGGCAATATGTGGTTCCACTTCCTGCACTCAGTTACCCATAGGCGGTGCCACCGCCTGAGTTCAGAAAGCAAGAAGCGATGCTGCTTCAAAAACCACTATGTCAGTGACCCCTTCAGCACAGTGCCAAGTAGGCCCTGTTCCAGACTTTGTTTTTTGATTTTTTGCAAAAGTAGATATTGATTTTTTTTTCAGCCATGTACTGTCAAGGCTTGTTTGTATAAATCTAAGTGTTCATGGTTGGAATTTTTTTGTGGTGAGAGCTTGTTTGGTTGAAAAATCCGACAGTTAGGTTAGGATTTTTTATTATTCATTGCTTCCATGCTTGTTGGTTTTGATTTTGAAAGGAATAATTGAAAGTGTTGTTTCAGTTAGGTATCGTTTCGAAATTTATAAAGACTAAGAGAAAAACTACTTGATCATTTTCTTGTTTTCATTTTTCCATAGAGTTAGTGGGAGACTTCCTTTTTGTCTTCAAAAAAGAAATTATTTTGTTGAGATTAGGTCATTGTTTTTATCGAGCTTAAGTCACTGGACCTCTGATTAGCCTCATAAGATTTCAAAATTCCTTTGTTATTTTGTCTCTTTTGCTTAATTATATCATCAAAAGAAAAAATATCAATAGTTTAATTTAGATCTTTCCATGTTTTAGAGAAAAATTGAAAAAAATAGATTGCATATGCATATTGAGTGTTGGTCGTTTTTATTTTAGGAAAAGAGACTCTATCCCATCTGATTGATTTCAAAAATTAGTTTGGAGTGTGTTGCTTGTTTTATTTCTTGGATCAAGATTCATTTAATATAGTTGTTTGATAAGTTTTTGGTTTCAAAGAAAAATTGAAAAGAAAAAGAATCTCTCTCCTTCCCGTAATTAGGCATAATATGAATGGTAAAGTGAATGAACGTGCATTTCATATTTGCATGGTTTTACTTTTCTATCAAAATCTCATGCATTCACCTAACCGTCCACTTTAAAATTAATGGTAGCTTTAGGCCTAAAAATTGTATAGAAATTTGAGTGATAGGTTAGAGACATGTTCGGGCGTCGTTAAACGTAGGAGCTGTCATTACTTGTCTGCACTACAACCTGAGACTCACGCGGTTCTTCCATGTACCATCAATATATTGAATGGCCTTTCACGTACCCTTGAGGTATATAGAAAGGTACTCTGCATACTCAATTGTATATCGGAAGGCCCTTTGTGAACAATTGTGCATTAGATAACACTACTACCGATTTGAGCTCCCATGTACCTTGCGTATATTGGGAAACCCCACTAGGATACCCTGTCCATCTGAGAAAAACCATTTGGCCATATTGTGTGGAGTAGTACACCAAATTTTTTTTTTGGGGAGATTAATACACACGTACCCTTGTGGTATATCGCGAGTTGCACCTACTTGACAATCTTGGTGAGAGACCGACTTTTCAGCTCCTCCTATCATTTAGGTTTGCTTGTTGGCCTGTAGCTTGAGTAGGAGAAAGTTTTGAGTGTGTTATTAGTTTTGAGACCCTAGGTTAGTTTAGTAATTGATACCAATCTGGCTGAGTTTCGGTTGAGACGATCCAGAAGGAATCAGGGCTTGCCACCTGATTTTCCTCCTGTTACAAAAGAAAATCCAATGGAAGCCATCGACCAAGGAGCTACAACTACTTTTCACGAGGAAGAAAATATAGTTGTAGAAAGTGGAGACCAATTCAATTCTTATATAAATCCCTTGGTTCAACAACCTCCTATGGTTGATACTTCCTTTCATCCACATATGGAAGGTCGTACCGATAGTCCTGTTCCACCTGAGTATGGCCCAGATGCTCCATTTTGGAGAACTTCTATGGGGCAGGCCATTGCCTCATTTGGGGTAAATAGGCCCTCTCCTGAACAATATTCACCGAGTGAAGAAGAATATAGACAAATCCAAACATCTATTCACCGTGCACGTGATTTTCAAGAGAGAATGCAGAGATTAGATGCAATCTTAGCAACCCCGATACCTCATAAAGAGCCTCTTTCGACTCTTCTTCCCCGTAATATGGATCCTTGGCCTCTGGATGAAATTAAAACTTCTTCTGATGTTCATCCACCATATGGTGAGGCTTCTCGCAATCCAGGTCAAACCTCTGATTCTGCGCTTGCAGTTTTGAGTTCTAAGTCTGTCTCTAGTCATCCCATACTTTCTATGGCTGAGGGACAGCCTTCAGTTCTAGTAGTGTCTATACCTTATAATGCTAGGGGGAAACCCCTGCTGCGATCTATGTTACCTAATAATGGAATTATTACTAATAATAGGCAAAAATTTACTATATGATAGTCTATAGCATATGTCCCTCCCACAAACACAAATGTGGTGAACCCTCCTTCAAGCTCAGGTCAGCCCTTGGTGGCACAACCTGTAGTTCATCAACCCTTATGGGGTTATGGTTATCCAACAAATCAAATTCCTGTAGGGAATATGAATTATCAACCCAGCCCTATAGGAATGTCTTATACTAGAATTCCATACCCTGGGAATACATTTACACCGTGGGGGTAATCCAACTGGTATTATATGCCAGCGATGGGAGGAATACCTATTCATACTGCTAGTGGTGTCGGAGGACCACCTTATGGATTTCCTCCTACCAGAGGTCCTAGGGGTCCTAGTGGTCCTCCTCCTGGTGGTCCTGGAGGTCCTGGTGGCCCTCCTCCTGGTGGTCCTGGAGGTTCCGGTAGTCCTCCTCTTAGTGGTTCGGGTGGTCTTGGTTGTTTTGGTGTCCCTCCTCCCGGTGGTCCTAGTGGTCCTAGGGGTTCTGGTGGACCTCCTCCAGGTGGTCCCGGTGGTTCTGGTGGCCCTCCTCCTAATGGTCCTAACGGGCCTAATGGTCCTAGAGGCTCTGGCGACCCTAACCCTGGAGGTCAATCTTCGGGAAGTACATCATCTCATCAAATGTTTCAACAACCTATATATCAATCAACTTACAACCCTACTAGTGGTTACATGCCTTATCAATATTACCAGTATGCGGAACCCAATTGTCAGTTACCTTTCCTAGCAACTTTGGACTTACCTGATTTGTCCAAGTTGATTAATGACCCCATTCAACACAACCCTTTATGACCTGCTATTCTTGTAGAAAATTTCCATCGAACATCCCAAAATTCGATGGTAAGCAGGGAGATGATCCCAAAAATCATGTCATGACTTTCCATCTATGGTGTTCATCTAACTCCTTGATGGATGATTCTATTCAATTGAGACTCTTCTAGCGCACCTTGACCGGTACGGCCATGAAGTGGTATATTGAACTTCCATGACACTCATTTGTGAATTTTAGTGCATTGGCCACTATCTTCCTCACACACTTTCAGCTACCCATTAATTATGAAATGGGTACAGAACTTTTAACCTCTCTGCATTAAAACACCTCCACACACATATAAGATCATATACATGAGTGGAGAAGGCGAAGAAGGCTCATTAAAGCTCCTATCCCAGACCAAATATTAGTTGATTGGTTTACGAAGTCTTTGTTGCCACCCATTGCTCGAGATGTGGCTATGGGCAGTGATTTCATCGAAGAGAAGGCTATTAGTCATGCTTAGTATCTGGATTTTGTGTATTCCCAGTCAGGAACACTGTATGACTTGATCCTTGAAGCTCCTCACCCTAGCACTGATCTTGCTAAGCCACCAGCAGAAAATCCCATTGATGGGATTGTTGGTTCAATCCAACCCATGTCAATAGCAAAACCTGCCAACCAACCCCATAATTACACTACTACTCCTTCAACTCCTACAGTTTCTGTCGAGGTGAATGCTATTCAAAGTACGCAAACACCTGGTAATAATAAAAAGAAAGGTAAAGAAAAAAAAAGAAACCTGGAAACCAACAAGAGAACCCGAAACGTACAACCAATGAGAATGATAAAGGTAAGGGAAAAGAAAAACATCCATGTCTGTTGTGCGGAGGGGAACACTTCACGAAGGAGTGTCCCCGTCATCAAGAAATAAATAAATTTTTGAAAACTAACCCTACGCCAACAGTTCTCATTGATCCTTTCCCTTCTCAGCAACAACTGATAGACCACATGTCTAATTAGGAAAATTCTATTTCTTCAGAGGAAATTCACATGATGTCCTAAATGTTAATTTTCAAACTCGAAGTCAGAATTATGACAAACCTGCAGATAAAAAAGAAGATAATTATTCTTCAGATAAAGCTCCCCCCATTGGTTCTCTCGCGTGCTCGTCTAATGGGCCCCTAACTATTGAGAAAACTAATCTCTACATGATTTTGCGTCCACCCAAGAGTACTCTTATAAAGTCTATTTTTAATCCTAATGCCCGAGCTACATAGTTTTATAACGTCGTTGAAGATCTCTATCAGGGACCATGTGCAATGTCTACCTTGGAAATACTCCAAAGTTCTCCTACACAACGCAAAAACCTTTTAACCACGTTAGGAGCCTTAGACCTAGACAACACTAATTTGATTCATTTCAATACCAAGAACTATAAGTCTAGTCTACCTCACCAACTCACTTTTCAAATCATAACAAAAGTAGTTGGGAAAAAGGTCTTTAGAACTATCCTAGACGAAGGAGCTTCAACTTTAGTTTTGTCCCTGTCTTGTTGGAAAGCCATCAACTCTCCTGAGCTTATGAAATCATCGACGAACCTAAAAGCCTTTGATGGATGAGGTTTCCAGCCCCATGGTCTCATACCAGCCCTTTCGGTCGAGCTTGGGGGAAAAGCTGTTTCCATTCAAGTGGAAGTGGTGGATGCCATGTTAGAATAAAATCTCCTACTAGGAAGAAATTGGTTTTATTCCATGACTGCTGTCGCTTCAATAGTATTTCAAACCCTCTAATTTCCACATCTAGGGAAGATTGTAGCAACCGATTAGCTTCATTTCTGCACGCCAGATGTTACCACCCATACGACAGATAACATCCGTATGTTAGGTCAGTCCCTTCCTCCTTACCAGTCGATTGGGGTAGGCATGTTGAAGGATTCTTCCCTTATGGGGGTGTTCCCATCATCTCCTCCTAACACAAAAATGACAACAATAAACATGATTTCTTTGTTTGGTTATGATCCCAAGGGAAAAGCAGTTGTTGAGTCAACCTCATTGAGTCCGCATGAAGCAATATACAATGTTGTCCAATCCTTTTCCAATAACCACACTGACGATCTTCATGTGGTGGCTTCAGACCCTTACCACCTTCCCTACTGGTTAGAACCCTCTCTTCTTACTCTGGATTACCTCTCCTAGACTTTTCCTTCTAACGAGTCCGTCATGGTTATCATGAGTATGAATGAATTCGTGTGGGAGGATCACCATCACAGATCGTCATTCCTTCCCAACAACAGTTCGACAGACCATGATTTTGCATTTCTCTTTAGAAATGATATTGTCCATACTCCTCAAATTCCTTTATTGTTGCAGAACACTGAATATGAAGGTAATTTATGCAAAATTAATAAAACAAATCCAATCGAAATATTAGTCAAGCCTGTTCTAGTACTCTTGAGCATGTTCATGTTGGGAAGAAATGCTCAACAAAAGAATCCGAAGAATACTAAGCACTTTTCAAGAAATTTCGAGATATTTTTGCTTGGTCCTATAAATAAATTCCTGGGATAGACCTGTCTATCGTGGTTCATGAAATAAAAACCTATCCCACAGCCAAACCTGTCAGGAAAGAAATAAGGCAAGTCCATCCACGAAAGGCTACGGCTATCAAAGCCGAAATAGAAAAACTTCTGAAAGTAGGGTTTATTTATCTCGTGCCCTTGACGGAATGGGTATTGAGCGTTGTTCGTGTCAATAAAAAATAGGGAACCATTAGATTCTGCATCGATATTATAGATTTGGACAAAGGCTATTCCAAAGATAACTTCCAAACTTTACATATCAACTATATTATCGGCAATGGTGCTAGAAGTGTCATCTTCTCGTTCATGGATGGATTTTTTGGCTATAATCAGATCGAGATATTGCTCACCGATCAGAAAAAGACGACATTTATTTTCCCATGGGGAAATTTTGGGTATAGGAAGTTACCATTTGGCCTGAAGAACGTTGGAGCTACATTTCAGCGTGCTATATCCTATGTGTTTCATGATGTCAAACATATTGTGGAACCGTACCTTGATGACCTCCCAGCTCATTCACAGTGACGGGAGGACCACCCTGGTCATCTTAGGGATATTTTTCTGAGATGCCATAATTATAATATATGGTCAATCCACATAAATGCATTTTTTGCGTTGAGACGAGACGTCTCCTAGGATTTGTGGTTTCTAAGGATGGCATCTAGATAGATCCATTGAAAATTGTAGCTATTTTAGCCCTACCAGCCCCAACCAATCTTGTTGAACTCCAAAGTTTGAAAGGGAAGGAAAAATTTCTCCACTGTTTCGTTTGCAATTTTGTAGAGAAAACATACGGCTATATGCTTCTCCTCAATAAGGACACTCCGTTATTTTGGGATGACCAAGCCCAATGCACCTTTGATAATCTTAAGCACGCTCTGACCCATTAACCTATGATACACCCCTCAGATTATTCAAAGGATTTTATCTTATACATTCCTGCCTCCACCACTACCATCGGAATGGTGTTGGTACAGGAAAATCCTGACAGTCAGGAGCACGCGATCTATTACACCAATAAGAATCTCATAGATTTTGAAACTCGATACTCACGTGTGGAGAAGTTAGCATTGGCCATGGTCATTGCTGTAGAGAAATTTCGTCACTACATATTGCTTCGTACGACCACTGTATTGGCAGATCAGAACCCTATGTATTACATCCTGAGTCGTTTGGTGCTAGGTTGCAATTATTCCCGATGGATAGTCATCCTACAGGAATTTGACCTTGAGTTTTCCAAGGCCACATCAAAGAAATCCTTGGTCTTTGCCGAGCTGATGTGTGATCTTCCCTGTGCTTCGATGGATTCTGATCCCAGCGATTCATTCACGGATGAATTTATTTTCCTGATAAGCACAATTGATCCATGGTATGGAAAGTTAATCATTTATCCCTAGACACAGATATTTCATCCCACTCTATCCCGTGACGATCGTCACCCTATCCATCACCACGTGAAACACTACCTTATCCTGAATGATACTTTGTATAGTCATGGTATCGATTCCATTCTCCGATGATGTCTTACTCATGAATAGGCCGAACAAGTTATGAATGAATGCCACTCTGGATCATGTGACGGTCATCTCTCTGGGATGGCTACAACCCAAAAAATCCTTTGCGCTTGCTATTTCTGGCCTTTAGTCTTTAAATATTGTCATGAGGCTATTAAGAAATGCCCACCCTGCCAACATTTCTATCTGAAAAAGTGCACCCACCCTGATCCATTACACCTCGTCATTGTCATTGTCCCTTTCGCTAAATGGGGGATTGATTTTATGCATTGTAAGCCTACCTTAGTCGGGGGGCATGGTTACATCATCGTATCCATTGCTTATTTTACAAAATGGGTTGAGGCTATGCCTACATATGCAGAGTATGGTAATATTGCCACTCTCTTTTTGTTTAATCACGTGATAGCAAGATTCGAAGTCCCACAATCTATAGTTAATGATCACGGATCATACTTCCGGAATGAGATGATGGAAGAACGGAGTGCTAAGCTGGGTTTTCGTCATGAAAACTCAACACTGGTAAAGTCGAGGCCATTATTAAAGTTTTAAAAACCATGCTATGATGGATGGTTGGATATCATAAATCCAACTGGCACCACATTCTCTTCTCCGCTCTTTGGGCTTATAGGACTTCGGTAAAAAAATCTACTGGTTTTACACCCTTCCAGTTAGTTTACAAACTAGAAGCTGTCTTGCCTATTCAGTGTCATATTCCATCTTTGAAACTTTCTGTTGAAATTCTCCCACATACTTCTACCGAGGAAGAGAGATTCCTATACCTAAACAATCTTGATGAAACTAGACGAGATGCTGCCTTAGCCAATGAGGCACATTAGAAATGCTTCAAGGCGCAGTATGACAAGTCTGTCCAACCTAGTATTTTTAATGAAGGTGACCTAGTTCTGACCTACGATCAGAGACATGATAGACTAGGGAAAGGGAATTTTGAATCAATGTGGTATGGTCCCTTTATTGTTTCCAAAGTTTTATAGAAAGGGGAATATGATCTTGTGGACTATGATGGAATCCCCTTCGGGCAACCTCACAAAGGGTTGTACCTGAAGAGGTACTATTCCTATATCATTCATGTATGGTACCTTGTATATATGTACATTGTTTGACTTTTTCAGTGTGTTTTAGTATTTTCAATATGGTTTTGAGTTTAGTGTCCAAACTATTTATACCATGTTTTGGTTATGCAGAATATATGGATTTTTATGGCTTCGCTGATGGTGCTTGCCACCATACCTTGAACCTTGCCTCAGCTGCTTGGGTTCTCTACTCCCTAGCTCATGATTTGGTCAGTTCAGGAGTGGTTTGTATTGGTACACCTACCAACAATATCGCTGAGTATCAGGCAGTCATAGGTCTACTGAATGAGGCTGCATCCCAGGACATTTGTGATTTGGTAGTTTTCATGGACTTGCAATTGGTGGTTTATCATTTGAACCATGTATATACCATCAGGAACTCGATGATTCTTCATCTCTTCCGGAGAGTATGTTTGTTGGAAAGTTCATTTGAAGTAATTACTTATAGGCATATCCCTAGGGCAGACAATGCAATTGATGAATCATTAGCAAATTATATCCTAGACTGGTATATTGATCATACATAATTTGAAAATCAAACATGGTTCATCATATTGTAAATAAACAGTAGATAACACACAAACTGATGTAAATACATTTTCCATTTGGAACATATAAACACTGGAAATAAAAGTCTATATTGTTAGATTTTTAACATTTAAGCTATATGATATTAGGATCTTATCTGAGAGAATAACAAGCATAACAATCAAACATAAGAGACAATGAACACAAATATTTTCCTTAGGGAAACCATAAAGGAGAAAACCACACAACTTCCTCAGAGATAGAATCAGCACCAAAAGTAAAACCCAAAGATAGTAAGATGATCTCCCAACAACAATAGTCTCTCTCTCTCTCTTGTCCCAACTTCTTTTCTCTCGCTTAGTTATGCACTACAAATGAGTGTGAGTGAATGAGTATGAATGTGTGATAAATAGAGAGGCCCCCTCTCTATTTATACTAATTTTTGACTTGACAATAACTCACTAGGGTCGACTTCTCTAGGAGAGTCTAATAACCCTAGGGCCCCACAACTGCGGGGACTTTAACCCTTGATCAATAAGGAGGGTTATCCTCTATGAATTTACATGATTTTTTTTACATAATTGAATCTCTCGATCGAAACATTGGGACATTACATGACTCAATTACATTACATATACTTCCCAGAATAAACATCGGGGTACAATACATAAGTTATACAAGTGAATACATTCCAAAGTTACAAATACATCAACATTCCCTCTTAACTAGGAAGGTATTCTCTCGACACAATTGATCAACACAAGTATTATTCTCTGTATCATTTGGATCATCATCAAGTCATCTTCATCATCTTCATCATCAATTTTGGATCATCAATGGATCTGGATCATCACTAGATCATCATCAAGTCTAGATCATCATTGGATCTAGATCGTCACTGGATCATCATCAAGTCTGGATCATCACTTGAACTGGATCATCACTGTGTCATCATAACTGGTGCTATCTCAATTCTACTTGTCACAGGAAGTTCTCTAGAGCCAACCCTTTTTCATGCCGGGTGTAGGCCTAGCATCCATGTAGGTCTTTATCGACAGAGCCAACCCTTTTTCATGTTGGATGCAAATCTACAAAGCCAGTCCTTTTTCATACTAGATGTAGTCCTTTACAGAGCTAACCCTTTTTCATACTGGATGTATCATCACAGAGCCAACACTTTTTCATGCTGGATGTGGCACCAACACAGAGCCAGTCCTTTTTCATACTGGATATGTCATCACAGAGCCATCCCTTTTTCATGCTGGATGTGGCATCTACACAGAGCCAATCCTTTTTCATACTGGATGTGTCATCACAGAGCCATCCCTTTTTCATACTGGATGTGGCATCTACATAGAGCTAGTCCTTTTTCATACTGGATGTGTCATCACAGAGCTAGCCCTTTTTCATGCTGGATGTGGAATCTACACAGAGCCAGTACATTTTCATACTCATCACAGAGCCATCCCTTTTTCATGCTGGATGTGGCATATACACAGAGCCAGTCCTTTTTCATACTGGATGTGGTATCATCACATATATCTGAACATGGAAGGAACCAATCCTATCATCATGTTAGAAAGACACAGCTCTTACATCTGACCATGGAAGGAACCAATCCTCTCACCATGTCAGAAGGGCACAACACTTACATCTGACCATGGAAGGAAGCAATCCTATCACCATGTCAGAAGGGCATAAGCACTTACATATGACCATGGAAGGAACCAATCCTCTCACCATTTTAGAAGGGCTCACAGACTCATCACTTCCCCTTGGAAGGAACCTCGATCTGGAGAACACCAAGCTTCTCCCTGAAGTACTCAAACTTCACTCTGGCTAATGGCTTGGTCAACACATCAGCTATCTGTTCATTCATGGAAACATATTGTAGCTTCACTGCTCCTCTCTGCACCATATCCCTGATATAGTGATATTTGATCTTGATATGGTTCGACTTGTCATGGAACACTGAGTTCTCTGACACCTTCACACAACTTTGGTTGTCACAATATATACAAGTAGCATCCATCTGGATATCAAATAAATCAGACAATAGCTTTCTCAGCCATATTGCCTCACAACTAGCCAAACAAGCTGCAACATACTCTGCTTCAGCTGTACTTAGAGCCACACATGATTCCTTTTTGCTAAACCAGGAGATCACACCTGATCCCATACTGAAGCAACACCCTAAAGCGCTCTTTCTATCAATGGCACTGCCTACCCATTCCGAATCCACATAACCTTCTAGGTTAATCTTCTCATTCACCTCATACTTGATCCCATAATCAACTGTACCCTTCAAGTACCTTAGAATATGCTTTGTAGAAACCAAGTGAACATGTCTTGGATCTGTCAGGAACTGGCTCAATGTGTTCATAGCAAAGCAAATATCTGGTCTCGTATTCATCAGGTACATCAAGAACCCAATCATCTGACGATACATCATAGCATCAACTGACTCTAATGAAGCATCACTCAATAGCTTCAGATTCGATGCCATAGGTGTGGTCATAGCCTTGCAGTCCATCATCCCAAACCTATTCAGGATCTCTACTGCATACTTCCCTTGTCCTAGGGAAATTCCATCTCTATTCTGCCACGCCTCCATGCCTAGAAAGTAGTGCATCATACCCAAGTCCTTCATCTCGAACTCAACATCAAGCTTCCTCTTTGTATCAGCAATCAACCCATCCTTACCTATCACAAATAGATCATCTACATACAGTAGGAGTATCACTGGGTTCCCTTCTTCAACCTTGTAGTAAAGGTTGGAATTCTCTTTACTCTTGGTAAAGCCCAAACTGGATAGGAAGCTGTCAATTCTACCATACCATGTCCTGGGTGCCTATTTCAAACCATACATGGCTTTCTTTAATTTACACACATGAGTCTTGTTGAAATATTGTAACTTCAAAAAAAATTCTATATGTATTTTTTTGTGGTCCCTGATGGTCCTACCGGGAGAACAACTTGTATTTATTTATACCCCGATGTTTCTAATTGGGAGAACTAATAAGAGTCATGAGGAAGTCCCCTCAAATTGTAAGTCGGGTCATTAGTACCGCAGTTGTGGTTACTCGAGCCTACATGATTAAATTAGGATTACTCGAGCCTACATAACTGAATTAATTATTAAGTGAACGAAACAATATAGACAGAGGTGTGGCGCTCCTCATTTGGAACACACACACTCACTTGTGTAGCGCATTAGTAAGAGAGAGAGAGAACTAGCTGGAGAAGGAGGAGGATCAATCTTTTGGTTTTACCTTTTATCTTTTTGGGGCATTTATATTGAGGAAGCTTTTGCTGGGTTTTTCCCTTCAGGGTTTTCTCAGGATAAATCTGTGTCGTTCTTGTGATACTGTTTCTTTCAATGATCCTGTTTATATGATTTTGTTTTGAAATTGAAATCAAATACTGATAATCTAGCTAAGCATATGGAATTTTAACATGGTATCAGAGCTAGCCTGAATAGGACAACTTTCACAAGGTAAAAGAGCCATCTCTCTCTCCTTGGAAGAAATTAGGGTTTCGGGAAATTTTTTGATTTTCAGAAAACTACTTGCATAAAAAGTTGCACCCTCCCAGAGTGCATCTATTGAGCCTGGAATTGAGGTTTTTGGGTAAGTGATTCTTCGAAAAAGTCAAACCCTAGTTTGAAAACTGCACTAGAAAACTGCTGAACTAGAAAACAATTGGAAGCTGTAGAAGCTGAATCTTGCAAGTATGATTTGGAAGGTGAAGACTTGAGATCTCCAGAAACCAAGCACACCATTCAAATCACCTCATTCAAGCACATCTCTTGGTAAGTTCAGTTTCTCATTCCACAGAATTTCAATTTTTTTGTGATTTTCTGACAAGATGGCCCAAGCACTAAGCTTGAGGACAAGCTAGAAGGCATAGAGAATTTCCAAGCATGGAAATATAGGATTGGTCTCATTATCCAATAGAATGATCTTGATAAGTATATCAAATAGGAAGTTGCAGAACCTGAAGAAGCTGAAGCTAAGGAGAAGCACAAGAAGGATATGATTAGGGCATAAAGGATTATTGCTGACTCTATCAAGGATCACTTGATCCCTCAAGTGTCATCCAAGAAGACTCCAAAAGAAATGTATGATTCCCTATCCATAATGCATGAGGGGAGAAACATCAATAGAAAGATGAATGTAAGAGCTCATCTGAAGAGCACCAAGATGAGTCATGAAGAATCCATCCAAGACTACTTCACAAGGGTTTCTCAGATCAAAGAACAACTAGAAGCTATTGGAGATAAGCTTGATGAAGATGAAATGGTTATTACTACTCTCAATTGTGTCACTAGACCTTGGGAATATTTCATCCAGATGATGTGTTCTAGAAAAGAAAGCATGAAGTTTGATGTGGTATGGGAAGACTGCATTCAAGAGGAGACTAGAGTGGCAAACAGAGAAGCCTTACTAAAGGAAGATGATCAAGCCCTAGAAACTCACACCAAGAGAAGAAGAAGTCAATCTAATTTCAAGAGAATAAATTTCAAGGAGTCTCAATGTCCCAGAAGAATCCAAAGAACAAGGGAAAATCCTCCAGATAAAGACTACTCTGGTTTTCAATGTTTTCATTGTGATAAGATAGGACACATTGCCCGAAATTGTCCCATGAAGAGGCAAGAATATAAGAAGAGGATCAACAACAAAAAAAGACATCATGCTCATCTAGCTGAAGACGAGGATGAAGAAGAAGAAGAGGAAGGACCTCCAAGAAAGCAAGCAAGAGAAGAAGATGCATAAGAATATGTACTATTCTCTGCTCTCTCTGAGTCTGTAACACTTGGAGAAGACATTTGGCTTATTGATAGTGGTGCTTCAAAGAACACGACGGGGAAAAATAAAACTCTGTCCAAACTTGAAGAAAATATCTCTCCTTAGAAAGTATCCCTAGGAGATGACTATCAATATCCGATCAAAGGAGTTGGTGAAGCAAGCTACAAACTTGATTCAGGTAATCCCCTAAAGATGAAAGATGTATTATATGTACCTAGTCTGAAGAAGAATTTATTTTCTATCTCAACTTTAGATAAGAAAGGATTTAGATTTTATTTCATATATGGTCAAGTAATCATGTGGCCCAAAGGAAAGAATATTGAAGATGCAGTCATCATTGGTGAAGAAGAAGGAGGCTTGTATAAACTCAAGGGGCACTCAGAAACAACCTTTGTTCATGAGTCCACTGACCCTAGTGAACTATGGCATAGAAGGCTTGCCCACATTAATTACAAGGCTCTACCTTATGTGAAAAAAGTAGTGATGGGATTACCAGACATGAAGATCAAGAATGAAGGAGTTTTCAAAGGATGTGAAAAAGGAAAGAACATCAATAATCCATTTTCGAAGAGCGAAACAAAAACAAAAGGTACGTTGGAATTGATTCATTCAGATATGTGTGGTCCAATGTATTCTACATCCTTAAGTGGATTTGAATATTATATCACATTTATTGATGACTATTCAAGAAATACTTGGATATACTTCTTGAAAGCAAAGACTGAAGTGTTTGAGAAATTCAAAGAATTCAAATCCTTGATAGAGAATATTTTAGACAAGAAAATAAAGACACTCCGATCAGACAATGGCAGAGAGTATACCTCAAAAGAGTTTGAAGCCTTTTGCAAAGATGCCAGAATCAAGAGGGAACTAACTACTCCCTACAATCCTCAACAGAATGGGGTTGCATAAAGAAAGAACAGAACCATCATGGAGGCAGTGAAGACAATGATATATGATCAAGATCTTCCAATGCATCTATGGGAAGAAGCAGCAATAACTGTTGTGTATGTACATAATAGAATATCTCACAGTGCTCTTGGATTCAAGACTGCAGAAGAGATGTTCATGGGGAAGAATCCTGAGGTAAGTCACCTCAAAATATTTGGTTTTCCAGTATATATTCATATACAAAAAGAGAAAAGAACCAAGTTAGACCCTTCCAGAAAGAAGGGGATATTTGTTGGATACTGTGAAGTATCCAAGGCATTCAAAATTTACATTCCTGGATTCCATCACATGGAAATCAGTTGAGATGTGACATTCAATGAAGAAGCAGCCCTCAAGAGATCCAAGAAGTGCCATCATGAAGAAATGTATGAGGAAGAGACACCTCCCAGAAATAAAGAAACTACATGTCTCCCTTAAGATGAAGCTCCTGAAGAACATGACATGGAAAAACCACAAGGACCTCCTACAATGGAGATGTCACGAAAGAGAAATCCTGCTTGGGAAAGAGAGATTATATAAGAGGCAGAAAGATATGGAGCTCCTGAAGGCTCCAAAAGGGTAAGTAAGAAACCTAAGACTTTTTCCAACTATCATAGCTTTGATGTGTGATCTTGTAGATCAAGAACCTACAAACTACGAAGAAGCAATACAGAAGAAAGAATGGGTAGAAGCAATGACTGAAGAATACTGGTCAATAATGAAGAATCATGTATGGGATATAGTTCCCAAACCAGAAGGAAAGAGTGTAGTATCCTCCAAATAGATCTACAAGATAAAGCATGCACTTGACAAAAGTATCGAGAAGTATAAAGCAAGATTTTTGGCCAGAGGTTTCTCTTAGAAAGAGGGAATTGATTATGAAGAGAAATTTTCCCCAGTAGCACGATATACTTCAATTAGAGCTATCATGGCACTTGTATCCATGATGAAGTGGGACTTACACTAGATGGATGTGAAAACAACCTTCCTAAATGGTGTTATTGAAGAAGAAGTATACATAGAACAACCACAAGAATAGTAAGTTGAAGACAGAAATACTCATGTATGCAAGTTGAAGAAGGCCCTGTATGGCCCAAAGCAAGCTCCTCGAGCTTGGTATGGAAGGATAGATAGTTTCCTGATGAGCATGGTCTTTTCCAAGAGTAAAGCCAATCCTAACCTTTACTTAAAGGTTATAGAAGATGAACCTGTCATACTACTATTATATGTGGATGATTTATTTTTGACAAGGAATGAGAAATAGATTATGGAAAGCAATAAGAAACTCGCCAAAGAATTTGAGATGAAAGACCTTGGGTTAATGCATTATTTCCTAGGTCTGGAGGTATGGCAAAGTTGAGAAGGAATATTTCTGAACCAGGGAAAGTATGTAATAGAGATATTGAAAAGATTCAATATGTTGGAATGCAAAGCCATGGCCACACCCATGGATTCCAACCTGAAGTTGTTAGTTGATGACTCATCATAGTTAGTGGATGTAACTCAATATAGACAGATCATTGGGTCATTGATGTACCTAACAAATACCAGACCTGGCATTTGTTTTGCTGTGAACACTTTGAGTCAATATCTAGTTCAACCTAGACGGGTTCACCTGGTAGCTGCAAAACATGTGATGATATATCTGAAAGGGACTATAGACTTTGGTCTATACTATGATGGTATCCATGAGTACAGATTGTATGGCTACATGGATGCAGATTGGGCTGGAAGTGTCTCGGATGGGAAAAGCACATTAGGTGGATGTTATAGTCTGGGATCTGCTATGATTTCATGGTTTAGTAGGAAACAGTCCAGTGTTGCTCTTAGCACAGTCGAAGCAGAATATATAGCAGCTTGCTTTGCTAGTTGTGAAGCCATATGGCTTCGAAAGCTGATGTCAGGATTATTCAACCTAGAGTTGGACACTACCGTGATTCTATGTGATAACCAAAGTTGTATAAAGATGATAGAGAACCCAGTGTTCCATGACAGATTGAAGCACATAGAAATCTGATATTTCTACATTCAATATATGATGTAGAAGGGAGCCATAAAGCTCCAGTATGTGAGTAATTATGAACAAGTTGCTGATGTGTTGATGAAGCCTTTATCTCAGGTAAATTTCGAATACTTTTGTGACAAGCTTGGCGTTGTTCAGAAAGACCTTCCTCGAAAGGGGGAGCAGTGATATAGCAGTGGGATTGTATCATCCCTGGACATCTGTCCTAAAGTGATCCGGTGACTTAAATCCTCAAGAATGAAGAGGGATTGTATCATCCAAGGACATTTGTCTAGAAGTGATCTGGTGACTTTGGTCCTCGCGAACGAAGAGGGATTGTATCATCCAGAAATGATCCGATGACTTCGGTCCTCGAGAATGTGGTGGAATTGCATCATCCTTGAACTTCGGTTCAGAAAGGTATCCGAAGGATTTGGTCCCCGATAATGTGGTAGGATTGCATCATCCTTGAACTTCGGTTCAGAAAGGTATTCATAGGCTTCGGTCCCCAAGAATGTGGTAGGATTGCATCATCCTTGAACTTCGGTCCAAAAAGGCATCCAGAGGCTTCGGTCCCCGAGAGTGTGGTAGGATTGTATCATCCTTGAAGTTCGGTTTAGAAAGGTATCCGGAGGCTTCGGTCCTCGAGAATGTGGTAGGATTGCATCATCCTTGAACCTCAGTTCAGAAAGGTATCAAGAGGCTTCGGTCCCCGAGAATGTGGTAGGATTGTATCATCCTTGAAATTCGGTTCAGAAAGGTATCCAAAGGCTTTGGTCCCTGAGAATGTTGTAGGATTGTATCATCCCTAGACTTAGGTCCAAAAGTGATCTGAATAATTTCATCTTCGTGTTGTGGATTGCAGGTTGTTGCTGATGATGATGTTACTGATCGAAATATCAGAGTGTGATGATGATGACGTATTGATCTAAATATCAGAGTGCAATGATGATGACGTACTGATCAAAAGATCAGAGTGTGATGATGATGACGTACTGATTGAAAGATCAAAGTATGATGATGATGATGATGTTGTTGTTCAAAATTTTGAAGTATGATGATGATGTTGCTGATCGAAAGATCAGAGTATGATGATGATGATGTTGCTGACCGAAAGGTCAAAGTGCTGAAGATGTTGTTGCTGATCGAAAGGTCAAAATGCTAATAATGTTGTTTCTGATCAAAAGGTCAAAGTGCTGAAGATGTTGTTGCTGATCGAAAGGTCAAAGTGTTGATGATGATGTTATCAATCAAGCGGTCAAAGTGTTGATGTCGTTGAAGATTGAAGATGAAGACTATATGATGTTGAAAATCTTCCAATGATTTATAGATGTGTCACCCTGATGATGTTGATGATGTCCTCTCTCTCCTACTATTGTTGTTGTTGATGTTGTTGTAGAATACCCTTCTTGTTAAGGGGGAGTGTTGAAATATTGTAACTTCAAAGAATATTCTATATGTATTTTTTTGTGGTCCCCGATGGTCCTGCCGGGATAACCACTTGTATATATTTATACCCAGATGTTTCTAATCGAGAGAACTAATAATATTGATGAGGAAGTCCCCTCAAATTGTAAGTCAGGTCATTAGTACCCCAGTTGTGGTTACTCGAGCCTACAAGATTAAATTAGGATTACTTGAGCCAACATAACTGAATTAATTATTAAGTGAATGGAAGGATACAAATAGAGGTGTGGTGCTCCTCATTTGGAACACACTCACTCACTTGTGTAGCGCATTAGTGAGAGAGAGAAGTAGCTAGAGAAGGAGGAGGATCAGTGTTTTGGTTTTAACTTTTATCTTTTTGGTGCATCTATATTGAGGAAGCTTTTGCTTGGTTTTTCCCTTTAGGAATTTCCCAGGATATATCTGTGTTGTTCTAGTGATACTGTTTCTTTTAGTGATCCTATTTATGTGCTTTTGTTTTTAAATTGAAATCAAATACTGATAATCTAGCTAAACATATGGAATTTTAACAAGTCTCTTTGTCATGTGTCTCAAAACCGAGTGGCTTCTCCACATATACTTCCTCTTCTACTACACCATTCAAGAAAGCTATCTTGACATCCATCTGGTGTACTTTCCACTTCATTACGGTAGCTAAAGCAAGTACTGATATGATGGAAGTATATCTGGCTACAGGAGAAAATGTTTCTTCATAATCTATTCCTTCTTTCTGGGAGAAACCACGAGCCACAAATCTTGGTTTATATTTCTCTATGCTACCATCTACAGCATGCTTGATCTTGTAGATCCATTTGGAAGTCACAACAGACTCCCCCTATGGTCTTGGGACAACATCCCAAACATCATTCTTCATGATCAATTGATACTCTTCGATCATAGCATCGTTCCATTATTTATTTTCTGCCGCTTCTTCATATTTGGAAGGTTCTTTATCAATGAAGTCACATAATAAGGCTACATAACCAGAATAGGACCTGGTTCTTTTCCTTTCTCTGTGTATTTCTTCTGGAGCCCCATATATTTCTGTACCTTGGATAGGTTCTTGTACCAAAGCAAGTTTCCTCTTGTGAGGATTGTTTTCTTGAGGGGGAGCTATAGGTTCTTGAGGTTCTTCTACTTCTCGATATTCTTCTGAAATTGCTTCGTTCGTGGTTGTGTCATGAATTCTGGGTACTTCTGTTTCTTCAGATTCTTCAGCAGGTCTCTTTCTAGATTTGTTGTAAGCTGAGTCTTCATCAAAGGTTACATCCCTGCTAATGTTTATCTTCTTGAATCCTGGGTAGTATATTCTGTAAGCCTTCGAGCTTTTAGAGTATCCCACAAATATGCCCTTCCTTCCTGAAGGATCTAACTTTGTCCTCTTTTCTTTTGGAATGTGTATGTACACTGGAAAACCAAATATTTTGAGATGACTGACTTCTAGTTTCTTGCCGAAAAACACTTCTTTAGGTGTCTTGTTCTTGAGTACTCTATGTGGAGTATAGTTCTGTACATACACAACTGTTCTAGTAGCTTCTGCTCATAGATGCATGGAAAGATCTTGATCATGAAGCATTTCCTTGTAGCTTCCATGATCATTCTATTCTTTGTTTCTGCAACCCCATTCTGCTGTGGATTATATGGAGTGGTTAAATCCCTCTTAATCCCTAAATATTTGCATAATTCCTTGAATTCATTTGATGTGAATTATCTGCCATTGTTTGATCGAAAAATATTGATCTTCTTCTCTGTGTAGTTTTCGATCAAGGATTTGAATTCCCTGAACTTGCTGAATACTTCATCTTTGTTCTTCATGAAGTATATCCATGTCTTCCTAGAAAAATCATCAATGAAGGAAACATAGTATACATACCTGCTTAGAGAGCTAGATGACATTGGTTTGCATACATCGCAGTGGAGGATTTCCAATATTCCTTTTTCCTTACTCTCACTACTTGGAAATGTCTTTTTTGTATTCTTTCATTTCGCACATCCTTTGCATACACCTTCATGTTTTGTTTGCATTTTTGGAAGACCTTCAACAACTTTGCTTGCAAATGGTGGTGCCCTGTAATGCACATGTGCAAGTCTTCTATGCCAAAGTTCATTTGGTTCTACTGAGTCATGAACCAAAGCTTGTTCTGGTTGGCCCTTCAATTTGTATAGTCCTCCTTATTTCTCTCTAATTACTATTGCATCGTCAATAGCCTTTCCTTTTGGCCACATGAGGGCTTGGCCATCTATAAATGCAACCCTCATGCCTTTTGCATATAGTGCCAAGATGGAGAGGAGGTTCTTCTTTAGTCCTGGTACAAATAGGACATCCTTCATTTTCATAGACTTTCCAGAGTCTAGATTTTAGGAGGATTCACCACTACCTTTTATTGGATACTAGTAGTCATCCCCAAGTTTCAACTTGTGGGGTGATTCATGTTCTGATAGTTTCATAAAGGATTCCTTAAATCCCGTCATGTGTTTGGAAGCACCACTATCTATAAGCCAATCATTGCTTCCATGTGAGGTAGTTCCCATGAGGGAAGAGATCAGAACATATTCTTCATCACTTGACGAATCATCATTTTCTTGTTTGGCTCTCTTCTTAGGAGGTTCATCATCTTCTGTAGTGTGAGCATGATGTCTTTTCTTGTTTCCCTTTTTCTTGTGAGAATCACCTTTGTTTTTAGGAAAGTATATGGATATGTGTCCTTTCTCATCGCATGTGTAGCATATGATAGTATATAGGTCTCTTATAGGATGTGAATGCTTACCTTTGGAGTTATGATGGTCCCTTATGGTTTTATTGGTGTGGATTGTGAGAGATTGATCTTCATTTCCCATCTTTTCTTATCGAGCTACTATTCGAGCTTCTTCTTGTGAGCATTCCTTCCACAGTCTACTAAATTTGATTAGCTTCTTCCGGGAACATATTCATTGAATGAAAGAGTCCCATGCTCTAGGAAGACCATTCAGGGTGGTCATCACAATTTCTGCATTCTCTACATCTTCATCTATTGCTTCCAGCTGTTCCTTGACCTGAGAGACCCTTGTAAAGTAAGAATGGATGGTTTTCGTATTCTGGATATTTACATTCTTCAGTTGGTTTCTCAGAGTCATCTTTCGGTTTATGTTCTTCCCTTCAAATAACTTGGTTAGGGCATCAAACATATCTTTAGGTGTCTTTAGGGAGGACACCTGTGGTATGAGGTGATCCTTGATTGAATCAGCAATAATCCTCTTAGCCAAGACCAATTTCTTCTTGTGTAAGGATTTAGCCTCATCTCCCTCTAGAACTGGAACCTCTTCATTGATGTAAGAGTCTAACTCATTTTCTTCCAGGACTAGGGATATCCTATACTTCCAAGCTCGAAAGTTATCATCTCCCTCAAGCTTTTCATCAAGCTTGGTATGATGAGACATCTTAACAGAGAACCTCAAATGGGAATACAAAATATTTAGATCTTACCAGGTTAAGATGTCAGAACTAGATCTGGAGCTAAATTTCTATAGAGCTGGTTCAGGAGCAGATTAGGGTTTGAATTTCTTGGAGTTCTACCCAACCAAAAACTTTGATCTTGATATCTAAACTTTGATTTTGGGGAGGAGATCAATTGAGGCCCTGGATCACTAAAAAATTCAATTTCTGTGGAAATCCCTAATTTCCAGCAGTAGTGTCGGGTCAAAAATTGAAAATTCTCGGAATTAGATTCTGTTTCGACAGAAATATGTGCCCTAGAGAGGAGAGTCATCCCAACCTTCTTTTGCTGAAAATCTGTGGAGAGAGATCCAAAAAGTAGGAAGCCCTAGTTTCCGCAGCTGCACAGTGTCTTCTTCTTAGGTTAGGTCTGATACCATGCTATATTTTTAACATTTAAGCTATATGATCTTAGCATATTATTTGAGAGAATAACAAGCACACCAATCAAACATAAGAGACAATGAACACAAAGATTTTCCTCGGGGAAACCATAAAGGAGAAAATCCCGCAAGTTGCTCAAAGATAGAATCAACACCAAAATTAAAACCCAAAGATAGTAAGATGATCTCCCAACAATAGTATTCTCTCTCTCTCTCTTGTCCAAGCTTCTTCTCTATCTCTCATTTATGCGCTACAACTGAGTGTGAGTGAATGAGTATGATTGTGTGATAAATAGAGAGGCTCCCTCTCTATTTATACTAATTCCCGACTTGACAATAACTCACTAGGTTCGACTTCTCTAGGAGAGTCTAATAACCCTAGGGCCCCACAAGTGTAGGGAATTTAACCCTTGATCAATAAGGAGGGTTATACTCTATGACTTTACATGACTTGTTTACATTATTGAATCTCTCGATCAGAACATCGAGGCATGACATGACTCAATTACATGATACTTCACGGAATAAACATCGGGGTACAATACATAAGTTATACAAGTGAATACATTCTGAAGTTACAAATACATAAACATGTATATATATATATATATATATATAAAGTGTTTTATAAAAAATAGGTCATTAGACCTCATCTGAAGAAGCACTCTGGATTTCAGGAAGTACAAAATCATACAAAATCTTGAAGCTATATCCGCTTTCAGTAATACATCATGTAGGACTACTAGTGGTGCTTTTGATAGCATATGACAACCCGTACTACTCTACGTAGAATCCAGCTAAAGTGGCCTGGCACGCCTACAATATTCCTCTGATACCTCATGGGGAGTTCATCGATTGATGCATCAGGTATATCTAGAGTCAACCTATTTAGGTTCTCCTCTAACTCTCCCATTGGGTCGTCAACTTGCTGAACAAACCGAGTTCTCACTCGTCTGTCCAGTGGGGAAGATCCCCCAGGTCATGCTACTCCAACATCTACATGAAGATATTAAGGTCTTGTTACTACACCTAAAAAATAAAAAACATTAAAATACAAAAACACAAATTTCCATTTTAGGATTTTGTTTCTTACCAATGTCTCCCCACTGCACACCAGGTAGAAGTGGTAGATTAGGGTCACCCCTAAAGTCAGTACATGTGTACACATAATCCTTAATCATGAGGATTTGGTCATTCAGCCAGTGGAAAAATGGAGCCCCAAACTTCACTTTACCCCTTCCTGCTCCCATGCAGGCCGTGATTATGATCCACCTCAGCATACGAGGGTCACTCGCCCTCATCTCTGTAAATACCACTTGGGGCCTTAGGTGAGGGACCCACTCAAAGAAGAAACATGATAATAAGGATCCATAGCCGAACTGTTTAAGCTCTCCTTGCCGACACTTGGTCAGCTGGTCCTTGAAGACCGAAATTAATGCTTATGCTTAGTTAAAGACAGTGGGTTCCATGGCCTCTATAGCATATGGCATGTGTGATCTATAAGCCTGATGAGATCCTTGGCTCCCAGCCACCCTTTACATAGTGAAAAGAACTATACGGAGTGGACCATCCATCACTGCCTTAATGGGAATTTTCTTCCTAGACATTCTGGTACCAAGTATGCAGTGATGGTTGATTAACTCCTAGCTGGTTATGTCTCGTCCACGAGAACTAGTCAGTGAAATAGGAGCACCCTGTCTGGATAATCCTGTCAAAAAGAAGATATCCTCTACCTCGATAGTCATCACATGGGCTCCCACCTCAAAATATTGTTGCTCCAAGTTCCACATATGAAGGATATGCTCCAACAAGTGCTCGTGGGACACCATGCTAGGAGTGTGAAAGAATTTTAGGAGGCCACAGTCCCTCAATGTAGCTATGCACCCCACATTTCTCTCAGCAAAGGCATCTTCATCGTCGTGTTGTCGTTCTTTCCATATAACCATTTTTGATCGATTAGAACCTACCAAAGACAATCAATGGGCTAATTAGAAACATAATCAATCACCAAAATCATTGAAAAACTCCTATTTTTGCTTTCCCATTCAAGTTTCCATACTCACGGCCGACACCGCCTGAACGCCATTTGCATAGAGAGGTGGCACCACCTGAGTGCAGAGAAACATGCACGGTTCTTATCGAGCACCACCTGTCCCGTAAGGGGCAGGAGCGGTGCCCATATTTTGGATTTAGGGCTTGCCTAAAACTTCCCAAAAACCCCACAAAATAAAAAATGAACACATTAAAAGGAAAGGCTAAGTTTCAATAATTTACCTGGCTCTGACGACGCTCGAAATGGATGGTGGAATCTCCTAGAATCACTGACTGAAGATCTGGCTCAATTTTCTCCAAAATACTCTCACCAAGTGGTAAATAGTAAAATGATTTGATTTTTACCTTTCAAATCACTTATATATATATTTTAAAGTTTTTATGTGTTATGTTGATATTTCAAAAATCATTATTATAGTAAATGCCCATTTATATAGTTCATTAAAGTCATTTTGTGAGATATTATTGATCATTTTTGAGTCTTACAGGAGTAAAAACGGAAACAGTGAAGTCTTTGGGGAGTTTCTTTTTGACTTTTTTGTATTTCCATAAAATGGAAAAATCCCCTGAGAGTTTGTTTCGACCCTTTGGTCACTCTCTTAGAACTCAGTATCAAAGTTTTGAGTCTTTTTTTGATTCTTTTTAGGCTCATAAAAAGTTCTCATCGTGAAAAAGAAACCTAATGGAGTCTCCTTAAACTCTTTTCAGACTCCCTAAATATGAAAAGATTGTCGAGTACTTGTCTTCTTCATACTCATAAAAGTATTTGAAGAGTCATCTCTCTTATGGTAGGTTATCTCTTTTTCGGTTCGAATAGACTATTTACGAAAAATGTAAGAGAATGGAAAAGTACCCCATGGAGTTTTCTTTCGTCTTCATTCAGACTCTCTAAACATGAACGATACCGAGTTTTCTTTCATTGGACTTGTTAAACTAAACACTGAGAGACCCGTTCAGGGAATGAACCCCTCCTTTCTCAGGTTCGTAAAATGTAAGAGAATGGAATTGTCTTCGGATGAGCTACAATGAGTGTTTGTTACCCTCTTTGAACTCGTAAAAATGAAAAGAGGAACTCATGAATCATGATGGGGGAATTAAGGGAAGGGAATAATTTTGCAAATCAAATGGTAGTTGTTTGTCACCTTTGAACATGACACTTCTCTGCATATCATTCAATCAATTGAGTATTCAGCTGACTTACAAGTTGATCCAGTCTCATGAGTCATGTCACTCCTTTGAGCCTTTCAAAAGAATGCATTGTCCACAGTCGTATTGTGTGTCCGTTTGTTTTATTCATGCTACCAAGTCTTTTGTCGTGCCGCCCGATGTTCAAAGGGAGAAAGAAGTTTACCTATGCAATTATATTAGGATTTGTGTCAATACCTTTGAGTTAGTCCTATGGTCACTTTATCTACAACATTACAGAACTTTGTTCCAAGTTTCGTGTTGTCGATGTGGGATTCATCATGGCCCTCCTTCGATGAGACTATTCCTTTTGACATCAGCTCATCATCAGGGAAATAGTCTTAGAAGCAAGTTTAGTACCTTGAGATGTGTATGCCTCAATGACAGATTCTCCCGCTTTTGACACAGGTTTACATCATTGACCTTTGATTGAAAGATTCCACTAGGTTTTCGACATCAAAACATTTATTCACACTCAGTAGATTGTACTAGGGTACCTTGGGAATAATTGACATCAATGGTGATCTCCCTCACACTTGTTAGTGGTTCACATCATTTGCCAATAATCAAGTGGTTTCTACCATGTTTGACTTCAGAACATTGTAATCACATGGATATAATTGTACTTTGTGGAAGACGAGACGAAGACCCCGGGTGTTTGTTAAGCACTCATAGCTTTTTCCCCAGGTTGCTATGGAGTATATTGTATGCAGTACTAGCATGGATCCACATTTTTATGGTCATGGATATGCTCAAATTTGTGTCTGTATGACATAGATCTATGCTGTATACTTGATATCTATGTCCAAGTTTGAGTCCTCTATCACATGGATCTAGATTGTATTCTAGTAGCCATGTCTGTTTATTCCTCTCATGGATCTGTCTTGTATTGGTTTGCAACAATGATGAGGTTACATTTACTCATGAGTCAAAGTATTGATGTATTACAGATGCCTATTCGATGATACTCTCCGATCAAGCTGGCTCTTACCTCGAAGTGATAACTTTCTCTATCAAAGCTCTCGCCTATCGTATCCCTCTAACCTCATGCTTTGTGGGGCATTCTGTCATTAGAGGAAATTTTAATTTAAAATGGGCCTTCCAAAAATAATACAAATTCCATGTCATCATGTATTATCCAATAAAAATGATTTAAAATTCAAAAAGGGAGCACCTCTTAAACAATTTTTTAATATAAATTTGGGGATAGGTATAATAAAAAAAATTATTTTTTTTGTTCGTATTTTCGACATATCTCCCTGTGTTTTTACTCAAATTTCAATCGGGAGAGCTCATTAGATGCAGAATTAAATTACGCATCCAACGAGTACCCACTCGACATACGTTATATAGGCCCCTCTACCACAAAAACAAGAATTACCTGAAAAACATGATGATGACATCATCATCGCTTTTTTATTATTATAGGTATTTCTTGTTTTTGGGGTAGCGGGGCCTGTCAAAAGTATGCCGAGTGGGTACTCGTTGGATGCAAAATTTAATTCCACATACAACTAGCTCTCCCAATCGAAATTTGAGTAAAAACATAGGGAGTTATGTCGAAAATACAAACAAAAAAATAGTTTTTTCTTTTCTTCCTAAAAAATTAATAAATACTAGTTTTATTATTTTTCCTTAGGAGGCCCATTTTGAGTTGAAATTTCCTCTAATGTATACCCAAATCCTATCACCATCATGTGATATGATCTCTAACACCTTTATTTACCCTCAATACCAAATTTGAAGTGAAAACAGTGCTCTAGATGTTGATCCTACATGTAAAACTCCAACACCGCTCTCACCCTTAAGCTTATAAGCGGTACCTTATACAACACCACCTGAGTTATGTGGAAGATAGGCGGCGCCACCACCTTTCACCTTTGTTTTTGACGCAGTTCTCAAATTGCACCGCTCTGTCATAAGGGAGTATAAGCGGTGCCCTTGGTAAAATGTGAAAAAAGAGGTTTCATGAAGCTTCTAGAACAAAAGCTTTGTGGCTAGCCTTATCCCTACTCACTTGGGTCAATTAAGCTTGAGATCCATGCTTTGGGGATCTCATGGCCACCTCAGCCACCTATTTCTCAACCATTCCTATCCTTTTGAGCCCTATAAAACCAGGCTCATACTCCATGGTTGAGGGGGAGAAGAAAAGAGTAAAGTTATGTTGCTGAATTAACATCTTGGCCTAATCCATTAGAGAGCATAGAGGATCAAGTTGGAGCTATAGGGGATGAGATGTTAGCCTTGTGAAGGAGTGCATTGACACCAAGGAAAAATGTTGTAAACTCTTTCATTCATCTATTAATGCAAAGTTGGTTCCTTTCCCATATATCTGTTGTGTTATAATCTCACATGTGTATTATTATATTCCTTAGTAACTGATATAGATCTATGGATAGTTTTCTGGTATCTTTGATGTTGTTGTGTGTTTGATGTGTTTATATAGGTATTCCATTAGATATCTTATTCTAGGCATCCATATCTTCTAGGGAAAGTATTCCGATCTAGTTGTGACTCATTTGTTCTGGATCTAAACCATTTAGACCAGAGGAACAACTTCTGTCCGTAGAAGGTGCAATATTCCTGATAACAGTAACTCTGAAAAGCCCCTTGGCTCTCAATTGAATCACTATATCTGCTTTCCATTCAAAGAAATTGAAAGGTGTTAGAAATATGTGGGTATCCTCCATTACTGCCTGTGCTGATGGTGGTGAAATTGCTAACTAGTTTACACACAACAATTTGATTTTATCTGGAATTCACTAACAAGGCAACTCAAGTCTACTAAGAATTTGGTCTGCAACTCAAAAATATCCAACCAACTCTGATACCATGTGAGAAATTTGAACCATCAAGTGATTATTTCAAACCAAAGGAGAATCTAGGTGCATTAGTGAGGTTCACAAATCAAATTTGGGTGCAAGATTTAGCAAAATCATCAAATTAGAGATAAATTACACACAATGATAGATGGAAACAAGATAATTTTGGACTGTCTAACCATGAAATTATTATTAATAGGTTTATAAATAAATCATAAGCATTTTGAATGGATTTTGAAGCCAATTGTGAGCAAATAAGCCAAAATTGCCAAAATGGCATCAAACCCCCCTAGGTGGGCCAATCACGTCCCAAATGTCTCCAAATGGCCATGAATTGCTGGAGTGGCATTGATGATGTGTTGTGGGTCAATGATTACACCTTAGAAAGTGTGGGTGTAGTGGAAAATTGGGTGGTTTAGAGTCTCAATGCAACATTAATTGCACCAAATCAAGCCAAATTTGGGCAAAATCCCACTCTAGAGCTCCAAGTTAACTTTCCCGTCCACATTCAATGAGTGGGAGCACACTAGTAATGATGGATGTGCATATGTGGCTATTTGACTAAGCTGGAGTACCCATGTGGGTCATGGATCCTCAAATTGACATGGCATATGTCCACCTAAGCACCCCTAGTCCACCTCATAGTGTATTGAAGCTTAAAAGCAATAAAATTGACTAATTAGTGTAACTAAGGTACTAATGATGGATTACTGTTCTAATAGACACTGCTGCAAAAAATCATTTTTCATCGTCGATACATTGGAAATTTAGTATAAAGTTGTCGATAAACCGTTGATGTTTTTCAACGATTTTCAAATGGGCGCCAAAACGACTTTTTTCAACCCATTTGCATTTATTACTACCAACCATTGCATTAATTTCAATTTTAGAAATGTTTTTTTATATAAACGCGATTAGTTGGTTATGGATTTTTATCGTCAACACCATTTTGGGTGCATTGAATCACCACTGGACACTTGGAGCTTTTGCATTGTTAAGCCAAGCACCATACCCATATTGACAGTCTCCGGGTAGGCACCTAAACCTATCCTTTGTCCTGTTTTCTTTTAGAAGCTTTAAAAGACTATATGTTAATGGAGGTTTAGGGTTTTAAAAGGTCTCCATGGTCGATTTTTGCTATCTATTTTTTGTGGTTTTTTATCTAGTGAAAGCACATCTACAACCATAGGGTTTCTAGTTACAGTGTGTCGACTACTAGAGTTATCCCAAGACTAGTTTCAAGGAAACCCTCGACCTCATCTAACACTCTTCCAACCTGCTAGCCCGACCGTCATGGGTTTGTCTCAACCTTCATTGCACCATTTGGTTTTATTATCCGAGCCATTGATATATGTATGCCGAACCTCAGGTTCTTATGATGAGATTACTCTGGGTCGAATGCCCCACGGTCTACGTGTTTCTTAGGTTAAATTGGTTGGGACAAGAGTTTGCATTAAAAAGGAAATCCTCGGCATATTGCTGCATCTTAGAAGTTTGGGATAGGTTTTTCCTAAAAACCGTGTGTGGAAGGAGGTATTGCCCATGATTCTCAGAATTTCAACCAATAGGTGATATGAGGTTTTATAAACAAAATGAGTCTGTGAGATGTGCCATAGTAACACTTCCAGCATGAGAGTTGTGTAAACTATCATTTATTGAGCTGTGTCAATCCAGCATGCATGAGTCATGGGGATATTAAGTGGGTTACATCCATTACTTTATGAACATATGTGAGTCAATATGGCACTGCCATGAGGAGGTAGTTCCAGGGCTGTTGTTTTTTGGTAAAAGGTTGTTAGGGTTTTGATGCAAACCAAGACTTCACGGTACCCTAAGTCATTACTTTGGGTAGAAACCTTGATCCCTCATAGTTCTGATCTTAATAAACAAGAGAATACCAGTAAAACTTGTAAACTCTGTGGGTTAGAACAAAATGCAGTTGACATTTATGATTTGAGGAACCAATAAGGAAATAATCAGCCTTCAGTATGTTGAATTGTCTAGAAACATGGAATAATGTATACACACATTGATAATTTTTTGTTTAAGTTTTGCAAACATGCACCCTTGCTGCAAGTATAACATGACTGGACAACCTATGAGGAGTTATCTTTTTTCACCTCACGAGACTATTTCTGAGTGGCTAATAATGAAATGGTAAAACGAGCTCTGTTTTCTTTTTTAGACATTGACTGAAATCTCATTTTTAAAGAACAGTAATGCATGTACTTAGTAACTCGGACTCTCATATTTGGTTATTTCATGTTTTATGCAAACGTTTGTTGTTTAAGGATAACCATGATGTTACTAAGACATCTCTTAATGTGATCATACTGCAGGTTCGTCTCTCACCAAGAAGAATTACCTTCAGGAAGATGGTTTGGAAACAATAAATTAACACCATGCCTAAGAAGAGAGGAAACTAGAAGGCTAATTCCACTTGGGTTGATTCAGATGTGGATATGATCTCCAAGAATGAGATCATATTCAAAGACACTAAATCCATTACATGATATGAATAGGAATTTAAATGGGGTGAGATATATCAGATGATCTGAGACCAGAATGTTCCTGAGACAGGTCTGGAAGATATGTCCTTATATGCAAATATACGAAAATCAGGTAGTACAAAGGAAGCCACCCGCCCTGAGCTGTTCATGTGTTCTGAATTCATCGAATGGATTCTAACCTAGATAAACCCTGCTACAATGATAATTTCCAACATGGGGGGGAATCTTTTTCTTCTTTCACTCCGGCCTACATAACATCAACATGAAAACTTCCAATCCCACAGGTTATGATAACGGTTGAGTGGGTTAGCAAAGTGGATTTTGATATTTTTTAATGTGCCAAAATGACGATGATAGCAGGAAAAAAACTACACCAGAAGGAATCTAGCGAGAATGAGTCTATAATATTACGGCCCCCCTACAGATTTATAGCCTTAATGTTGAATAATATCTTTGGCCAGGAAAATGGGAGGATGTATAAACTAAGTTGGCTCCAATTAATATACTATGTGGCCTTTGAAGGCACAATTTTCAATTGGGGACATATTATAACAAGTAGCTTATCATCATGTGTAGCTCCCGCACATGGAGGAATGACTCAGGGAAGGCCAAAATTCTACATGGCCTCTTATTTGATTCACTGCATCCTGTGCAGGCACCCATTCCCCAAGCTCAGTTGCAGTTGGGATCACACCAAGACTCCTACATATGCTTCTTACCAAATTATTTGGGCGCACACGTATTCAAAATTTTACAATATTTTATGTGAGGAGTTTCTAATGCCTTTGTATGAGCTCATATTCCTTAAATATCTTGAATTCTTGTTGGAGAATGCCATGGAAGTTATTTGCAAATACAGGGATCACTATTTCTCTCAGGAAGGAACTTACCTAAGAATGTATGGAGGCTCCAGAGCCACGCCACTGCTACCCAAATTTTCCATGGACTATGCAGTCCATAAGGAAGTAGTAAGGCGGTTATTCATAGATGGAGTAGGTAACTTCCTTTTCGACATGAAAAATGAAGCATTCCCACCACTACCATTTTGCATTGGAAGTTACAAATTTTCTAAGGTCAAAAGCGCCTCCAAATTTGTAAAATATTTGGAGAAATTTCGCTTTGGGGAGAAGAGTTTTCGTAGACATGACGCAAGAGGAAAATTTGCAGAGCATTGTATGAATATTAGTGTTCACTATGAATACTCCCATCACTATGATAAGGATGAAGAGGTGTATAGAAATGCCAAAAAAATGACTGCGCTGAGTAAATGTTTCAAGAAGAAAGGCAGCACCAGCAGGGGAAAAGGTAGAAGCAACACCATCGAGAAGCAGAAATAAGAGATTTTGAAGAAACAACAAGAAGAATCTGAAAAAAAGCAAGATGAAGAGGCTCAAAGGAAGAAAGATTGTTGGATCCAGTAGATTATAGAACTATTGCAGCATACGCAAATGCATGGGGGGCATACATTTCGAACCCATTTAGGCCCACTTGAAACTTTTGTTTTATTTATTTTTGTCACTTTATATAATTTATTACTTTATATAGTGCAAGGCACTAAAGGACCAAATTTTGGAATTCCTAAAGTCAGGGAAGTCGGGAAGCCATTTGTAATTGTATTATAAATAGAACTAGGAGGTAGAATAGAAAGGATTTTTCATAGGCACAAGAAGGCTGGGATTATTTGTAAGAAGAACTATTTTTTCTACTAATAAAGAAGGACAATTTTGTTGGGAAAGGACTGCACGGATTTTACATGGATTGTGTGGAATTTCAAATCTAGAATTATTTCTATTGAGTTATTGTACAACTTGGATATCATTCTGACCTTTATGAATTATTTCTTTAAATGATGGATGATTTTTCTTTTCGTATAAAAGTCAGTGTACAAATTGAGTAGTGAATGTTTTCTTATTTCAAAGATATATTTGTTAATCTTTCTGCTTTAATTATGTGTATGAAAGTAGGACAGTTGTCGCCAAAGTTCATTATGGATAATTACAGTACTTTACTCTCTTCCTTTTAAATATGCTCCCCAAGGGATAGGATAGATTAGTTTAGAATAGACTAGGATATAATTAATTTACTTAGATTCAGATTTATAGAAGTGATTGAGGAGAAAGAGTGGTAAGATGGGGGGTAAGAACCTACGCAACACTTGTGAATATTTTGTTCATCAATCACCCGCATTTAGCTTAGGAACTTGCATTTCATTTATTTAAAGAAAACTACATAAACAGTGGGCCGGGCTATAACCGGTGAAGAATTAAACAAGCTTTATTTATACGGTAGTTGGGACACTAACCCGACGTGTTCCCCATACCAAATGGTGAATGATGTAGTTGGGATCGATTACTGAAGAGAATCCCTACTGTCGGCACCTGGGAATTTTCTAGGCATCAACACTATCTTGGAAAAAAAATCCATGAGTTGTACCCTAAATATTTTGATAGAATAGAGTTATTTCTTGCTAAAATTAAAACCTATAATGAAAATTTAAGTAATTGTGGTAAATATTACAAGAAAGTTGATAATGCTTGTACTATTCTTGTAAAACAAAAGTTACCTTCAGGTGAAAATACGAAGTTGGTATACAAGTTGGTATACACTTTTTGCCTGTCTTTGACAAAAAACTGCAAAATTTTATGTTTTCAACTTAAACCCTTTCAAACCCATACCCTCCTTAGGAATTTCACCTTGACGTAAACACAATAGGTTTAGAGAATTCTATTAGCTTCGTACTCATAATTTTTTGAATTTTTTTTATGGAGATATAGTAGGACAAATTTGATGGGCACCAACGACATATACTTTAAATTTTTAGGTTTGGATAATGAGTGACCTGTGTGCCCTTTAGTTTTTTTAGAGATGGTCATTCATTTTACAAAAACCAAATGTACGTTCATAATCTAAACAGATTGTACTTTGCAATGGACTATATGTTGAGGATTTTCAGACCTAAACACTATTTTTTATTATTTTTTGAAATAACATATGTTTAAAAAATGGTCCCTTATTGACACATGCTTGTGTCCTACCCTTTTCTTTCAAATGTGACTCATATCATACAAACTAAAACTACCCTTTTGAATAAGATAGTGCAACAAACATCCCTGTGAGTTTTTACATTTTTTTGTTATCATTGTGATGATCTTTAATTTTGAGTGTGACTGATTCTCAAAAAATTGTATAGCAACTTTGCATTTTTACCCCTTCATGTTTTGATATGTTCATCCAAACTAGGAGTCGAGTTATTGAAATGCTTAAAGATACTATGAAACCAACGTTTGAAGATTTTTGCAAAGGTTTGATAAATGAGCAAGATAGATAATTGCTTCTGGTCAATTATCTAATAGTAAATCTCTAATGACTCATAGTAAAAAGAATCCAAATAGAAGTTCTAATAAACATTCTAAACCCAATAATCAAGGATCAATCTCTTCTAATGATAAATCTTCTAACGCGGTGTCTAATAAAAAGAAAGTGTATAATCCTTGCAAACATTGTGGAAAAACGTACCATCTTGAAAATATTTGCTTTAAACAGAGATGTGAACTTGCAAAAGCAAAGAAGAAGTTTTTTGATGAATATTTGATGTCCTTGTGTTCCTATCTGTTCAACCTAGTAAATCGTCTTCTAATGTGGAATGAATAATGAATTCTGGTGCATCTAACCATATGTGTGATACCATTTCTTTATTTAATTCTTATGATAGTAAAAATCACACAACACTAAAAGTATCTATAAGTGATGGTAATCATCTTTCAGTTTTAAGATATGGTAATGTTAATGTTCCTAATGGTACTTTGAAGGTGTGTTCCATGTTCAAGGAATGCCTACCCATCAACTTGCTTCCTATTCATTATGCATGTAAGAAAAGTTATAAATTTGAACCTTGGCTTGATAAATATGTGTTAAAAGATATCAAACATATCTTCAAAATTGTTTCTTCTAGTGTTGTTAATCATAATGCTGGATTATATAAGTTTATTGGTTTTAATTCAAGCAAAAAAAACTTTTTTATTCCCGTGTTTCACACGTTGATTAACAAAGTAGATTATGGCATGAATGGTTAGGTTACTTGAATTATGGTAAAATGCAAATGATGGGTACTTTTCTTCCACTAAAGGTGTTTATGAAGGTTGTGTTCTTGATAAACATCATAAGGAAATGTTTGATAAATATAAAACTTGGTGTGGTAAAAAACCATTGCAATATTTGTGGTCCTCTTGAAACTCCTTCTTTGTCTCATGTACTCATTTTTATTACTTTTATTGATGACTTTAGTCGTAAATCTTGGGTTTATTTTTGAAGCACATAAGTGAAACCTTTGGTAATTTTTAAGAATTTAAATCCATGGTTGAAAAAGAATCTGGTAAAAGTATTAATATTTTGAGAACTGATAAGGGTGGGAATTCACTAAGAAAGAATTTAATGCATATTTATTTAAGCGTGATATTCAAGATCATAATACTATTCCTTATACACCTGAACAAAATGGGGTAGCTGAATGAAAGAATAGGGATTTGGTTGAAATGGCTAGATGTATGCTTTATTTTAAAGGATTACTTAATTGTTTTTGGGCTGAAGATATTTGTTGTGCTAACTATATCTTGAATAGAGTCTTTAGTAAAGTAGTTTTGCAAGTAACTCTTGAAGAAAAATGGATGGAATAAAACCTGCTATTAAAATTTAATATTTTTGGTAGTGAATGTTGGGCACATATTTAGGATGAAAAACAAAAAAGTTATAACCTAAGTCTCACAAATGTATTTTCATTGGTTATTGTGAAGCATCCGAAGTGTACATGTTGCCTTGAATTTTCTTTCACCTTATTATTACTTTTATCTTTGTTACCCCTTCCTCTCCTTGTGTGTTGACCGTTGAGCCTAATTCACCTTCTTCTTCAAGTGCTCCACCTGAATGTCTCGAAGATACTAGCATGTATCCTACATCTACTTCTTTTCATATTTGAGCCCAAAAAACTCTTGAATCCAAAAGTTCTAAGATTGATATTGCTTCGGATACTCATCAGACTAGATTTGACTTTGATCTTATGACTAAAGTATTGTCCACATATGATCCCTCTACCTATGCTCACGATAAATATAAACCTGAATGGGAGAAAGCCATGAAAACTTAATATGTCTCTTTAATGAAAAACAAGACATGGACTTTTGTGCCTCTTTAAGTTTGAAGGGAAGGCAGGAGAAGACCCCCAAAACCATATAATGTTATTCCACTTATGGTGTTCATCTAACAACATAGTGGATGATTCGATCTGATTGCAGATATTTCAGCACACACTCACAAGTGTTACAACCAAGTGGTATATCAAACTAACTCATGCCACCTATCCAAACTTTTCCTCGTTAGCCTCGATGTTCCTTCAATACTTCCAGTTACCCGTCCATTATGATGAGGGTGTGGAAATATTATTATCCTATAGAAAAAAAACAACTACCCATATCACATATCATATCCATGAATGGCGCTGCCATGGTAGCTTGTGTAAGATCCAATTAGATGATAGGATTTTCCTAGATTGGTTTCTCAAAACTTTACTCCCTCTATCGCCAAGGACGTTGCATCTGAGTGCCCAAAAACTGAGGATGAATCCATCCTTAAAGCCCAATAATTTGATCTCATCTATGCCCAATTGGTTTATCTGTATACCATTACACCAGATGCTCGTCGTGCTGGATCCTCACGTTGAGGTATGGTCAGGACATCCCATTATGTTGATGGAGTCATACGATCTATTACTCAGCATCCCAAATTTTACATGACCTCTCCTTCGATGCCACCCCATTATAGTAACACCCCTAGTGTTTCCCAACCTAGTTTCGCCCGTGATTTTTCTCACATAACGGCTCAGTCTGGAGCCACACCTTCTTATGTGTGTACCGTACCAGTTCCTCATGTTCACGTACCAAGTTGCTCGGCACCTACATGTAATGGCTAGACAGTCGTCTTTGCACCCCTTCCAACTGATCCTACCTACTACCCACCACCTATACAACCTACACCTACTTTGACCCTAACTCCTCCGATTCCCCAAGGACAAGTCTATGCTCAACAGAAACCCCCAATCAAACCACCCCCAATAACCAACAAGGGAAATGAAGACAAAAAAGGGGTATAAATCAAGGAAACTACCAACCTCAAGGAGGTGGACGAAAACCCAACTCTCCAAACAACAATGGAGAAAATCCCCCTGCACAGAATCCCCAACGCCCCCCTAGACCTGGGAAAAAACCTCAATCATGGACTAACCATCAGTGCACCATTTATAACACTTACGACCATTATACACACCAATGTCCCCATATGAATCGTGTCCACCATTTAATACAAACCTATAATCAACGTGATTTAAACGCAGCCGCTCCACCAACTATGGTGCTGCAAAACCACTTACCAAACCAATGGATGGTTGCAACCCAACCCTTGGAACCACAAAACATCGCAACCACTTATGCGACTCAACCCATTGATCTTGGCGTCCATCACCTTATGAAGTTATTTTATGATGCCAAACTCCAAACTCAACAAAAATAGTATGGCTCAACCACAAAAACCGCTAACCCCTCAACGAAATATACCTCCACCACTCCTACCATGTCTTTGCATTTGTCAAGACCCCCCATGGATGGGATTGCCAAAGTCCCACGATTCCCTTTTTGTCGCGCCACGAACAACCCCACTGCTAGAGCCGCTTTCAACTATAGTATAGTCGATGAATTGGCCTAGTATCCCTTATCCATTTCTTCTTTGGAAGTCCTCAAAAATTTTCCTTTTAAATGTAAATATGTAATGTCCCCATTCAAATAATTGCATAGAAGGACAATTCCATCAATCCTACTAGTTCCCTAGGTTGGATGGATACATTTGGAATTTTAATAAGGGAGCTAATAAATGATGTTAAAACATTAGAATGGAATAAATATTTAATAATGGATCTAATTAAATGAATACAAGAGAAAATTGAAGTGGCAATGGAGCATGGAGACACATGGATGTTATGGGGCCCACACAAGCTAGAATTTCTGTGCTAGATGGCATCCTCCTCTTGCAATTTCGAATCCATGGGAAGCCTAATGTTCTTGGATGAGTTAGAAGGCTAATACATTTGGACATATGCATCATAGGTCTAATTTTGAAGGAAATGTAACTTACATGTGAGAGGAAGAGTCAAATGGGAGCATCATGGACACTTGGGCTAAATTCCCTAACATCTATGACATCTATGACACCAATGTTGAAGATGCTATGACATTTATGACATATTGCACACCTAAAGGATGAAATCTGACCATTATGACATGTCAGGCCTAAATATAGAATCCAAGAAGGCGCTCATGTGAGTTGGGAAATCTCAATGGGTCCCTACTCGAATTGGGGGAAGATGGAAGGATAGGGAAGGGAGGACACATGGAAAATATTGAGCAGACACCCTAATTCGAGTTGGATTGAGTTTGTGGATGGATTGGTAACCTTATAAGGCTAAGGATGTTTATAAAATACAGGGATCAACCAAGAGGATGTATTTTTATCTTTTGAGAAATTTGCATTTGTGAAGAGAGAGAGCTAGTGGATGACTAGTTTCTTGCCTCAGCCAATTTCGAGGATGAAAGATTCCCATCCAAGTTGGTGTTTGGAGAGGCCATCCAAGTATTTCATGGAGATTTATTAAAGTTTTTATTTTTATGTGTAATCTACATGGAAGCTCTTGGTTTCTTCTAGTGCATCACATTTTCTCAACCATTTCTAGTATTTATTGCATATTCTTGCTCATGGAGGGATTGCGCTTTGGGTGATATATTGTACTCTTTGGGAGAGATTATAATGGTAAATTTATGATTTTAATAATATTAATATACTATTTTATTCATATTTATAAATTATCATGTCGAAATACCAAATGGTTGTATGTAAAACTGATTATTAATGAGCAAACAATGACAATTTCCCCACTATATTGATGTATGCCATTGTAATGTTGATTGTTTCGAATGAAAGAATGTTTCTATGATATATTTATGATGAATGGAATGAAATTTATGATTATTACAAGTTTCTTATCCATAACATAAGGATTTGAAGTCATCTTACTCATTTTATTTGCATTTGGAGAAGATTTGGTGCCATTTCCCCAAGGGTCGAACTAGTGGTTTTGTAGCTGTTTGGGAGAGGGTTATAACAGAATTTATAAATTGAATAATTATTCACATGAGAAATTAATAATTTCCCTTAAATATCCTCTTCCTCTGTTCATAAATTCAAGTGGGTTTGGGAGCATTTGGAAATCCATTTTCAACATTTACCCTAGGGGAATTGGAATCCCAATTTGCTAGTGAAAACTTCTACCCAAAATATTAAAAAAGTTTTCAGAAGTATTTGGAGGGTCATAAATTATCCCTAAAAATCATATTCAATTCTTAATATTGGTCATATACCTTCTCAGAATATTTGGGAGCATTTGGGTCAATTTGGAGACCTAGACATCAAAACTAGTCAAAGGTCGAAATAGGGGAAAAAGTGAAAAATGGTCCTTTTGACAAAATTTCTTAAAAATGGACATTAAAAGTGGTATAGGAGCATGGTATTGGAGCCCTATGGTATTAAAAAGGATTCAAAGAAATAATCCACCACCCTTAGAACCTAAAGTTGAAGGTGTTTTTGTTGAAGAAGAAGAAGTAGAAGAAGAAGATGTACATTCTGCTGAAACTATGACTAATGAGGGGAAGGGACTCCTTGATGTAAGGAGGAATATATTAAAATCATGAAACCTCTCTTTGATTAAATAAACAAGAACATGACCCAACATCTTATGAAAGGATTCGAATTGATGGCTAGCCAATTTGGAAGCAAAGGAGTAATAAGAGGTAGCAGTAGTTCACAATCAGAAGAAAAGAAGACAATGGGTGGGAATATTTTCTCAAGCACAAGACCCCATAATAGACCCCTTGAATTTTAGATCACAACAAGGCCTCCTGCACCTAAATTTATTATACCCAAATAAGAGCCTAACATTCAATTTGAGCTTGATACAATGGTGAAAGAATGGGATAAATTGGATGAAGATTGTAAGAAAAGTCTACCATTTGATCACTACTTTATTGTTGCAAACAAACTCAAAAAGAAGGAAGATAATAGGTCTCTATACAAAACAAAGAATTAAACTATGCCATGGGTAAATTCCACTCCCTAATTTTGATGGTTCCTCTCAAAGTTCTGCTAACACTTGGGTGCAAGAATTAGATGTGTATTTTCAGTTAAATCTGATGGTGGAAGAAGATGCCTTAAAAATGGCCATTTTGAACTTGGAAGGAGATGCCAATGAATTGTGGTTCCATGGCCTGAAAAATTTGGGTCATGATCACGTTAAAACATATGGAGAATTTATTTACAGAGTACTAGAGAGATTTGATAAAAAAGATCCAGAACTGTCTTTCAAAGAACTAGCCTAATTGAAGCAAGTTGGGACCCCTATTA
>LPNX010254650.1:133664-304443 GCA_001517045.1 Pseudotsuga menziesii | reverse complement strand
CCCTCGACTTCAGCGACTAAATGGTGATTTTATAAAATCGATTTGTGACTGCGTGGTCTTCTGTAAACTGTAAATGCGCCCCTCTAAAGCATCAATCTCCTCTCGTGAAGTTATTTTCTTAGCTACTCCATCTCGATTTGGTTCAACAGTCACAATCCTCAAAGTTTTGCACACTAGATGCATGGTAACAAACAAATCGTTCAACAATTGCTGATGTTCTGACCTATCATTACAAGTAACTGGAAGGTATAACTCAATAACATAGTCATCATTTCCAGTATAAGTGCTCTGCAAATGAACACCAACAGCCACATTCAGGCCAAACATTCGTGCATAATGCACAAGGGGGTATTCCATAATATTGAAGCTTTTCACATCACTTGAAAAGTATGGTTGGTTGGAGGCAAAGGCTTTTCCTGGAACTCCCTGGCCTACCTCCAAATGGTATTCAGAGCAAGCAGCCCGGTAACCTAATAAGTGACTATCTGTCACATAATATGCCATATGCTGAATTGACAAGCATGTTCGTCCTGTGTTATTATTTAAAATTTTATAGCTCTTTTTACTCGAGTTCTCATCAACTGGGAGATTTGAATGTCTGCATGGAATCCATGTCTGAGCTAGTGGCAGTTTGTGAGTCTCGCAAACTGCTGTCACAACTTCTCATATCTCATCTAGAACAGAAAGACGGTACCGACAAGTAATCTGTGATCTGGGATGATCCCATACCTCTTGGGAATTTAAATTCACAGTCTGCAGCTTATCCAGGAGCTCTAATCCAATGTGCTAACAGGTAGTCCCAAGTTGTTCTTGCTGGAAACCCCATTGTCCAAGAAGAATCGCTCTTGCCTTTTCAAAGCTAACAATAGATTCCAGCCGTTTGCATATAGCACTACTCAGTATGAGCTCGTCCATTGATGTCTTTGGAACAACCTTGTCTGTGAATGACTTCATCTGCACTACCAATAAATCTGAAGTTATCTCCATATTTTTTAGCAATAATACTAGCATTTCAGCCACGGACTGAATGGTCTAATTTGTATATTTGAACACTTTTCTTCACTTCCCTTCACCTTTTGTTTGGCACTCTGTTTTAAATACAAGACCACAGTATTCAATAAGGGCATACTTTTCCACTGTGTGTTAGAATCTGCACTTTTACTCAAGCAGTCATGATACTGTTGCTTTGTTGATATCCCTGTCAAATTCGGGGTAACAGACGACACAGGTGTCGAATAAGGGGAAACAACCTGACGAGGCTTGGGTCCGTAAGACCCCAGAGAAAATCCCAGCCTTCGATGTTGGAAGAGAAAAAGGAACATTTATGGAAGCTAAAAAAGACTTTTCTGATCCGAGAACATTAGTAGCAACTATGCAAGAGCATCAACAACAGTTACAGTTCCAAGAAGCTTCGCCGGATCAAGTAAGTACACTGACATCATTTTTACAGAGTTGTATGAAGCTATTAAGAAATCAGAATGCTTTGAACGAGTTACAGAAATTTATTCAGTCTTGCGAACCTCAGCGAAGCTCTAGAGGAAAAACTGTTAATAGAGTTAGAAGGACTGGACGAGAAATGAGATTGCATGCTCAGATAGGAGATTATGACATGACTGATATCATTTTAGACCTGGGATCAGAAGTGAATGTCCTAACTAAGCAGACATGGGAACAAATGGGAAAACCCATGCTTGAATGGTCCCCTATATAGTTGATATTAGCCAATCAGCAGAAGATTGTGCCCTTGGGAAGATTCCCTAGTGTACCAGTGGATATTGATGGAGTCAACACCTTAGCAGATTTTGAAGTCATTGAAATAATTGATGATAGCAACCCCTATCCAGCCTTGCTAGGAATTGAATGGGAAATAGACAATTATGCAGTAATCAACCTTAAGAATAGACATATGACTTTTGAAGGAAAAGGCTTGAGAGTCATAGTACCGTTGGACCCTTCTCAAGGAGAAAAGTATACAGAGCCAGTCAGAGATGAAGATCAAGATGTTTTGGATCATATTTACAACATCACGGCTAAAGAAGAAGACCATGTTAACCCTATTGCTGAAGGTATAATGGATTGGCAGTGTGACAGTTCTTGCATGACTAATTCAGATGAAGGCCTAGAGAATTGGCAGAATAGACTTTACGAGCTACATGGACATCGATGTGCAAGAATGACCAAGTCTATCAGATGGCTTGGCTCACAGACAAGAGTCTTACCTAATTTTGATGGCTTGATAGACCCAGAAGATTTTATTGTACAATTCTCAGAGCAAGTACTAGATTCACAGAAAATGGAGACTCTAGATTCAGTATTCAGAGCCACAGCTGCCAGATGGTGGAATGGTCACAAAAAGAATATTCATAGTTGGGGAGCTTGTCAAAATTTTATTCGCCTGAGACTCATGGATCAACCTCAGGAGGTACGAAGCAGATTTGATGGTAAGACTAGCCCTCAGGAACATTTGGAGCAGTGTTATGAAGCATGGAAGCATGTACCTTGTGAAGAATGGGTACATAGGTTTGTACACACTCTGGAACCTGTAGCAAAGAATTGGTATGTGGAGGTGGAGCTTTGCCATGGTACTATAAGTTGGGTTAGCCTTGTTGATAGTTTTGTGCTCACATTTTCTATTAATGAGGTTTGCCCTACTTTGGACGCAGCTATTAGGCTGATCCATACTAAGGTGTTTGATGATAAATAAATAGCCGAGTACCAACCTGATTGGAAGGAACAAGAAACTAATGCAGTAGAATGTTATAACCTCGCCATTGATGAAGACGATAACCCTCGCAACATTAATATTCCTGAGTCAGAAGGACATTGTGAAGCACATGGACCAGCAGTCGAATCACCTAAAGTAACTCAGCCCTTGAAAACAAGGAAAGTAAACATTGGATCAGAAGAAATTCCTAAGTACGCTACCATTGGAGATTATTGGGATGAATAAATGGTAAGCAAAGTGACTGAACTTCTCCATGAGTATCAGGACTTATTTCTGATGAAGTTCTCAGAAATGAAAGGTATCCTTGGTGATAAAGGAGTGATAAAAATCCCTTTGAAAGCTGATGCGAATCCTTTGAAACAACGCCCTTATAGGCTGAACCCTAAGTACAAAGAAAAAGTCAGGACGGAGCTAGATAAGATGCTCGCTACAGGAATCATCAAGCCTGTCAAAGAGTCTGAATGGGTCAGCCCTATGGTGGTACAAGAAAAAAAGACCAAGGGATAAATTAGAATCTGTGTTGATCTGAGGAAGCTGAATGATGCCTGTTTACATGATCCTTTTCCTACTCCCTTTACAGATGAAGTTTTAGACAATGTCGGAGGTCAAGAAGTGTATTCTTTCACTGATGGATTTTCAGGTTACCATCAGATCAGAATTGCTGCAGAGGATCGACATAAAACAACCTTCGCTACAGAAATGGGATCTTTTCAGTATACTGTTATGCCCTTTGGATTGAAGAATGCACTTGCTATGTTTTCCAGAGTAGTCATATCTGCATTTAAGGAATTTATTCATAAGTTCTTAGAAGTTTACTTTGATGATTGGACTATCTTTGGTTTATTGAAAGATCATGTAGCCGGTTTAAGGCTTATGCTGGACAAGTGTAGACAGCATCAGATTTCATTGAACCTGAAGAAGTGTATCTTTTGTGCACCTTTTGGAATTCTGCTAGGTCACATTATATGCAAGCAAGGATTGATGGTGGATCCTGTGAAGATAGCCATTATTGTGAACTTACCACCTCTGAAGTTTGTTAAGCAACTTCGTACTACGCTTGGTCATATTGGATATTACAGGAAATTGATTGAAGGATATGCTCAGATTACAGCCCCTATAGAAAAGAAATTGAAGAAAGATATTAAGTTTGAATGGACACCTGAATGTGAGGAAAGCTTGGATATTTTGAAAGAAAATATGGTAACTACCCCTATCTTAGTATTCCCTAACTGGAGTAAGGAGTTTCATGCTCATGTCGATGCATCTTCCATTGCTTTAGGTCTAGTATTGGCTTAGTCAGGTGAAGGTAATATTGATCACCCTATTGCTTTTGCAAGTAGAAAATTGTCCACAGCAGAAAAGAATTATACTACGACAGAACGAGAAGGTCTAGCTATGGTTTATGCCTTGCAGAAGTTTCGACATTATTTGTTAGGATCTCATTTCAAGATGTTCATTGACCATTCTGCTTTGAAGTATTTGGTTAACAAGCCTGTGTTGGGTGGAAGGATATGCAGATGGCTGATTTTGTTTTAGGAGTATGACTTTGAGATCATAGTTAAGCCAGAAAGACTTAACCTGGGGCCTGACCACTTGTTGAGGCTTGAGTCAGGCGAAGAGCCCACTAGTTTGGACGAAGGTCTTCCTGATGCCCATTTGTTTTCCATCCAGATGGTTGATGACTATTTTCAGGATATTGTTTAGTACTTGTCTACAGGTTTTGTACTGTCTGAGATGACAACTCATCAGAAGAAGCAGCTGGTGGTTAGAAAAGATAGCTTTACCTTGATAGTAGGACAACTATATAAGATGGGACCAGATGAAATACTGTGCAGATGTGTCCTGGAGCATGAAAAGCCATTGATTTTGGCTGAGGCACATTCTGGAGCAGCAGGAGGTCATTATGCAGGAAAAGCTACGGCACATAAGATTCTGACAGCTGGATTGTGGTGGCCTATGATTCATAAGGATGCAGGAGAATGGTGCCATAGATGTGATATCTGTCAGAGGACAGGGAAAACATCCAGGAGGGATGAGATGCCTCTGGTTCCACAGATAACTTTACAAGCATTTGAAAAATGGGCTATTGATTTTATTGGACGAATCAATCCCCCTGCAAAGAAATCTGGAGCAAGATATATTATTGCAGCAACTGATTACCTTACTCGTTGGGCCAAAGCTCAACTAGTCAAGGACTGTAGCATTGCTACAGCTGCGAAGTTCATCTTTGATAATATCTTGTCGAGGTTTGGGTGTCCTAGAATTCTTATGAGTGATCAAGGATCACATTTTCTGAATAAGACTATTGAAGCATTGACCGAAGAGTTTCAAGTATATCATCAGAAGAGTATTTCCTACCATCCTCAAGGAAATGGAACTGTCGAAGCCTTTAACAAGATTCTTGAGCATGCTCTGATGAAGGTTTGCAATGCTAACAGAAATGATTGGGATCTTAGAATTCCAACAGTATTATGGGCTTATAGAACCACTTGCAAGAAGCTGATAGGACACACACCTTTTAGGTTGGTGTATGGACAGGAAGCAGTTATGCCCATGGAGTACATTGTTCCTAGCCTAAAAATATCTACCTTCACAGAAATGGGTAACCCAGCCGTGTTGAATGAAAGGCTGGCAAAGATCCTAGAACTAGAAGAAGACAGATTCATTGCAGGTTTCCAGCAGCAAGTACAGAAAGCTAGAGAAAAATCATGGCATGATAGAGACATTAAGAAGAAGCATTTCCAGAATGGTGATATTGTGCTCTTGTAGGACAGTAAATTCATGAAGTTCCTAGGTAAGTTCAAGACACATTGGAAATGACCATACATAGTTCAAAAAGTTACCGATGGTGGCGCAGTTCAGTTAGCTAAAATAAATGGAGAAATTTTGCCCTCCATGGTGAATGGGAGTAGATTAAATAAGTACAGGGATGGGCTTGTACCCCCATGATCAGAAGTAATAGCAAGAAGAAGAGTCTAAGTACCAAGAACAGTTGAAATTGGGTACTAGACTATAATAAAGCTGTTCTCAGAGAGCTTGGCCAGAGTGTTGACAAATTTACGAAGTGTCGAAGCTTATGTCAGGATGTGTCGAAGGTCCTTGTTGTGGCGAAGCTGAATTTAGTGGCTGTGCTGAAGAAGAAAGGTGTGTCAAAGCTTCAAATACGACTATTGGAAAAAATCAGATTTGGCGATGCCGGTATGTTAACTGCATTAACTTCCTGTAATGATGAGATTTTAAGGAATCTAGCACCGTTTGGACAAGATCTACTGCCATTCGGTCAGATTTGGTGGCTTTAATGCACAGTTATGGCAGATTTGGTCGTTGGATTCTATAAGAAGACACCCAGACCTACGAATTTCACATTACGCATTTCCTTGAGTTGAGTCCATGTCAGCTGATCATGAAGTTCAGGAATTGTTGAGCGAATTCAGACAGAGGGGTCTGCAGAACCTTATAAGCAACCCACCTGCATTCGCACCTCGCGAAGAGACTCCCCCAACACCAAGTCAACCAATGCAGACACGATCAACTAGAAGGAAATTTAAGGCAGAAGTTCGCTCTAAGCGGAATGAAGAAAGGAACAATCCATCAGGAAAGACACCGGAGGATCCTGAGATGAATCCTCTTGGTTCGGCAGAGCTCCCACTTGAAGGTTTTGAAGACTTCGGTGAGGATGAGAACGTTTCATTTTAGCGTCCACCATATATTCCGCCTATTCGACCAGGAGTTCAGCCACCTTGGCGGACATCCAAGTTCACATTACGCACCCCTTCGCTGCCACAGGGTGTGCAGTTGGTTAGAACGATGATAAGAAGAATAGACTGGCTTAAGTACGCAGACCACGATATGAATGATTATGGGAAATTTCCGCAGTTCGCACCTGGGAAATACTTACAGTCTGTCCACTATCCGGAGGCCAAAACAACGTTACTGGAAGTGAAACAGTGGGCTGCTGGCTTGGAGCAAGCTGGCTTGTTGAAGATGTTGAATGTCCCCCACTTTGGTCACAGCATGTAGGTTACTATGATGGTCAAGTAGCTATTGGAATTGGTGCATGATGGGCACCTATGGATAGGAATCCAGAGAATTTCCATTGATCGAGAGCTCATTCACAGGATTATAGGCTTGCCAAATGAAGGGCTTGATCCTGGGATTGATTTTGTCGGAAAGCACGAAGATACGAAGCTAGCACAGCACATGAAGGACCACTTTGGGTTAACAAAAGGAAAGTGAGGGTATCAAACCTCGACAATTTAGCACCAAAATATTCACTTCGCCGTAGAGATACTAGAATGCAAATTAATGCGGAAGTGCAGACCCAATGAAGTACCTGCCCCGATTGTCAGTATTGCTGCGAATTGTGCCGAAGGCTACAGTTACAAATGGGCAGAGTACATTGCTAGGGAATTCCTCAAAGATGTCCGTGATGCGCAGGAGAAAGGTAGAACCTTTAATTACTCATGGTTGTTAGTGCTTATTGCACTGGTAGGATGGAGAGAACCTACTGAGGCACGGTTTGTTGATGTACCTCCGGAGATTCCTGGCGCAGCAAGGTACGCATCTCTTTGGGTTTCGTAGGATAAATCCTTACAACAAATGATGAACTACGTGTTCACCTTCTATGCGATGAACATTTCATATGAGATCCTGAAAACACCACGTCTCAGTAATGAGTTATTCTCTCAGTATGCTGGAGCATCCAACTTCAAGGCTGACATACCCAATGTATTCATCCAGGCCCGCGTAGATAACAAGCATAAATGGTCGAAGTTTCCATATGTGGTGAATGAGGAAGAAATCCTTGCAGTAGTTCAGTAGTGGCCGACTGAATGGATGAAGGACGCAGGAACAAGGCCCAACATACCAGTCCCTCCAATGACAGATGTGGGTGCAGGTCCTAGTCAGCCGCAACAGAATGACCCACTCAAAGAGAGCGAAGAACAAGACGAGTCACAATAGAGCAAAGGTGACCAGGGTGGACATGAAAAAGCTGATGAAGAAGAAGAAGAATCGGTTAAAACCATCTCAGACCCCAATCACCCAGATAAGTACAAGTCTCCCAAAGTAGAGGAAGTGACAAAGCCTTCACCCAGAAAGAAAGATAAGGTGTCGAAGGGCAAGAATATTGTCAAAGAGCCCGCTTTGACGATTGACGAGCTCGATCAATCTCTAACAAAGTCTACAGAATTATTAACCAGCAAATGGTCAGATTTTGTAGCTTGATGCGCTCACCGGCGTTGCACAACGAATTGAAGAACTTAAGGCGTTAGCGGAAAGATCAGCAACTGTTGCTGTAGCAAGTAGTGCCCCAGTAAGCGTACAGCCAGATACGAGACAATGGCTAGCCAGAAACAATAGAGGACAAGTGCCAAGTGCATCCCTTATAATAATTGCGTAGCATCTCGATCGCAGATGAGCATGATAGTTGAGATAGACTACACCAAGTTGTCTATGCCGGAGCTGCATCTGTGTCAATCGGCACTCATGAAGGAGATTCGAGAACGAGACAGCTACTCGCACATGCAGTTAGAGAATACCATGAAGTAGAGTGAGAGCCTTACAGTGCAGTTGGAAGAAGTGAAACAAAAGAAGAGGGAAGCAAAAAACAAGCGGGCTACACTAGCGCGAGTGTTGGATGAGGCGTGTCGAAGTCTCCCTGACTTCGACATGTAGGCTGAAGAAGAACCGGAGCAAAGGATCGTCAAGCTGAAAGACTATGTACAATAGTCTTGAAGCTAGATCGAGAAGATGAAAGCAGAACATGAGGCTCAGATTGTGGAGCTTCAACTTCGCATCATTCCTGAGAGTCCACTAAAGGTCAGGGAACAACGCCGCAGAGATATTCAGGCCTCAGCGACGAAGATCTCAGATCTTGTAAGTAGTGCCTCAAAGCTGCTAGATGAACGTGTCAAGGCCTGGGAAAACTTGCAAGACAACCTAGAAGTCGAAAATCTTCAAGAAACCATCAAGCAACGACAGACAGAGCTGGACGCAGTGAAAGCGGAAATTAAGACATTGCCTCCTATGCAGAAGATGCTTAAGGTGAAGCATAGCAATGAGCTCCAGTGAGAAATTGAATCTTGCAGAAGGAAAGAAACACTGTTGGTGAACTCTGTGCATCCCCTTATTAACGAGGCCTTGGAGTTGAGCACTGCTGCGGACAACCAGCTCAAAGTTTTGAAGGAGTATGATGCGTTTGCACAGGGAAAGGCCAGCAAAGCATCTGCAACAACATTGCAGGAGATAGTGGAGAAGGAGAAAGCAGCCGAAGATATCATGTGCAACCTCAACAAGCAATTTACTATCTTCTCCAACAAGATTATTCCACCAGAAAAGCAGCAGAGTGTCCCGGGATGGGACACTGGTGAGTCTTAGGGGCTTGTTGGGGCTCGGACCTTGAAGGTCCTTAATTTTGGCAACTCTGCGGTTTTGGTGCGAAGCTTGTAAGCAGAGTTGCGGTCCAAAATAGTCTTAGGGGTTTCAGGGTTGGGTCGAATCCCCTCTTTTTGTAAATAACCCATGGTTTAAGTCCATGGTTTTTAAGCCCATGGTTTAAACCCATGGTATTGTAATAGTGCACTTGTATAAATAGGCACTTATGTAAAGGAGTCAGGTAGAATTTTTGTGATGATGTTGATGTGATGCGAAGAAGCTAAGGTCTATTTTTGGGTTAAGGTTAAGTCCTAGCTGAGTGCGTGGACGACCTCTGCAGCTGAGTGCGCAGAGGGTTTTGGATGAAAGGTTCTGCAGCTAAGTGCATAATTTTGGGCTGTTGAGAAGATATGCAGCTAAGTGCGCAGTTTTGGGCTGTTGAGAAGATCTGCAACTGAGTGCACAGATCAGAACTATGTTGTTTGTAAAGAGTTGAATATAAACACAGTTATGTGGATGTAGCCCCTACACTGGGGGTGAACCACGTATATCTTGTGTTGTGGTGGTTCTTTTTATTTTGTTCCTATTATGTTTTTATGCATTTGATAAGTAGATGAATGATAAGTAAGATATATTGCTAAGTACTAACTTCGCTGTGAATTCCTGGTTAAGGGTTAAGCAAGTAACTATATTTTTATCTAACTGCGAAGCTATTTAAGTGAATGTCGAAGCTTTGTATTGCATGATTATTATTTTTTAAGGCTAAAGGTACAGTAATATCCCTCTTTTGCCTGCAGAAACCTGATTCTGCGGCACCCCATAGCTGTTTCGGGTGAGACTGCAACCTGTTCATAGGTTGTTGCCGAAAGGGCCAACACTGTGGGTCTATTTGTTGGTGTGAAGAGAAAAGCATAAGAACCCGGGTCTTCCCTAAGCCCAACATACACATGGATATTATGGGGCCCACACAAGCTAGAATTTTTGTGCCACATGGCATCCTCTTCTTGCAATTTCGAATCCATGGGAATCCTAATGTTATTGTGTGATTTAGAAGGCTAATACACTTGTCCATATGAAAAATAGGTCTAATTTGTAAGGAAATGTAACTTACATGGGAGAGGAAGAGTCAAATGGGAGCTTCTCGGACACTTGGGCTAGACTCCCTAACATCTATGACATCAATGACACCAATGATGAAGATGATATGAAATTTATGACATATTGCAGACCTGAAGGCTGAAATATGAAAATTATGAAATTTCAATACTAAATATAGCATCCAATAAGGCGCTCATGTGAGTTGGGGAAGCTCAATGGGTCCCTACTCGAATTGGGGGAAGATGGAAGTCTAGGGAAGGGAGGACACATGGAAAATATTGAGCACACGTCGTAATTCAAATTGTCTTGAGTTTGTGGATGGATGGTAACCTTAGAAGGATAATTATGTATATAAAATACAGGGATCAACCAAGAGAATGGATTTAGATCATTTGAGAAATTTGCATTTGTGAAGAGAGAGAGCTAGGGGACGACTAGTTTCTTGCCTTAGCCAATTTCGAGGGATTCCCATCCAAGTTGGTGTTTGGAGAGGAAATTAAGGTATTTCATGGAGATTTAATGGAGTTTGTATTTGAAAGTGTATTCTATAGGGAATCTCTTGTTTTCTTCTAGTGCAACAGATTCTCTCAACCGTTTCTAGTCTTTATTGCATCTTCTTGCTCATGGAGGGATTGCGCTTTGGGTGAGCTATTGTACTCTTTGGAGAGATTCTAATGGTTCATTTATGATTATAATAATATTAATATACTATTTTATTCATATTCATAAAGTATCATGTCGAAATACGAAATGGTTGTATGTAAAGTGATCATTAATGAGCAAACAATGACCATTTCCACACCATATTGATGTATACCATTGTAATGTGATGATTCAAATGAAATAATGTTTCTATGATATATTTATGATGAATGGAATGAAATTTATGATTATTAAAAGTTTAATATCCATCAATTAAGCATTTTAAGTCACCTTACTTAGTTTATTTGCATTTGGAGAAGATTTGGTGCCATTTCCCCAAGGGTCGAACTAGTGATTTTGTAGCTGTTTGGGAGAGGGTTATAATAGAATTTATAAATTGAATAATGATGAAAATGAGACAATAATAATTTACCTTGAGCATCCTCTTCCTCTTTTTAGAAATTTGAGTGGGTTTGGGAGCATTTGGAAATCCATTTTCAGCATTTACCCTGGGGGAATTGGAACCCCAATTTGCTAGTGAAACCTCCTACCTTGGACATAATATTAAAATTTTTTTCAGAATTATTTGGATGGTCATAAATCATCCTTGAAAATCATATTCAAGTATTAATATCAGTCATATACCTTCTCAGAATATTTGGGAGCATTTGGGTCAAATTGGAGACCTAGACATCAAAACTAGTCAAAGGTCAAAATAGAGAAAAAGTGAAAAATTGGTCATTTAAAATTTTTTTCTCAAAAAGGGACATTAAAAAATATTTTCTATCCACACTAGGTGCCATCGATCCTGCTAATTCCTGGTTGATCACTTTCAACTTGGATTAAGGAGAACTCCGAATGCCATCATTTGTCGCCTTCCGGGTTTCTATCATGATTCAGAATTTGGTCCTTCATAAATGCATCATCGATGGGGGAGCATCCACCTATGTTATTCCAACCTTTTTTTGGAAGAAAATTGGATTCCCACCTCTTCAACCCTCCACAACTACCCTTCGTTCCTACATTGGCCGAGCTTCTCAACCACAAGGCATTCTCATGAATGTCCCCATCGAGTTAGTCAGAAAAAATGTGTTGATTGACATTGAGATTGTCAATGCCCAAATTGATTACAACCTCCTCCTTGGAAGAAGCTATATGTATGTAATGCGAGCCATTGCCTCTATCATCTTTCGACTCTTGATGTTCCCCCATGATGGGTATATCTTGACCATCGACCAACTGGCGTGTTATAATCTGAAGGGACCAACCACTCCAAAACATATCCTCCCTACTGTTGACACTAATATCAAAAGTGTTTCCATACCTTCCTTGCCCGTTGTTGGTCCAGGATTATTTTCCAACAATCTATTGATGAACACCTTTTTGTCTTTACCACCTACTCCTTTGCTGACTGACATATTGGATTTGTGCACTATCACATCCGGTAACGTTCCAATCACCTCGTAACCTTAGTCATAACCTCAACCACAGTCCTCAGGAAATTATTGGGTTTCATTCCTCGTAGACACAACCCCCTTTCCCTTTTCCACCATCTGGAATTGTGAGTAAGCTAGTCATGGCTACTCTCAACCTTCTAGGTTTCAATTTGGGTATTATTGTATGGTACCTTGATCCCCCCACCCTTTCCTCGACTCCACAACTCATGCTGACTCTTGTCCAACCTATTGAGATGATGTCGCACCCACCTCCTAGTACACCACTCGATGCTCCTGTCTCTACTCCTACGCTCCTCCTCCCAAGAAGACTGGGGGAAATATTCCCAAAGAAACCACATAACCACACCCTCCTCCTACATGTGCGTTATGCAATGTCCAAGGCCATGCGACACAAAATTGTCTTGATTTTCCTATCCTTCACACCCACATGTGCATTGTAATCAAGATCGATGACCTACCAGTTTTCAATGTACTGGACATACCTGCGGTTAAGAAAAAATATTTCCACACCAACCATCCATGTGCATTTTATGGCTTATATGGTCATTATTCCCACCATTTTCCAAACTTGCATGATACTAGTCATCCTCAGTGACCTTTGCAAGCTCTCCCATGAGTCTGACATTACCTTCCTTGACAAAATCCACCCTCTAACTTCTTCCTCAGACACCACCTACACCATCTACACGATATCTAGCCCCAACAGTCCTTCCACCTCCTCGGTTGTAAAAGATCCATCCGATATATCCATGCATTGCTTTCACAATGATGAGGAGATCCTTGAAGCTCTTTTGAATCCAGAATATACTTGGGATGATTTGCACCATCGCTCCTTCTTCATACACGATGAGCCTTCTTCATTGTTAGACCAATTCTCTGTTTAAGAGAAAGACTTCATCCATGAAAGTGTGGATTGGTTTAAAAACCCAATCCCAACCCTGGATGCCTTTGAAGAAGGAAACACGACCAACATTTCACCAACCACAAAGGTAGATATATCAAATACACCCGGGATAGTTGAGGATATTACACTTAGAGAATCTTTCTCCCTTGAAGAATTCACTTCATACAAAGCATCTTCCCAGGAATTTTGTGATATTTTCACTTGGTATTATACTGAGATTCCTTGGCTTGATCCATCCATCGTTGAACATCATATCGATACATGGCCTGATGTTGCCCCCATATGCCAAAATCAACGACCTATCCACCCATCAAAGGATCTTGTCGTCAAAGCTAAGATCGTGATGCTGTGCAAAGAAGGTTTCATATACCCCATTGTGTATACCACTTGGGTTTCCAATCCCATTCCCGTCAATAGAAAATAGGGTATCATTCATGTTTGTACTGAATTTTGTGACTTGAATTTGGATTATCCTTAAGACAATCTCCCTATTCCGTTCATTGATCATATCATTGACGCTTGCACTGACCATGGAGTCTCTTCCTTCATGGATGGTTTTTCTAGTTATAACAAAATTCAAATCCACAAAGGATATTAGTAAAAAACCACATTTACCACACCTTGGGGCAATTTTTCATATCATGTCATGGCATTTGGCCTTAAAAATGCTGGAGCCACTTTTTAGTGGTCCATGAATTTTTTCTTCCATGACCTCATTCACATTATCTTGGTTTATTTAGATGACCTCATGACTCGATTTTGGAAGCGTTCAGAACAATTGGATGACTTACGACAAGTCTTCCTACGATGCCATGAATATAATGTCTACTTGAACCCCCTCAAGTGTGTGTTTTGTGTCCCATCCGGTCGGTTACTAGGATTCATCATGTCCCACAAAGGGATTACCATGGATCCTTTGAACGTTCAAGCCATCCTAAATATCCCCCCTCCACGTACTCTTTTCCAATTACCACTACAACAAAACCCTATGATTAGCGTCTCTTTTAGCTTCCTTTTAAGCGTCCACTATCACTTTTAGTGTATTTTTCATCATTTTTTGGACATAGTGGACGCTTTTCCACGGGATAGTGCTTTTAATGGCATTATTTGCATCCCTTTTTAAAATTTGACGCTATTTTGGATGCTAATTATTATCCCAATTAGCGTCCCAATTAACGTCCTTATTAGCATCCCAATTAGCGTCCCAATTATCGTCCCAATCAGCATCCCAATTAGCATCTCAATTAGAGTCCCTTTTTAAAATTTGGCGCTATTTTGGACACTAATTAGCATCCCAATTAACATCCCAATTAGCATCCCAATTAGCATCCCCATTAGAATCCCAAATAGCATTCCAATTAGCAGCCCAATTAACGTCCCTTTTTAAAAGTTGGCGTTGTTTTTGATGATAATTAGCATCCCAATTAACGTCCCAATTAGTGTCCCAATTAGCATCCCAATTAGAATCCCAATTAGCATCCCAATTAGCATCCCAATTAGCATCCCAATTATCATCCCTTTTTAAAAGTTGGTGCTATTTTGGATGATAATTAGCATCCCAAATAATGTCCCAATTAGCATCCCAATTAGCATCACAATAAGAATCCCAATTATCATCCCAATTGATGTCCCAATTAGCGCCCAAAAAAGCATCCCATATAACGCCAAGAATATCCTCCAAAAAAACGTCCTGAATAGCATAACACCATATATTAATCTAGGGTTAGCGACAGGAATTGCGCCATGAATTTCGGTAGGAAAAACATTCAACATAGCGCCAAGTATAGAGCCAGGAATTGTGCCTATTAAACATCTAACATAGCGCTAGGTATAGATCTAGGTACACCACCTAGAATAATGCCAGAAATTTCAAAAGGAACCACGCTAGGAATTGCACTAGGTTTAGAGCTAGGAATTGTGTTTGGAAAACATCCGACATAACGTTAGCTATATCAATGTCAATGTCAATGATCATGATTCATGTGATAGTACTTTTGGATCTTGATTTATCATAGTGGCACCTAAATGATTGTAATCATGACACTTTTGGATCTTGATTAATCCTAATGAGGGGTAAATTGCCTTAATGTCACCTAAATTGCTCTAATGGCATTTGAGTGTCCTCAACAACATTTGATAGACCCTAATGGCATATGATTGGTCCTAACAACATGACGATGATGCATTACGATAATTATGATGGAGCATATGGATATGATTTGATAAGTATAAGACTATATCATCCATTCTTATGAGGTAGTATGGCTCCTTGCTCATTATTATCGCAATTATATTGATGATGACATTGATGATGACAACGACGATGACAATGATGTTGATTTATTGTATGACGACGATGACGATGTGGATGTGGATGTCAATGATGATTATGCATGTGGTATCACTTTTGGATCCTAATTGATTCTAATGGAACCTAAATGTCTGTAATGAAATCTAAACAACCCTATTATCATTGAAATGGCTGTAACAACATATAAATGACCTTAGCAATTACATGACATGAATCCTAATGTCGATGAGTGATTAAGAACACTAATGGCATATGCATGAACATAATGACAATGATGACGGTGATTTTGTTGATGATGTACTTAATGTTGATGATGATGATGATGATCAAGATGATGTTGATGTACCATGTGGAATTGATGATGATGATGATGATGATAACGTCGATGTCCACAGTGATGATACATGTCATAATACTTCTAGATACTGCAAAACTTGAGATATTGGAGTTAATGACAAGTAATAGAGGTTTTGAGGTGTTGAACATAAAAATATTGTTATCCATTGGGTTTTACATTGACTGATATGGCCATTGGGTTTAGTAGTTCCCCCACCCCCCTACACCCCCCTTGCAGAAAGGTAGTACAATACCACCTATCATGTTGCTCCCAAAACGTCACCCTACAAGGTTGTTTTGGACAACCCCCCATCCATACCCTCATTTTTACCAAGAACATCCAAGGCATAAGAAGTGGATATAAATATTAACACAAAATATAACTTTCTTTGTACTCTCAAGGACATATTGGTCTTGGCTTAAAATGGAATGAAGAAACAAGCATTTCAATAATGCCCATAGTGTTACTTTGAAGAAGTGGATCAAATAGTTTTAAATCTTTGGCCTTATAAGAGGACATATCTCAAGGAAAAAAGAAGTTAGCTGCTCAAGTTTTATGGAATTGTTGGATTGTTCGTTAAAGATTCAGAATAATTGGTTCAATTTTCGATGATTCTTTTGAGGTTTGTCAAATTTCTATTAAAGTTTAAAGCAGTTTTGTTTGTTATGTGAAATTCCATTGAACTGACATATTTGAGTATTATTTTTCATTTTACCTACTACGAATCCAGGAGACATACTTTAATATACTTTATCGGATATCTTTGTTGTGCATTATGGAAAAGCTCAAGTGACGAGATGTAGGAGCGTCTTCAGTTGTAGAGGAAACCCTAACATATCCCCATTCTAAGGATAAAATACGTTGACGAATTGAAAAATAGTCAATGATCATCGAAAGGGCGGTGGAGATCTTGGGACTCCCGCTAGTTCTTTTGTTATAAGAAGTGTCAAGAGAAGCGCAAGACTCAATGCTAGGGTAAATCCTGTACTGTTTGCTCTAGGTAGTAACCTTGAGCAAGAGTGGCCTTCAAATGTAGTAGTAAACGATGGCGGTGATGGAACCATGGTAGATGGACCAAATTATTATATCAAGAAGAATAATGGGGAAATTTTGAGGAGAGGAACAAGAAAAGGCAATGGAAGCAGCAGAGATTGGGGAAAAATAAAGGGTAAGCACAATTTCTCTGACACTTAGAGAAGCATATTATTATGATGTTTATGTTTTTTTTTGTCTTTAACCTCTTTTGAAACATACATGGTCTACATGATTCTTCTCTCATAATCATAATTGAATTGGATGTCAATGTGGGCTCCAAAGTTTTGGTTTTCTTTATTCATCTTAAGAATAAAGACAAAAGGACAATGGAGTGAGTTACAGATAAAATGAATTCACATTAATATCCATATTCTAAAGATGTTCAAAAATTTAATTGGGTGGATAAGCACATATAGATAAGAAAAACATGGAAATAGTTGGCGGATAAGTGGGGTGGGAGTGGGGCCACATACGCTTTGATAGGTTTGCATGGTGGTTAAATATCTCATGCATTGTCCACGAGTATTAGTGGTAAATTTTATAGCTCAATACTTCAATTTCAAACTCTACCTATGGAATGATCCCCAAGGATCATGCTTAGTTTTATCAACCTTGAAATTTCCACCAAATCACAATTGTAGGAAACAATCTCTCATGAAGTACATGCATGATTATTTGGAGCCTCATACATTTCCTATAAACCCCAATGATAAATTTTATGGCCTAATAGGTACCCTATATTTCATCCTTAAATATGAGATATAATGGACAAAATACAAGCTTGAGATTTGAGATTTGAGATATATGAGATTTGAGACAAATTACAAGCTTGTTTTTATTGACTTCGCTAGCTAAAGTTTTACCTGAACTATTCAGTTTGTATCTGACTATTAAAATTTGATCGTAGAGTAGATTGCCAAGCTTGTATTTCTTCAATATCCAATGGTTAGCATAATGTTTAGCATACAAAGCAGGATGGATGATGTCCTCCTATGACATATGTTTTGGAGATAATATTTCCATTCATTTGTGAAACATGATTGCCATGTCAATTATGAAAAATGCTTTCCATCTCAACGTAGTAAAAGAAATGTCCATTTTCCTATCTATTCATGATAGCGATTTTATGGTCAACGAGATCTGAAGGTGTGTTAGAACATGGACCAATGAAGAATAGTGTAGGGTGTGCATGTAAACCTAGGTCAATTAGTTGCAAGCTTGATGTGAGGAGGCCTATGTTGAGTCTATTTCCTTAGATACCACTGAAGACAAAATGGAGGAGGCTCAATGTCTCATAGTATGGTAAACTTACTCTTCTTAGAACCTAGTCTATGGGTGGTAAATTTTAGAGTGAAAAGGTAGCGCCTAGGTTAGGTGGATGGATCCTATAAAAAGAATGCTAAGAATATCCCATATAAGGTGCCCTCCTTGTACCCATATGGCGCGGAATTTTGATCAAAATTTCAACAACAATATAGTTTTTATTGATTTGTAGTGCATTGATTTATTTCCTGTTGGCTGTTAAGAAACAATTCCAAAGAGGAATGCATGTTAATAGTGCAAAAAATAATAGTAGATATTACTGTTGATAGGATTACAGTAAGAAGTGTGTTGTATATTATGACACCTTTTTTTTTTATCATGCTTGTAAGTGTAAATCCTGTTCAGTTATTTTGACACTTGTTCATAGTGCATTTTCTAAAATTTCAGGAAAGAAATCAAAGGCCAAGTACCATAAGGGAAATTTCTGTGTTCCTTACAGGTCAGATCTAGATTGGTCAGTAGGAATGGTTTAGATGAATATCCTCCTGTAGGTTACAATGTTGAGACTTGAGAGGTGGTAATCGACAGTCTATACTCCAAATAAGTAATTGTTGTGGAATATTTTGTGTCTTTGAAATTGATCATAATGGTCCAGAGTTGTCTTCTAGATATTTGGTTCTGATTGTATTTTCTAGCATGTCAAGGGAGTCTATGCGGGCACCGGGGTAGAGAGCATATATAGTGGAAAATTTGTAGGTCAGTTAGCACATGCTTTTTCAAAACATCTTCTCTTTGAAAAATCTGATTTATATTGTCATAATTGTATTGAACATTCCCTATTTCTTATCATAGATGAGAATTTTCAGTTACGTCATGATGGCCTGGGTATTCTATCAATGGCCAATTCTGGCCCGAACACCAATGGTTCTCAATTTTTTATTACTTTTGCAGCAGGACCTCATCTTGATGGGCATGTTGACATAAGTAGCACCTAAATGGCCATTTTGGAAACTAAGAGACCCTAATTAATCGTAAATAACCCTAATGGAATCCTACGGTCCCTAACGACATTAGAGTGCGCTTAATGACATGTTGTTGTTGATGATAATACATATCGACAATCATAAATATGGAAATGATGATTTCTACAATATTTAGTAGGATGTTGATGCCAATGATGATATCAATGTCAATAATGATGATGCAGATGATTATAGCACTATTTGATATTTAATGGTCTTAATGGAAACATAATTCACCCTAATGCATTGAATTGACCATAATAGCGACATGGACATTGAGTGAGGTCTAAAATGTTCATAGAGGTAACTAGCCCAGAAACTTAACTTAACAAGGATGATTATGAAAATGATGTTGATCTAGCATATGCCATTGATGATGGTGATGACAACAACGTCAATGTCCATGATGATGGTGCATTTGATAATACTTCTTGATACTGATTGATCCTAGTGGAACTTAAATTTCTGTAACGACATATGAGCAACACACTAATCTCACCTAAATGACTCACAATATCACTTTCTTTATATTTTATAAAAAATATCTTTTAGTAACATAATATTTTATTGACCTTGCCATTTTTATTTATCAATTTATTCATCATATTTTCCTCCTTAATGATCCCAAGTTAAGCTTCTAGGCTGGTAATATCTAGATCAAGGAGGAAGACAATGAATCATTATCAATGATCTTAGGCATGAACAAAAAAACCATTATAGGAGTCTCAACCACCCCCTAGGATCACTCTTTACTCGGAACCCCATGGATTTTCCACATAATGTTTATTTCTATAGTTTGGTGGCCCATGTCATCTGATCATGTCAACATGGTACTCAACATAACTAAGTAACTTGATAACTACATAAGCATTAGAGTTAGTTGAATCAATATAATTAATGAACAGATCAGTTCAACCCTTTAGACTACCCAACACACAACACAAATTGTGCAATAAACACCACATAGACACACTTTGTTCGTGCTTTGTTCCCCTTGCACCACACATACCACATAATCCATAGTTGCACCATAAGCACCACACGTAGCACATTGCGCAACATGAACCACACACAATCTACACATGGTACATGTACCATTGACATAGTTTGTTACCATGCCACATATAAGTCATGCACGGACAAGGAGTAGTTAAATCCTATCATGCACCATGCAATCAACATGGTTATGAAGGTGACGAGTCTTCTTATTGATGTTTGTTTGATATGGATAACAAATGACACAAGGAAAGACAACAATGCAACAAAGTGTACAATATGATGGACAAAACATTATGGCACTACATACATTACAACAAGTTTTAATATGGTTTATAGAATAATAATATGAGACAAGGGATTAAGTCTCCTATAACTATCTTAGGCAATTCCATTTCCACAACAAAACAATAGTATCTACTTCCTCTACCATTATTTTAGATCTTCAAGTATGTTGAGTGCCAAAATCTAGAGGATGCACGAAAAGTGTTTGAATAAATGACGAAGTTGAATGTATACTCTTGGAATGTTATGATGCTTGTGGGTATGCTAGACTTGGAAGATGTAATGAATCTCTCAATGTGTATGATCAAATGCAATGAGTAGGTATACAAACATATAATTATATCTATACATGCATTCTTAAGGCGTGTAATGGTTTGCGAGATCCAGAAAAGGGCATAGAGATCTTATATATATACACACACACTTGACCTACTAATATATATTAATAAGTAAACACATATAGAAACAAAATAAATAAAATACAAAAAAATATATTAAAAAAAAACATAAACGCATATAATTAAAAACATATATAAAAAAACAAAATAAATCCATATATAAAAGAACAAACTAAATAATATATATATATATATATATATATATATATAATAAAAATAAAGGTATTCATTTTTCATTTTGAGTTGCCCGCGAACATGAAGAATTGGTGCAACCCTTGAATCTCAAACCCTTTCCTGGGCATCATAACTTCTGTCCGTCGGTGATTGTAGAACCTGGAGAACCACTCTTTACTTGGCAGGCATCAGAAGCAAGATAAACTACAACATTAATAGAGGTTACATTTCAGCAGTGATTTTATTTTGGTACAAAATTTCATAGATTTCTTTGATCTTTAGGGATTTAAAAGTTTTTTTAGCATTTTTTTATGTAGCTCTTTGTGTGAGTTGTGATTTTTTCCAGGAAGGAATGTTATGGCTATGTTACTGTAGAAAGGATGAGAAATGCTTAACATGAAGGGATATATTAAATATAAGAGAAGCCGCTAATGCCCATTGAGGTAAAACCTACCACTATCCCCTTTCCATGGTTCCATTGGGAATATGCCCATTAATCTTTGGGAGTTCATACCTATGGGATTGCGATTCTCTATATTAGAGAATGAACTGATCATAAATCCTTATTTTCCATACTCAGGTTTTCTCCCCTTATTATAATAGTAGTGTGACTCAGATTAATCTGTTGTGGTGGGCCTGTCAAAGAAATGGGTTTATAAATTAGGGTTTATTTAACATTCTATACTAAATAGAGTTCATATATGGTAATTCAATTTTATCCAAGGGAGGATGAAGGTTATAGAGGTATATTGTTTTGTTCATCTAGTATATCACAACTTACTCACAGAACATTAGTCTCATATCGAGGCCAAGGCTTTGTTGGCAGTCGGTGCCCTTATCCCATTGCGACAATAGATCTCAACATTAAAATATACTGACAAATGTTTACTCTATTGATTATCGTTTGTTATCACATTGATTTTTTTCTTTTACTATCTATGTTAGTTAGTGAGCTATATAAGCAACCTCAAATTTATTTATTTCGGCCACTTTCATTGTTAGCAAACCGTTATTCTAAACATAAGCTTTACAACCAGATCGAGGGAAGCTAGAGTCCATGGCAAGAGAATGGGTTGGGGTTTTAGAGGATGAGTTTGGTTCCCAGAGGGCATATTGGGTTGGGCGTATGAATTGAACCTTGGATGATAAACCTGAGAAGGAGGGACACTTTAAACCTATCATGCTACTTGGTATTATTTTGCAGGTCCTCATAATCTTCCATACCTGTAAAAAGTTACAACTTCTTGGAGAGTTTCCTTTCATTCTATGTGAGACCATTTGGGTGACTTTGTCATGAAGGTCACAACCATAATTATACTTATAGATTCCAAAAGAAACCCACATTATTCTTTGGCTTTCCTGTGTTTGATTAGAGGAGGATACCATTTTCCTTGATGTGTTTGATTAGAGAATGATATCATTTTGTTTTGTTTGTTCGTATGTATAGAGGATGGGAGTAGGCACACTAGACATTATGGATTATATGGCATGTCTTGACCGGATAAGGGATCAAATGGAAGTTTCATTTCAGGCCTTTTAAGAAATAACTAGGTCCCGCAATAATTAAGGGAGTAGATCCTTCATACTCGGTAAAAACCGACCCTATGTATTTGTACTAGTTTCCGATTAGTGACTAGTCTTGTTGCTATAAATCCAATATATTATCATTTAAATTGAAGCACCCTCATGCATAGGAAAAACAAAATGATAGCCGCAAATACACATTGTGGGAAGGTTAAGCAATCCGACAGATCATATCATGTCATTGTGTATGATTCCATTAACTAAACATTACTATAATGGATAATGGCATGTATGAATAGCTTGGATGGGTTTTTTAATGCGTTAAACTTAAAAACTCAAGGAAAAGTGTAAATGTGCTAAAGAAATGTTACCAACTCACAACATTTTCAACTACATATGGATGACTGGATGATAGATAATGGATATGATAGATGAATAGTAACGATGAACGACATGTTGTATTTTTGTTTTCATTTGGGAAATGGGTTTGTTGGTTCCTTCTATAATGTTAATTATAGTGTTAATGAATATATTTTGATTTAGAAGCAACATATGCATTATTTAATTTTTGAAAGGAGGTCATATTTATGCTCATGTTTTGTTCATGGTCGATGGGTTTGGTGTAGGAGTTGAAGAGTAATTATTTATGGAACATTTAGTATTAGATATGTATATTTTTGTGAACATTTAGTATTAGATATGTAGATTTTTGTGCTTGTCATATTGCATAGTGCATGTGGTGGTAGAGAATCCTATTGATTTCATAGTTATCTTTACAACTCTCTCTGTTTTAGAAACAATTTTCCATTAATTAGAATGCCCTTGACTTAGTGGTAAACATTTTTTGCTTGTTGTTTAGTATTGATATAGGATTTATAAATCGGGTTTTTTGTTTAGTTTTAATACTGGATATGCAATTTTTTTCATATTTATGTAATTAGAATCATCTCACAGTAATTTCTCCACTCACAAAACTGACTAAGTATCAATCTAAATGCTTCTATAAACCCCGGGAGGAAGCAGATAACAAAGAGAAAAACTTGTGGATGCATCATGCTATGGTCATTGGGTCAAATAATTTAAAGCAAACACTACCAATATTGAACAAAGGTAACAACCTCTTTGTTCAAATTACTAGTTTCCAAAATGAAGAATGGGTCAATTACTAGTATGTAGCATTATATTCTCCAAAATGAATTTTAGACTTTTGCTATGTTAGATGGATATGTTTGCAGGCACATTGGAGAGAATGTTGAGCTTGTCTTGATCGAATGGTGTAAGCATGTTCCTGCATTGGAGAAACCCACTAAGTTGAACAATAGGTAACTCAAATTTACGAAGCTGGATAATTAAAAAACTTTACGATGGAAACGATGAAAATGAATGCCTTGCCATGTTATCTTGTTCAAAAATATATTGCTAATTTCTGCAAATGTTTTCAAAATATTACCTCACCTTTATTTCTAGATCTGCCTTGGCTACTCTGCTAATTCCGTAGCATTTACCTCACACTTCTTTCCATATTTCCATTTCCAAATGTTTTTTAGATGTAACCATCATGTAGCTTTGTTTTTGCACTATTGCTATTTTTGCTTGCTAAGACAGAGCTTCATAGTTTGCGTTGAAAGAGAAAATGTTGGTTAGCATTAAACATATTTAAAAACTCATAAAAAGCAAAATTTTAACATATTTAAAAATGTATATTAAAATAATTTGCTTGGAAAAAAGTATATAGATAAAATTTTGATATGTCATTATTAAAATCTCTTAATTCAATTACCAGGTTTGAGAAGTGTCAATAGTTTTGACACAAGTCATGTCAAAAAAGTATACTAGTCTTTCTTGACCTTTAACATGTAATAACTATCTAAACCCATTTCACTATTAATATATCAGTGCCATTATAATTCCAACACATAAGCTAGTGTGCTTGCTTCCTCTGATTTTGGATCTATTATATAAGATGTTTCCTTATGATATTAAGGGTGTTACTTCAGTATTCAATTATTTTCACCGATGAATTTAATTAGAAGCAAATATTTTCTATTATCTAGATTAAATTTGTTTGTTTTGCATACTATAATTTACAGAAAACACTGACTCCTAGTAAATATTTTCTGAAATGCTATTTATTTTTTCTATTATCTAGATTAAATATGTTTGTGTTGCATACTATAATTTACACAAAACACTCAATGCTAGTAAATATTTTCTGAAATGCCATTTATTTCATGGATATATAGTCCGTTATGTTCATCCTGTAAATTAGCATGAATGTATTATGGTGCTTCTGTAAATGCAAATAATATTCCATTCATAATATTATGGAGTTGGTTAAATATTATAATTTAATACATAAATTTCGTTTGAAATTATATTTTAATACATATAATTTCATATTATTCTCATATAATAAAAAATAATATGAATAGCTCACCGATATTTTAAAAACTTGACTTTTATTTTATTAAAATAGAAAATTAGTATGTTTTGCTTTTACTTTTGGCAGGGATTACAGCTCTGCTTCTATCTCCCTACAACCATGGGTATCACCTTAAATATAATAAAGAGGGAGCACAAAACCATGGAAACTTCTCTTTATTCGGTAGGTAAGTGGTGTTGTGGAGTTTTTGTTGTGATTATGTTAGCTTCAAACCCAAGGTTCTCTATGCATAGTATGGAAAATAATATTGGATGAGAAGTTAGATATGTAAGTGTTGTTTTGGTGAGTTTTCAATTAGTATTTGATTTTTGTAGATTAACATAAGGTATTATTCAGTTCATAGGTTTTGTTTAGTGGAAATCTATGTGTTAAGAAATTCTACATGCAACCTTAATAATTTTTCCACACAAATAAGCAGTTTGGTGTTAGTTAACTCGAAGGTTGGTTTGAGTTGATTTTTTGTTTGATATCTCATGTATTGGTTGAAAAGTCATTAAATTATTTGATAATTTAGGAGCATTGAAACTATTTTGTGGATTTTTTGTCTCAAATATGTTATTCTAGAATTTTTACCAACTCTTTATCCTTAATAAAACTTGTGCTTTCACAAATTTCATTTCAAATGTGGTCGAAGCAAATGCAAGAGACTCTGAATTCAAAGAAGCTGGGGGATTCTGCATTTCGAGCAAAGGATTTTGTCACTGTTGTCGATTTTTATACTCGGGTACTTTAGTTACACTTATTCTCTATGAAATATATGCTCATTCATTAGTTTTTTTGAGTTGTTTGAGTACCAATGATTGATAGTCTTACTGCTTGAGAAAATAAATAATTTTTTCTTTGTTGATTTAATATTTTATATATTGGTGATTTGTTGTAGTTATGGTAAGTGTGGAATCAAATTAATACAAATTAATACAAGAAGCAATTTTGGTTGCTTCTTCTTTACACTTGGATACTTTATGTACTTATTGCCGAAGGAATCCTTAATGTAAAAATGTCAAGGAGTTGAAACTATATGAGCCACTTCATTTGGAAAAAATTGACAAAGTCCTTTACACGTCACAATAAGCCATTCCTAATGATTTTTTTATTTTATATCTAGACCAGATCCATTAAGCAGTGATACATCACCACTTGATGGACTACAAAGGCACTTTACTCACTCTAGCCAAGTGGTTGTTCTAGTCAGCACTTAAATGTTGAATCTACCTCTCACGAATCTGGATATGGTAAAGTTTGTTCAACCACCAATATGAGAGGATTTTTTGCCTAATTTTCTTTGACCAAGAATAAGGATCAAAGAAGGCATAGACTATATAAATATGATATCTACCTTTATCCCGATTTGAAATAATTTCAAATGATCTAAATCCTTTATTTTATCGGATACTCTATTGTCAAATGCTTTGTTTCAAATTTGCTTGTAGAAGAAACTAGAACCCTTGATTTCAAACTATAGATTTTCATACATCAAGATGGAAATAATCCTCCTGTGGTTAATTCAAGAACAATACAATAGATTCATCCAGGATAAAATAGATTCACATATTTCTAGAGTTGGAAATTCATTAGTAAGTGAATAAACTTTGATGGAACACATTTCCAAGCGGTAGGGTTATCAAAGACATGTGCCATAGAGCATTGGTGTTAGTCCCAAGTGTAGAAATAATAGATCAATGCCATGTGCAATGATGCTAATAAGAAGCACAGGAAATAGATCTTGCTACTAAGAATTCTCGCAAGCATACACAGGAAAAATAGAGAGAAGAAAAGAGACTGAATCACATGAATGAAGAGATGAATATTGGTGTGTATCCTTCCATTGAATAATTATGAATAATAGTGTACATAAATAGTACATCCCTCATAGGAAATTCGATTTGTATGGAAACAACTCATAAAGCTCAAAAAGGCTAACTTACCAAAATATAGCAAACCCCCATAGGTGGATAAAGCACTTGCTAAATCTATCAAGGACCTCACGAGTTGGAAAAATAATGAGTGAGTTGTCAAGGATATGGAAATAACATGATAATCCTAGAAAATGGAGAAAAACTAATGGAGTATGGGTTGGAAACAAAAGCTCCCAGTTTCCTAGTTGACTAGCTTTTATCTTATCCATAGAAAAGCAGGAAAAAGCAGAAAAAGCAGAAAAAGCAGAATCTGCTGTAAAGTCCTATATACTAATTCTGGATCAACCCAGAATCAGAAATAAAGCATTCCTAGGATATAGATGGCATGCATTGACTTTAAGGTGCAAGTGGATGCCAACTAATTAAGCTAGTGGGTGAATAATTAATCAAATAATGATTAATTATTTTATCCTAAGTTGTGAGTGGGTTTAATATATTCCTACACCAAGATGCACCATAGGTTAGGTGTGTAGTCTTGGCCCTTAATCGGTAACTAGTGAGTTGAAACAAGAAAGTGCTTTTTTCCGATTCTAAAGACATTATGCTTTTCTTTATTAAAATGTACCAGACTTTAAACCATGCACTAAGCCATACAAAAAATATATATGCCCTCCCATTGTAGGTTTAAACACAAATGGGGATCGTAAAGTGACTTAATCAATGATTGAAATCCGACCAGTTTCTTCATCTTGAAAGCTAAAGGTCCTTTTCTCCCCAAGGTCTTCCCTTGCTCTATGGATAAAGTGAGTCCTTCCTATAAAAATTATCCATGGATTTTGGTTATTCTCAAATGGCTCCCGGGCTTAAGGATATTCTCACAAGGCTCCCACACCCAACTTTTAGAAGTGCTTTGTGAATCCAACTATTTCAACAGAGAACAACCCCTATTGCTTTCTCCTTTAAGTGCTGATAAGATAAGAATTCCCCCCTAGCCTATTACATTGAATGGAAAGTTACCAAAAGTATTGCAATTCTCATTCTGAATAATAAAAATAGCAGCCAATATGACATGCTCCATATATAATGTTGTTTCAGTAGGTAAAGCTTGTGGGAATATAAGCAGCTCCTGGATACGCCGAAAATGGAAGTGGTTTATAAATATCCATCTTAAATAAGATCGATCTGAGCATAAAATGAAGGTTTAACACCTATATTAACCATATTAAAACCATAATAAAGCACACAACATATTTCATTCATGTAATTGCAAACCACCTTCATTATACCATTTGACATTTTGAGAAGAATGCACCATACATACATAAGTTTCTACACATTCAATCTCTTTGTGTGTACTATTTCCACCAAAATGCTATTAGCCACATGAAATATTCCCAACGCATAATGCAATAACTAGAAATATTTTGGTGCTCTCCATAGTACTTGGGTTCGTTTAGATGACATCTCTTGCATACCTTCTATTGTGTAACCCCAACACCAACAAGATATTTTTCATCTGCTTCAACTTCACTATACAATTAGAGATCATATGCAGGATCACTAGATTTCGAAGATAGGGTTTATTGTGATTCCATATGGTTTTGATATTCCCATCTAACACCTAGGTAGTGTTGCCCAACAATGTGGTTTCTAGTAGTCCATTTCAAATACTCCATATTTTCCATTTGTTGATTGCAAGAAAATAAGACATGGATTCAGTCTCTAGATGTTCCACGATCCTTTAGAGTATAATAAAACTGATGACGCATAGTGATAATTTTAATAAATATTCCTATTCTCGAACTTTATGTGACAACCCAATTGTTTCATAAGAATGCTCCAATTAAGTATTTACACTACAAAAAGTTTCCTGCAACAAACGTTCTATGTAAAATCATGGCCAACTTGTTGCTCTCCTGATCCTTGGTTGTTATATGATAATTATCGGTGCTCTAGAATGACAGATGAGTGTCCAGGTTTCCCTTTTGAGCATCTCTAATAACACCTAGGTATGCATCTGATACTTGTAATCGAGCTCGATCTTTGGTACTTGGAATTGGCACATTTGAAAGTTTGTCCCAAATGCCATGAACACAATACCTTTGAATAACCTTTATCTACAGTTGTCTAGAACCTGTGATGATGCATTGTGCACAATATTTGACCCTGGGCTCTCCTTGTGAATGTTGTTCTTAGTGCTCCATGTGCCTTATATGTGAGCTCAGGATTTCATAGGGGGATGATTTTGTTTGGTGGTCACCTTGTTAATGACTTAGGAAATTGGGTTCCATGACCAAACCCAAAAATTTTGCAAAACCAAACAAGAAAAAAAAGGTAAGATGATATCTCTTGGTTTCCTGTGTTTGCATTGGTATGGGTTTGGAATAAAGACTAACTTGGATAGTAGGTCCCCCTTTTTCAATTTTCCAAACTTTAAACTATTATGAAATTATATATATATGTTTGGATTTGAGAAATATAAGGTAAAAATGAGATTGATTTGTTAAATAAAGGGGCATAGGCTTGACTTAAACTTATGATGAGAATAGACATTTGCGTCATTCACCAAACTAAGCTTTGAAAATGACTAATAAATTGGGATAAGAGTTTTGTTACAAGAATTATACATATTCAATAGCGTTGTCCATTGGAGACATTGACAACTGCACTACATAATTTAGAAACTTGGCCAAAGATAAAAAAATTGTGACATGTAAAATTATGTACTAACAAGGGCAATATCTTGCCATGAGTGATTCAAAAAATTGAAATTCAGCTGACAATAAACCTCCAAGAAATTGTTTGAATCCTTCAAGTTTATTTTGAGTCTGATTGAGTTGTAACTTGTAGGTTGAGCTATAATACGTAGATACAATAGGGGTTTTTACCTTGAGAGTGCATGCATGAAGAAAATAATTGATATGATGGATCAACTTGTAAAGAAGAATAACATTGTTGTTCCATAATGTGCAAAGAGGAAAGAAGTTGTAAAGAGTTATGAAGATAAAGAGAGTTGTGATGCATTGATGGCTGGTGTTTTGAATTCTTTTCCTTCCTTCATACTTGACTTAGGTGCTTCCAATCACATGGCTGCATTAAAAATTTCAATTAAACTAAAAGAATCATTGTTGAAACTACTACATGTGACGCCACTAGAAAAATTTCCTTGGAACCTTGAGCTGCATACGACAAGTATGTCTCCAATAATCAGATAGGAGAAATGTCTCATCCCACATCCAATAATGATTTTTGGGAGTAGTCTTGTTGCATGAGGCTTTCTCCTAGAAAATCTCAAGCTATTCTTTGGGTCATGTCTACTGCCATATAATCCGTGTAATGAGCTTTCAAGACATGATTTTGAATTTTCATCCTTGGTAGTTGTGTATTATCATGGAAACTGATGCAAAAGTGACACACATAAATGAAATTGTCAGTTGGAAAGGATATTGTAGTTGAACCATTGATTTTATGACTTGATAAGACTTTGGAACACACAAGTCAAGGATTGAGGTTACTAAGTTGTTGTTGATATTAAAAACTGGTATCTATGCTCCTCTATACACATTGACATGTGTATCACCTACCTTGGTGTTGATTGCTCAATGCTTTACATTGATTAATGAATTGCATATGTAATATGGATTGATTAGTTACATGGATGGATTTCTTTCTAGAATGCAAGGGTGGTTCTACACTACCATGACATTTTGAACTCTTCCAGAGTTCCTCTCAAAGGACCAACAATAAACATCAAATTTGAAAGTATCTCCCTATTGAATTAAAAAAGAAAAAATAGTGGATCTTGTTAGTTAAAATGACTGGTTGGGCCTTTCTGTTACCAGAGCATTCTTGTTTGAAATTTTATTGTATTTAGTATTTATTAGAAACTTAATGTAATTATTCATGTTGTTTTCAGGTCTTATGAGCATTTTTTACTTGAAACTAGATTTGAATGTTTTCTACAATTCACATTCTTTGAATTTTGGAGGAACTTTTTAAACCTATTATTTTAAAATGATATCTCTAAGTTACCCTACTGTATAAATGCCTCTTTACATCTTTCCTTGAATCTAATTGTTTTAGTTTTCTATTTGTATATCACTTCATTCTTTGTTTCTTTTTGCTAGAAACAATAAGCTCACTGCCATCGAGTATTCCTTTAACATGGAATGTTTTGCATTCATATTTAAATGGATGTTGTTCATAGTCCTTATGCAGTTATACCCATTTCCAACATTTGAACAATGACTATAGAGTTTAGTCTTATGCCCTATCATGATTGCAGTTTGTTAAGTATATCCAATTCTATTCCTTCTCCTAGTGTTTCAAGTCATGCCTGGTTTTCCAAAGAAAAAGATAAAAATATAGCCTCATCCTATACTCTATGGCCCCATGAATATGCTTATATCCAATATTGTTTGGGAGAATGTAGATCTCTTAGTGCAAGCACTGCAACATCACCCTGGGAAGCGAATAAACATTATGAATTGCCATCACAATATATCCTAACCATTTGTCCTTGTGGATTATCATTATATTGATGGAAGAAGGAACTTTGCTAATCCCATGGTGGATAAGATCCATGTGAAGCACCAACTATTGGGTTGATCATCCTCTTTTGATTCTCCTTATTTATCCACTTATACATGGCTCTAGGATGATCATGGTTATCTACTATATCCTTGGAATCCACACTAAGATAATTGTTGTTGATAGGTCTCATATAGTGGTACACTTACAGTTGCAAGGGAAAAGTGATTTTTCCAATCCCGTTAAGCCAATTTCTTGAGTTTTGCTCAAAATTCCTAGAAAAGGTTTATGGATTTCATAACCTGCTTGATCATATATTGTGAACTTATAAAATATATCATTATTTTCCAAACATTAGATACTCAAAGTTGTGTATTGATCCTTTTTACCATTATAGAGGACTTTGTAAGTTAGGTTCCCAAATTCTTAAAGGGTGCTAGCTCAATGGAAGAGCGCATGCCTTACAAGAAGGAGGTTTATGGTTCGATTCCTCCATACCCTAATGATATTATAATATCAGTTAAAAACAATGAAATTAGTAAGCAAAAAATAAGAGATATGTGACCAAACAATGAGAGATAAGTGACCAAAATTCGTATATAAAACTACTAAAAACGACTAAATTAGTGACCAAAAAATGAGAGATGTGAAACTAGGCATTAAAAAGGATGCAACATGTGGCACTAATGATGAAGCCAAACACGGTGTTGATATGGTAGCAAAATAAGACATGAAACTAGGGATTAAAAAAAATGAAACACATGGCGCTAATGATGAAGCCAAACATGGCGTTGATATGGTAGCAAAATAAGACGTTACTTTGGATGCAAAACATGGCGCTACATAGGAAGAAAAATATGGTGCAACAACAGAAGCAATATTTGGCGTCATTTTGGTAGCAAAACACGACGCAAAAAAGGAAGAAAAAATTGGTGAAAATTTGGAAGCAAAAATTGGCATATATTTGGAAGTAAAACATGGTGCAAAATGGGATGCTAAAGTGGTAGCAAAAATGGATGCAATATTGGATGCTAACATGGTGATATTAAGGATGCAAATATGGTGCTAACGGGGATGTAATTTAAGAAGCAAAAGTGGACACTCGCTAGGAAGAAAAATACGACGTTATTTAGAATGCAAACCTCGACATTGTTTAGGAAGCAAAGTTGGACGCTATTCTAGAAGCAAAAAAATAGATGTTATTTTGGACGTCATAAATGATGCTATCTAGGAAGCAAAAAAATACATTTTTTGAGACGCTTTAAGTTTTGTCCATGACACATCCCATTTAGTGTCTAGTTTTACCACTCAATGTAAAAAAAAAATACACTAAAAAGGGACGCTAAATGGGATGTTAATTCTAGGATTTGTTGTAGTGTACATAGTCTTCAAGGCAAGGCCAATTTCCTTCACTGGTTCATTCCAGACTATACAACAAAATTCCATGGGTTCTTATGCTTTCTCCGTACCAACATTCCTTTTGTATGGGATGACCATGCACAAGCCCCTTTTGATGCATTGAGACAAGCTATGACTTCCGCTTCGTTGTTGTCTCCTCCCGACTTCAATAAGGAGTTTATCCTGTATTTTTCGACATATGAAAATGCTATCTCTGGAGTCTTGGTCCAAGAATATGATGCTCTCCAACAGCATGTGATCTATTATGTGAGTCAAAAAATTTATGGACCACCTTTATGTTACTTGCATGAAGAGAATATGGCCGTCATCATCATATTTTCGGTACAAAAGCTACACCGCTACATCCTCATGAGCCGCACGTGAGTTGTGGCCAATTCCAACTCCATCCACTATCTCTTGAGCTGATACCTTGTTCAAGGTCACGATGCCAAGTGGATTGTGGTTCTCCAAGAGTACGGCCTAGAATTCATCACACACAAAAGCACTAAAGCTTTGGCGTTAGCTTCCTTGATTGAAGAATTCCCTTCATCGTCTACCTCACCCCCTATCATAGATACTCTTCATGATGAATCATTATTCGTCATCTCTACGGAAGACCCATGGTATGGGGGTATCCTCATTTACTTGCCCCATTTTACCCACGAATATCATTGTTGCATTCGACACCAAGCTGCTTGCTATCTCTTTATCAGTGACGTTTTGTACCACTGCGGTGTGTACACTATCCTACACCATTGCCTCACCCATGATGAGGCTGAACAAGTCCTAAATGCTTGTCATAGTGGATCCTATGGTGGTCACCTCTTTGGTTTGGCTACTGCTAAAAAGATCCTCTACGCCGATCATTTCTGGCCCACCATATTTAGTGATTGCATCCATGAAGTCAAACACTGTCACAATTTCCAACTCTTTTTCCGAAAGGAAAGGACACCTCCCGTGTCGCTACATTCTGTTGTTGATGTATTTATAACTTTGGAATGTATTCACTTGTATATCTTGTGTATTGCACCCTAATTTTTATTACAGGAAGTATCTATAATGTAATTGAGTCATGTCATGCCCTGATATTCCGATCGAGAGATTCAATAATGTAAACAAGTAATGTAAAGTCATTGAGGTTAACCCTCCATTGTAATTTGGGGCAATAGTCCCCACATTTGTGTCAAGGTTAACCCTCCCCATTGATCGGAGGGAAAATTTCCCACAGTTGTGGGGCACTAGGGTTATTAGACTCTCTTAGAGATGTCATCTCTAGCAAGTAATTGTTAAGTAGGGCCAACATGTTGAAGTGGACATTAAGTGAATGAAATAATATAAATAGAGAGTGAAACTCTCTATTTATAACACACACACTCACTCACTGGGGTGCATGAGTGAGAGAGGAGAAGCTCTCTCAAGTGTGAGAGAGAGAACAAGCTGTGGAGATCATCTTTTATGTTTTCAGGTTTTACTGCTGCTATTGGTGCTCATTCTATCTCTGAGGAAGTTGCGGTGTTTTCTCCTTCATGGTTTCCCCGAGGAAAATTCTTTGTGTCTCTTGTCTCTTGTGTTTATTGCTGTGCATATTATTCTCGTAGTTAAAGATCCTAAGATAATGCTAGCTTGAATGATAAAAATCTAACATGGTATCAGAGCTAACCTGTGAACAAGACATTGTGCATCTGCAGAAGCTAGGGCTTCTTAATTTTTGGGTCCCTCTCCACAATCCATCAGCAAAAGTATGCTAGGCTGACTCTCTATCGAAGGGCGCATCTTTCTGTCGAAGTGGAATTCGATTCTGGGCATTTTCAGTTTTTGGTGCAGGAAATTAGGGATTTTTAGGGAAGAATAATTTTTGAGTGAGCTCGACATAGGATTTATCTACTCATCAAAATCGAAGCTTAGAGACCTGGGTTGATATTTTTGTTGGGTATAACTCCGGGAAAGTCAAACCATAGTTTGACCTCGAGCAGGAAAAACCCTAAATACTAAAACTGATAATTTTTGGTCCATTCGCTATATCTCAGGATTGGAGAAGGATCAAGAGCTGAAATGTTTAGAAGATGAAGCTAAAATCCTTATTTACATTGTGTCCAAAATTCATCCACATAATCACTATATTCTAGGTGATATGATCCCTCCAAGTTAGGGTTCCAACCTCTTCCAGGATTCATCCATAAACGGGACACTTGGGGAGAATCTCTATATCTAGGGATATAAAGGTCCAAATGAAAGTTCTGAAGATGTTTCAAATAGGGAACGGACTGTAATTTTTGTGGTCCAAGTTTCAGACCCAGAAGAGGAAACAGTGACTCATGGAAGTTCGTACAACTTCGCTATACTGAAGAGTCCTGAAACAGGTCACCTTGGGAAAATGCTCATAAGTCCCAATTGGTGAAACCAATTTTGATGAAATATGTGGTGTTGGAATAGGGACAAGAGAGGATACCTTAGTATGAAGTTTCAGACACATAGGAGCAAAAATTGCAGATATACTACAGAAATAGTATCAGGAATTTCTACAGAAGAAATTGGAAAACTAGGGATTCCTATTCCGAGAGCTTCCCTCCACTGTTTTCAGAAAAGGAGTACAATGGACAGCTAACCTTGAAGAGATCTATATTTATATGCAATCAGATACGAAATATTCCAAGTTTTGAAAATTAGGGTTTCTTTGACAAACCCTAGATCTACCAGCTTCGAAACCAGGATGAACACCTCAAAACAGTAAGATCTAATCTTTTGCTATTTTCATTTGAGGTTCTCATTTCAAAATGATCTATCACATCAGATTTATGATAAGCTTGGTGAAGCTGACAACTTCCAAGCATGGAAGTATATGATCTCTCTAAATAAAATGAATTGGACACCTACATGAGTAGAGAGTTTCCAGTTCCAGAGGGAGATGAGGCTCAAATCCTTACACAAGAAGAACTTGGTCAAGGACAAGAAGATCATTGCTGATTCAATCATGGATCAACTTGTACCACAAGTGTCTTCCCTAAAAGACACTGAAGAGGCTTGATTCCTTGACCAAGCTATTTGAAGGGAAGAACATAAATCAGAACATGACCTTAAGAAACCAGTTGAAGAATGTGAAGATCCAGAATGCAGAGACCATACAGTCATACTTTACAAGGGTCTCTCAAATCAAAGAACAACTTGAAGCGGTAGAAGAAGAAGTGGAGAATGTAGAAGTGGTGATAGCCACATTGAATGGCCTCCCAAGATCGTAGCAGGAATTTTTCCCTCACTACAGGGCATGAATGGCTACCTTCCTTCTATAGGACGGAAGGATAGGGTTCCTGATGGTAATGCAAGAAAAATGAAACGAAACTGAAGCAAAGAGAGCAGAAAAGAAATAAATGGAAACCTTGCACACAAGGTTAGACTCTAGAAACCTGCATACAAATTGTTAGAACATAAAATAAACCTGCAAGAAAACTAAGTTAGAAAAAACTAGAATGAAAATGACAGAAAAGAAAGCTTATACCTCTTGGTGGAAATGGGCCACCATGCCCTAGATTGGAGAAACACCTCTCTCTTGGCAATGAGGGAGCTATGGCTCAATGGGAGGATGGATGAGAGGGAGTGTGGGTGGCTTGAGAGACAAATGGTCTCAAGGCATCCATTTGGGAAGCATAACAATATGTAAGGGATGAATGTTTTGAGAGTGATCCCCACCCCTCTATTTATAGCTTTTTTAGGGTTCTAAGCCCCTGGTCAGGGCTTTAGCCCCTTTTTGGGCTTTTAGCCCCTTTCGCTCAATCTTTGGCTCCTTTTAGGGTTTTAGGATCCTTTGAGGGGTTTTAACCCCTTTTTGGAGGCTTTAGCCCCTATGAGAGCTATTTAGGCTCTTTTTATGGGTTTTTAAGCTCTTTTTCATGTTTTTAAGCCTTCTTGAGGTTGTGGGGGTCAAATGGGGTCAAATGAGGGTCGTGCATGGGTGTCCCTGGGTGGTGTAGGACATGTAGAGTTGAGTGAGGGATTTTTTTGGTTAACAGATTGCCCCCCTAATGTGTGAGGGAATAAGATCATTGTATGGCCGATGGACATCATAGGATTTTTTGCGGAGAGGTGGTGCTTCCGTGGCTGGGGCATGGTGGCTTTTGGTTTTTGTATTAATATGGTTCCCATTAATGGGTGAGATACAAATAATGTGTGACATGTATATGGACGAGGCGAGCATCCCCATGGTCATAACAATGTCAAAAGAATAATGTGATCTATGCTCTATAATACAAGAGCTGATCATGTACAACTGATGATACATAATGGTTACCTCAATGAGAGGCTGAATACAATACTGATATGAAGAAATGGTACATTGGACCCATGGAATTCTCATGGAATGCTATATCTTCATGACTGATGGCCTGCTGGATCTGGAATGTTACATAGCTGTATGGAGTAACTGATGGAGATTCAGAGTCTCTGTGGTACAAGTATGCTGCATCAATCATAAATCTATATATAGAAGCACTGCTAGGGCTTTTGAACACTGTCAACAACACAACCTGGAAATCACAAGGGACATAAACCTTTTTAGATCCCTCGAATAGACTCATCATTGTGCTAGATTCAGGTGACATCTGGGGTCTTCGACCAAATACTGCACAAACCAATACCCTGTACGAATCTCAACGGTGCAATGATGTAGTTGGAGTCGAGCATGTGAGAAACAACCATCCCGAGTGTTAGTTTTTCAACATTAAGCTAGCATTATGTTAGGATCTTTACTGAGAGAATAACAAGTACAACAATCAAACACAAGAGATAATGAACACAATGTTTTTGATCGGGGAAATCATAAATGGAGAAAACCCCGTAACTTACTCAGAGATAGAATCAACACAAGATGTAAAATCCCAAAGCAGTAAGATGCACTCCCGACAGTAGTAATCTTCTTCTTGTCTAGCCCCAGTGTCTTCTCCTTCCTCAACTATGTACTACACTTGAGTGTGTGAGTGATGTGTACTAAATAGAGATCCCAACTCTCTATTTATACTAATCCCAACATGACTAATACCCTACTAGGGCCGACCTCTACTAGGAGAGTCTAATAACCCTAGTGCCCCGAAACTGCGAGGACTTTAACCCTTAGACAATCAGAGGGTTACCCACTATGACTTGACATGAATTGTTTACATTATTGATCCTCCCAATTGGAACATCAGGGCATGACAAAATGACTCAAATACATAATAGATACATCCTGGAATAAACATCGGGTTACAATACATAAGTTACATAGATGAATACATTCTGAAGTTACAAATACATCAACACCGAGAGGCACTAAGGACTCCTCTCAAGTGGTCCAAGGAACTCATTAATGAGGTTAATGAAACCAAGATACAGGGACCTCTGGGTATATCCTTTGGAATATGTGTATTGTCATCGACAGAGGGAGACTTGCCCCTGGTCAAGGAAATGGTGTATCCTTGACCATAAGCGTGAGGGAGATAACTGAAAGATGTGAGACAATATGAGGACTGACCCACTGAATGGGGGGGGGGAAGGGAAAGATTTGAATAGGGGCAGAGGGAGTGTAGTAGACTCAAACTTCCTTTGTTCAGAGTATGATGATAGGGAGGACCAGGCAACAAATGAAACTGACTCATGGGAATGGGAAATACTTGGGGGAGGTAGATACTTTTGGCACTGATGGAATCCAAGGAAGACACATTGTAGAGTACTCTGAACAAAGGTGACCCAAAGTGGGAATGCTGCCAAACTGTTATTTTTGGAGTGGTGTCTAGAGACACCGTTGTGGTACGATCTCGTGGATTTTCGGTGAGCCCGAGAAAGTAAATGCTCGATGGTGATTTCAATTTTAGAGAGTTTGAAAGCACGAAGAAGACTCCAGTGGGGGCACTTTTTCATTGATAGTCTCTTGTGCCCCCAAAAGGATAAAAGTATACACAGGAGAGCTCGCCCATCCTTTAGGGGATGAGATACTTCTTTATCGTTGGTAGTCTAGTCAGGCCGAGAAAGGTTAAACCTATACTGGTTGGACGGTCATTCAGATACTTTTACGAGCATGAAATAAACCAAGTTTTCTCAATGATATTTTCTTGCTGAGAAGGCTGGAAAAGAGCTTAACGACAACGCATGGTGATATTTTTTGTAAAGTTCGGCCCCTTTTCCCAAGAAAGCATAAAAGTATGCAAAGGGGAATGGTCTTGGTTTGAGTGTGCCAAGGTGGTCCTTTTCATTTGATGGTCTACATAGTCTGCAAAAGGAGATAAACGAGACGATATAGATGCCCTTTCCTATACTTTAATGAGCAGGAAAGGAAGCAGCTGCGCTTGGCAATATTTTCATTCTTTTAGGAGTCATAAAAGAGCTTAAAAGAAAATCTAGTATAGTCAACCGATTGCGGTGGCACAGGTGGTGCCCCTATGTTGGGATAGTGGAAAATGGTCCAAAGGTCATTCATGCAGTATGGATGGAGCAGGTGGCTATTAAACATACCAATACATGCACGAGATAGATCGCGACAGAGGCACGCGAGTCGGTGCGGCAGAGGCATGCAAACTGAGGTGTCTGCAAACTGATATTTTTTGTAAAGTTCGGCCCCTTTTCCCAAGAAAGCATAAAAGTATGCAAAGGGGAATGGTCTTGGTTCGAGTGTGCCAAGGTGGTCCTTTTCATTTGATGGTCTACATAGTCTGCAAAAGGAGATAAACGAGACGATATAGATGCCCTTTCCTATACTTTAATGAGCAGGAAAGGAAGCAGCTGCGCTTGGCAATCTTTTCATTCTTTTAGGAGTCATAAAAGAGCTTAAAAGAAAATCTAGTATAGTCAACCGATTGCGGTGGCACAGGTGGTGCCCTTATGTTGGGATAGTGGAAAATGGTCCAAAGGTCATTCATGCAGTATGGATGGAGCAGGTGGCTATTAAACATACCAATACATGCACGAGATAGATCGCGACAGAGGCACGCGAGTCGGTGCGGCAGAGGCATGCAAACTGAGGTGTCTCTCGGATAGAGGTCAAGAGAGTCGTGTGTGAATTGTGGAGGATGTACTTGACTACATGTGATGTGAGTGCAAGTCTGGAGGCAATTATACACCAAATACATGCAAAAGAAATGATTTGTCTTTCGGACGATGGTCCAGAGATTCGCACTACAGATGGGAAATACTTGGGGGAGGTAGATACTTTTGGCACTGATGGAATCCAAGGAAGACACATTGTAGAGTACTCTGAACAAAGGTGACCCAAAGTGGGAATGCTGCCAAACTGTTATTTTTGGAGTGGTGTCTAGAGACACCGTTGTGGTACGATCTCGTGGATTTTCGGTGAGCCCGAGAAAGTAAATGCTCGATGGTGATTTCAATTTTAGAGAGTTTGAAAGCACGAAGAAGACTCCAGTGGGGGCACTTTTTCATTGATAGTCTCTTGTGCCCCCAAAAGGATAAAAGTATACACAGGAGAGCTCTCCCATCCTTTAAGGGATGAGATACTTCTTTATCGTTGGTAGTCTAGTCAGGCCGAGAAAGGTTAAACCTATACTGGTTGGACGGTCATTCAGATACTTTTACGAGCATGAAATAAACCAAGTTTTCTCAATGATATTTTCTTGCTGAGAAGGCTGGAAAAGAGCTTAACGACAACGCATGGTGATATTTTTTGTAAAGTTCGGCCCCTTTTCCCAAGAAAGCATAAAAGTATGCAAAGGGGAATGGTCTTGGTTTGAGTGTGCCAAGGTGGTCCTTTTCATTTGATGGTCTACATAGTCTGCAAAAGGAGATAAACGAGACGATATAGATGCCCTTTCCTATACTTTAATGAGCGGGAAAGGAAGCAGCTGCGCTTGGCAATCTTTTCATTCTTTTAGGAGTCATAAAAGAGCTTAAAAGAAAATCTAGTATAGTCAACCGATTGCGGTGGCACAGGTGGTGCCCCTATGTTGGGATAGTGGAAAATGGTCCAAAGGTCATTCATGCAGTATGGATGGAGCAGGTGGCTATTAAACATACCAATACATGCACGGGATAGATCGCGACAGAGGCACGCGAGTCGGTGCGGCAGAGGCATGCAAACTGAGGTGTCTCTCGGATAGAGGTCAAGAGAGTCGTGTGTGAATTGTGGAGGATGTACTTGACTACATGTGATGTGAGTGCAAGTCTGGAGGCAGTTATACACCAAATACATGCAAAAGAAATGATTTGTCTTTCGGACGATGGTCCAGAGATTCGCATAAGGTGCGGTGGATGAAGTAGACAGCTATATGCTAAAATAAAAATGATGTTCCTTATGGGCGGTGGCCCGAGAATATGGATGAGTAGCGGTGTGCAAGTGTGATGCAAGTACAGGTCCAAAGACACTTGTATCACCATGATATGGCTCATAAATTGAGGTAAATTCTAGGAAACGGTCCCAAAATTTGTTTGTTAAACATGAGACAATGGTCTCATAAGGATATAGAGGGTGAAATTCTGAATCCAATGGTATGAACAGTGTCTCAAATGGACTCCGTATGGTCCTGTTGTGTCGAATTGGAGAAATTAGGTCAAATGGGGCCTATATAAGGGTGGGGACCACTTTGTGAAGTGTCATTGTCATTGTTCACTACAGAGTTGGAGAGGTGGGCCCTAGATTTTCTTTTGCTGATTTCTCCTATTCCGACCGATGGTTTCGAGTTCCATGAGTTGTAGGTAAGAGATCTTACCGAATCTCTTCTTTTTGGTGGTTTACATTCTGCATTTGGTCACTTGGAGGTCCTCCATGAGCTTGTTGGGGTTTCATGGAGCCAAGTTGCACCTTTTGAGGGAAAAAGAGTGACCTGGTCGCACCTGTGGGGAATTTTTGATTGACCTGGTCGCTCATTTTTCCCAAACAGGTGTGAATTGGCCCCTAGGTGACATTTTTTTATGAGAGCAGTGGCTGACATCTGTGATTTGCTTATGTAGGATGGCTAAGATTAAGTGGCGGGAGAGAGACTGTAAAGACCTCCGGGAGGTGACATTGCGGGATGGGAATGTGCGGGATAAACTGGCCCGTTGTGGTTTACTGAAGTTCATGAGGATACCCCTTATGAAGAGCTTGCGTTTGTTGCTGCAAATGTTGGTGATATTTTGGAATATTGGGGAGGAGGCCTTCCTCTTCCAGGTCCAGCATATTGAGATCACTTTGGTGGATGTGTACTTCTTGACTGGGCTCCCTATGTTGGGAGTTGTTGGTGACTTGGCACCGGTGTTGTCTCGGGGGGAGACATTGGAGGAGCTATGTGATAGGCACTGTTACGCTACTGAGTATGTGCGTGGCTCATACATATTGATGTGTGACATTGAGGACTTGTCGACACGGGCGGTGGCGACATCACTGCTACGTATATTGGGTTCCACGGGGAGTCACAAGATATATGGAGGGCAGTTGCAGTTGGTAGAGCGTGCTATGGGGGGCACGTACTATGGGTGGGCCTAGATGTATCTTCAGGCTGTTCAGCGTCAGCTGAACAATGCGAAGGCATTTGGGGCAGGTTTTTGCTTTGGCTCCTTTCTATGTGCTTTCTTTTTTGAGAAAGTACCTACTCTACGTCTGCATCGGGCCGTGCGGGATAGTGGTCCATGGGAGCCGTGGATGCACAGGTGGTTCCAGATGATGGTACGAGAGGGTGGCGACAGAGTGGGATACTTCTTTACTGAGGAGCTATTAGAGTAGTGGCATCAGCTTCCAGTGGTAATTGAGGAGTACTCGTATGTGGGTATGAACTATCATGGGTACCTCGAGATGCCCTAACCTACAGGCCAGGCATGGGGACCAGCTGGTATGTATGTGTGATGTCTTTATGTTCATCTTTATACATAGTGTAGCTGAGCTGGTTGATAGTTGTATGATTAAATGTGTAGATTGATGGTGTCCTTGTTTGTGTATGAAAATATTCGTCCACACCCACCGCCCAGGTATTAGAGGTGAGTGGTTGCTATTGCACCTATGGCGGTTCCTGCGGGGAACCCTCGCAGGCGACGAGGAGAGGTGGATGAGTTTCTGCTGCATCTAGAGCACCTTTCTAATGGGATCTTTGATGATGGCTGGAAGCATTTGAACAATGATCTGATCACTTCCATTCATAGTTTTCCCCCAGAGTGGACCTCTGTGATGAGGAGGGTGGTCATGGCCTGTGATTACCTTCGTCAGGAGGCAAGAGGCGATCTTCCTGTAGAGGATGAGTCTTATGAGAAAGGTGATGATACTAAGCTAGATGATGAGTTTGAGTCAGATTAGTAGCTTAGTGGGGCTTCCCCTAGTGCGTTGGTGCACTTCGGATTTTTTTGCATCGCTATGTATATTCAGCTGAGAAAGCATATGTGGCTTCTCATTTTATACTGGACATATTTTGGTCATGCGACTTATCTATCTATATATATTTTTGACACATGTGGATGCGCTTTTTCTGGTTTTATATGCGAGTCTTTTTATGATGATATGAGATGCAATGCCTAGATGATGTATTGTTACACTTGTATGTGTATTTTATATATGATTATGCATGATGTTATGGTTGTATGTTTCCTATATGCGATTATGAATGTGCCAATTTAGAATGTCATTAGCCATTTGATATGCTACACCATCGAGGTTTCTGGGAACATATGTGAATGTAATGGATTAAAATGTTCTAACCATATGTTTAGTGCGCAAGAATTTTCTAAAGAGGTAGTGATCACGTACCTAGTAATAGTTGTTCAACTGGGAAGCAAGCAGTGGGGAGTCTAGAAAGACATCGAGATGGTGAACGCCTAACTGGAGAGTGGCGGCCAAGAGGCCATTGACACCATCATATTCATCCTGGTTGTTGGTCACACTACCCATGCATATCCTATCGATATGGATCAACTCGTGCGATGGGGAGTAGATGACCCATGTATCTGAGGCGAGGTTCGGAGACCATCTGCTCGCTCCATCAGCAAATTTGATGTACCGGTTTGAGGTAGGATCCATCTGGAGCAATGAGGGGAAATAATACATAAGACTCACTTTTTAAAAAATGTGTAAAAAAAAAAGGAAAAGACTATGATACAAGCTACACTATCGTCACTTAAAGAGGTGACGTTAGAGGGAAAGTGGTTTGGACTTTCAGGGGATCATCGGTCATTCCTTTGTGTGACATGATGAACCCTAGGAGACGGCCCGTTGGGACATAGAAAACACAATTGAAAGGGTTCAAGCGGATTTCATACTTGCGACATCGTAGGAATGCTTGCCGCAAGTCGTCTATGTGTTGTGCTTGCTTCTGTGGCTGCGCAATGACGTTGTTAAGATAAACCAACATGATGTGAATGAGGTCACGGAAACAGTGTGTCATGGTGCGCTGGAAGGTGGCTCCAACATTTTTCAGGCCAAAGGGCATTACTCAATAAGTGAATGTGCCCAATGGGGTGGTGAATGCAGTCTTATAATGATCTTCTTTCTGGTTCTGGATTTGGTTATATCCGGAAAATCCATCCATGAAGGAAAAGACCTCATGTCCAGCGCATGCATCGATAATCTGATCGATGAAGGGTGTTGGGAAGTTGTCTTTGGGACACACCCCATTTAGATCATGGAAGTCTGTGCAAACATGGATGGTACCCTATTTTTTATTCATGGGAATAGGATTAAAAACCGAAGCTGTGTACGCAATGGGGTAAATGAAGCCGACTGTGCATAGCTTCTCTATCTTGGCTTTGACTGTGGCCGCTTTGGAAGGATGGCTGGATTGTTGCTTTTAGCATATGGGGCCACATTAGGCTATGTGTTGATGTGGTGTTCCACGATGGATGGATCCAACCTAGGCATTTTAGTGTAAGACCAGGCAAAGATGTCACGGAATTCTTGGAAGAGAGCTTTATAGGTAGTTACTTCCACCCGGGAGCAGGATGCCCCCAACATGATTTCTTTAACAACCTTGGGATTGGTTGAGATGTTGATTTTGATGGTTGGTGAGATGTTGGTCATGTTCCCTTATTCGAAGGTGTCTGGTGCCAGAATAGAATTTTTGAACCAGTCGACTTTCCCATGAATGAAATCTTTGGTTTCCATGGAAAACTGGTCTGACTGCGACACAAGTTCTTCGGGAAGGAAGAATAAGCAATGATGCATGTCATCCCATGGGTATTCTGGGGCAGTTAAGGCTTCAAGTATCTCCTCATCATTGCGGAAGCAACAAAGAGACAGGTCTGCTGGACCGTCATTGGTGGTGGAGACAAGAGGGTCGGTGGAACTAGACATCAAGTAAATGGACATGGTGTTCGAAGAAGGAGATGGGGGGTGAAATTCTTCGATCAGGGTGATCTCATATTCAAGGGAATGTTGTCAAAGGTTGGCTAGAGAAATTCAAAACTCAGACAGGTCTTGGCAGTGGTGAAAGTAGTGTCCATACAAATTGTAGAGGATGCAAGCATGGTTTGTTATCAATGACTTGTTTCTCACTATTGGTGCGCTTGGAAGTTCAACCATGAGGAGGTTTTCAGTTGTATCCATGGCATCCAAATGCGCATGGATTATAGGAATCTCAGGACAGTTCTAAGTTGGATGGCCCTGTTCTTCGCAGATGGTGCAAGGCAGGATTTGTCGAGGTTTAGAGGCAGCTTTTGCATTCTTTCCCCTGGCCCTTTTTGGGTGGGGTGGTGTGGGTGCAGGTGCTGTGGTTGGTTAGTGTGGGATGGGTGGAGGATGAGATTCAACTACAATGGGTTGCACAGGGGTTAAGACTACCTGGGGCATTGGTGGTTGATCCAGTGGATTAATATACCACACATGAATTCCCAATGTAAAGTTGGGTAAGTTTAAGGTGGCCATTATAGGCTTGCTCATGACACCAGGCATGGGAAAGAGGAAGGGAATTGTGTGGACTGGGGAGGATCCCAAATAAATCCATGATGGTTGTATGTGGGGATGAGGTTGTGGTTGCAGTTGCATGTAATGCTGTGGCTGCGGATGATGTTGCGGCTACTGCTGATGTTGTAGCTATGGACGTTGTTGTGGTTGTGGCTAGGTCTACGACTGTGGTTGTTGTTTGGGTGCATTGGTGCTGGATGAGAGAATGCACAAGTCCACAATCTAGTTTTGTGTTGGTGGTGGTGACACTAAGGGGAAAGAAGCCGTCATGGTGGTATCGGTGAACACCCTAGGGCCCACATTCAACAATGGGAAGGCTGGTATGTTGTCAATCATGGTGTTGACCATAGGGATAACATTGGCAGGTGTGGTCAGCCCTTGCAGATCAATGGTGTTGATCGTAGGGATAACATTGGAAGGTGCCGTTAGCACTTGCGGATCATGATAAGTCAGTTGGTCAACTATCGTGATTTTCCCTTCGTGGGAGAAAATCATGAGACAAAAGACAATTGATGCTACAGCTCTCATGGCGTACCGTATATAAATTCTTTCGAGGAGAAGGTTATAATCCAATTTAGCATTGACAAACTCTATGTCAATCAGTACTGTCTTCCTGGCTAATGTGATGGGGACGTGGGGGAGGATTCCTTGGGATTTAGTGGGATGGCCATCATAATCCTGCAGATTTGTGGAGGATGGTTGCAGAATTGGGGAGCCAAGTTTCTGCCAGACTAGGGTCAACATAACGCATGTGGATGCCCCCTCATCTATTATGCACCGGTGCATGACCAAATTCCGGATAGACACCGGAATTTGAAAGGCAATGGTTGATGGCATTCGCGGTTCTCCATTATCCATGTCGAATGTCATCAACTTGGATTCAGAGGGGTCCACAGCCCCAAGGGCAGATAGTAAGGATTTCCATTGTGTTGGGAAAGTTTTGAGTACCTCAAGAGCAAACATGGCAGTAGGTGTTTGAGCCAAATCATCCACAATGCTGTACCTAATAGCAGCTCTAGCCGTGGTGTTGTTGGCAACCCGACGTATGGGGGAGCGCGGGAAAGGGGGTGACTGAAGAGGTGGATTGGCTATTTTAGACGTAGATGGCGTTGATGTGTCAGCAGGTTTGGTGTTGGTTCCGTACTGATTTCATCTGGTTTGTAGATTGACCTCTTCAGTTGTCATAGTTAGCAGGTGGTGGACACCTATTTCTATCGTGGGAGGTGACCCCAGAGCATTGGGATTGGGTTGGGGAGGGGGTGCGGTTGCCACCAATCCTTAGACTGGTAATGGGTTTTGGAGCACCGTAGGAGGAGGTCCTTGTGGTGCTAGGTTGGGTTGGGATTCGTCCGTTGTATTGGTGGCATGTTGAGCCTTGTTTCTAATGGCTTGTTTAGCGCGACCCATGAAGGGACACTCGAATGTGTAGTGCCCGTAGACCTCGCATAGTGTGCATGGTTGGTTTGTCTATAAAGGAGTGTTGTGTCTTGGTGCATTTGGTCGTTGAGTATTTTGGGCTGGTCGGTTCGTTGTGGCATTGTTGGGAGGATTTGGTTGTTGACCTCCTGCCTACGGTTGATTGTTGCCTTGGTTTCGGGGTCAGTTATTCCTGGCTTTCCCTTGATGGTTGTTGGGGGCTGGATGGTTGGGAGGATTTTGTTGTGCAAACACCTATCCCAATGGAGCAGGTGGAGCAGGGGTGGGGTATTGAACAGCTTGCACTAGCAGTGCATAGTAGACTTGGGTGGGTGTTGGTGCCACAAATGTGGGTATTTTCCCCACGTATTGCTGTGTTGGCCAAGCCAAGGCCTGGGCCTGGTGCGGTGGTGCAGGTTTTGCGTAAGAAGTTGTGGCTCCAGACTGGGACATCATTCTTGCATAGTCCAGAGTTTGGTTTTGGTAAGAAACACTAGGGGTGTTTCTCGGTTGTGGTGGTATTGTAGGTGGTGTTGGATGGTGCTGTGGTTGGTGAGAGATAGAACCTATGATGCCATCTGCAACACGAGATGCCCCCGGTAGGAGGTGCCTCCACGGGGAGCCTCTATAATGGCGGTGTAAAGGTATCCAGATTGTGCATAAATAAGATCAAGTTGCTGGGCTTTCAACATGGCCTCCTCTTCAGATTGGGGACGTTAGGACACGATGCCCTTTGCTATAGGTGGGAGTAAGGTTTTAAGGAACCAATCCAAGAAGATCCTGTCATCAAGTTGGATCTTACACAAACTACGACGTCGCCGCCACTCATGGATGTGGTCAGTTATGTGGGTCGCAGTATTCTGGTGGAAAGATAACAAGATCTCCACCCCTTCATCATATCTGATGGGGAGTTGGAAATATTGCAGGAACATGAAAGCCAGGGAGTTGAAATCCAGGTACTTGGCTTGTGGTAGCTCAATGTACCACTTGGCTACAACACCTGTGAGGGTGCGTTGGAATAGTCTTAGCTTGATTGAATCATATGAGGGAATAGATGAAACATCATGATGTGGTTTTGGGGGAACTCCCCTGCCTTCCCTTCAAACTTGGGAATGTCTGAGGGAAGTTTGGTTGGAATGGGAGGACAAATTTTTTGATGGCAGATAGGGTCATTTGTTAACTGAGCCAAGTCAGGAAAGTTGAGACGTGCCATGAAAGGAAGGTTTGACCCCAGGTTGATGTGAGATGGGGTAGCCATGGTGGTGGGGTTTGCATGTACATGATGCACCTGCATAACTAGGGGTACTTGTGGCACCATTGTGGATGGGCCAAGGCCCCCAAGTGTGGTAGGAGGGGCAGTGTAGGTGGAAGGGCCACTGGCGCCATGTATCCTAAGTGGGAGAGTGTGGGTTGAAGGCATACTGCCCCCCTGTGTTGCAGGTGGGACAATTTGACTGGTCAATAAGGGTGGTGGTAGCTGGCTTATGATGGTTTGCATGACCGTGCTCGGGCCACCTGTAGGGGTGTTAGTGGTGGTTTGTGGTGTGGACATGGGTCCACTATTAATTACTACACCGAAAAATGGATCCGGGTTTGCACTAGCCATGGGGCTTGATGGTGTAGTGTGCAGCTCTGGTTTAGACTAATATGAGTTTGAATTTGAATCAGAGGCTGTGTGGCCTTTTGATGGTGTATAAGTTCACCGAGAATGGTCTCTACGATGTTGGTTTAATGACTTGTACTGTGGTGGTTCGCCTCTTAGGCGTGAGGAAGAGCGTGAGGGATTAATCGTGTGAGATTTGTATGTCAAAATGGTGGTAATGATTTTTGGACCCCGGTTTCAATGGCTTCCTATTGGCTTCAGGTGGTCACTCGGCCACCAAAACTGCCAAAAGACAACACTTGGATTTTTCCTCATGGGATTGCTAGTCAATCGGTGGCGGTTGTTTCCCGTTTCGTTTGGCAATTCCTCTCAGCGGCCAGCTACTTTGGGGTTCCCATGGTAATTCTCACAATGATTTTTTGGGTTGAGCCCAAGTACTTCCCACAGTTAAGGAAGTCAGGGAATTATGTCCTTAAAGACTGCAAAGGTTTTAACTTAGTGTAAATTGTAACTTTTACTGGCTCACTCAGCGTCATGAACTAAGTTGGGTTTATTTATATGGTATGGTGTGTATGTCTTTTGCTTTTCTATTATACCTGGTGGCTGCTTAAATGGTTTATGAATATTCCACAAAGTTCATAATGTTGTGAATGAAAGCAATAAATAGTAATTGGAAATTTTACACATCTACCATTTGTGAACCTAAACTATGATAGCCTGACTAGGTGCCTACCTTGCACCTATATTTCACTTCAACCAGGAGAGGGTTCTGGGCTCTCAACACAATGGGACTAATCCCATCCGTAGATCCATAGGTCACCCTCTATATGCAAGGTTGGTCAACAAGGAGAACGCTGAGCAGCGTGAGAATCCCTCCTTCTCTACCCCCTCTACCTTCCAAGTCACCCATTTTTAGTGGTTTCGAAAAATAATAGGTAAAGTGCCTATTACTATACGAGCTTCACCCTTCGTCTAATCCTAGAATACCTCGAAGGGTGATGGCTGGGTAGAGGATAAAGGGCTAGGAAATATGTTGATTTTAAGTAAATTTTAATCAAGATTTGTTCATTAATCCATTAACCATTGATTTACACTTTGATTTACACATTCTACAAATGAAATGAATAGAAACAGAAACAAAAACAAAAACAAAAACATTTTGGATGGACAGAGGCAGATGAGCTGCATTGACAGTCCTTAACTTTTAAAAAATAAAACTTTGAGTGACAGATTGCACTTTTCGAGTCAAATGTGGTGAGGGGGTCGCCAAATTTTCCCAGAAACAGGCATGGGGGTCGCTTAGAATTTGTAGACAGAAGTGGGATGAATTCTAGAAGGGTGTCGCACCTTTTGGGGCTAAATAGGCGACCTGGTCGCACCTGTCAGGCCAGAATGAGTGACCTGGTCCCCTCTCTAGGCCCGGTAAGAGCGATCTGGTCCAAAAACAGAAATGTTTTTGGTATTGAGCCAGATTCGGTCGACAGTAACCTGTACTGTGGCCAAATGGGCTCGGATTGGATTTGAGGAGGCTCAATAGTAACTGGAAATGCAAATAAATAGAGATCTAAACTATATTTTAATAGAAATTTAAACTAGGGCAAAAAACAGAATTAAAAACTGAAACTTTGAAAAATAAACGCAGGGATCCTGTGGGATCGACCTGATATGGTTGCCAGTTCTGAAGTAGGGATTTCTCCCTTGCTACAGGGAAGGAATGGCTACCTTCCATATATAGGGTGGAAGGATAGGGTTCTTGATGGTAATGCAAGAAAAATGAAACGGAACTGAAGCAAAGAGAGAAAAAAGAAAGAAATGGAAACCCTACACACAAGGTTAGGCTCCAAAAACTTGCATACAACTTGCTAGAACATAAAATAAACCTGGAATCAAACTAAGTTAGAAAAAAATAGAATGAAAATGACAGAAAACAAAGCTTATACCTCCTGGTGGAAATGGGCCACCATGCCCTAGCTTGGAGAAGCACCTCTCACTTGGCAATGGGGGAGCTATGGCTCAATGGGAGGATGGATGAGAGGGAGTGTGGGTGGCTTGAGAGACAAATGGTCTCAAGGAAACCACTTGGGAAGCATAACAGTATGCAAGGGAGGAATTTTTTGAGAGTGACCCCCACCCCTCTATTTATAGCTTTTTTAGGGTTCTAAGCCCCTGGTCAGGGATTTTAGCCCCTTTTGCTCAATCTTTGGCTCCTTTTAGGTTTTTAGGCTCCTTTGAGGGGTTTTAGCCCTTTTTGGAGGCTTTAGCCCCTATGAGAGCTATTTAGGCTCTTTTTAGGGGTTTTTAAGCCTTCTTGAGGGTGTGTGGGTCAAATGGGATCAAATGAGGGTCATGCATGGGTGTCCTTGGGTGGTGTAGGCCATGTAGAGCTGAGTGAGGGATTTTTTGGGTTAACAAGGATCATGGGATTCATTCATTCAAGGAATGTGTGCTAGAAGGAAGTGATTACTTTCAACAGGCTCTCGGAAGAAGAAGAAGCTCGACTAATAATAAGAGAAGAGAAGATGGGAGGAACTGAAGATCAAGCTTTCACCATCAAAAGAAGATCCCTCAAGCGATGAGGAATACGAAGGACTCAACTCTTGAAGAAATTCTTATCCATATTAAAATTTGGATAAGAAATGATGAATGAAGAAGATGATGAAGCTGAAGGCTCAAGAAGGAGTCTACCCACGAAACAAGTAAAGATAGGTATTCAATTGTCATTTCATGATATTGTTTTTGTTATGCAATTTGTTTATATTCAGTTGATGTATTATGCATGATAGAATGCTTGCATTAATGACAGTATACTACTAATATGCATGTGATGGGTAAGTATCTCATGGTGCTATACAACTCTCCATTGCTACTTATCTAGAATTAAACCTCTTTGCTGACATATTGGATTAGTGCACAATCTCAATGTTGTCCTGGTAGAGATGGAACACATCTAGAAAGTTTCTGTGAGATATGGATGAATGTTGTATTGGATAAAATAGTTGCATGATCATATATTTATGCATAAGAATTTTCCATTATGAATATGCCTTATGAAATGTTTCTAACCATACAAATGCATTTGACTTGTAGGAAATATCGCGTACAATCACCTACAAGCAAAGAAGGATGAGACTTGTTACAAAGAATAAGTGACGACAGTTCAATAAAGAATACAAGATGAAGAACATATGATGATACTTTCAAAGAAGAGATCTCATACATAGTGTAGTTATGTAACACTGTTGAGCGACATCATTGATGAAGAACCTTCCAAGAAGTAGCTAAGAAGAAAGGGAAGGAGTGTACCAGTTCAAGAAGAATGATGTCTAGGATGCAATATCAATATGTGAAGGGAAGTTCATAGTTCCATGATGCAGTAGATGGAAACATCATGGGATACAAGGCAAGATTCGTAGCACGAAGCATAGACTACAAAGAGACATTTTCACCTACTAGAAAAACACATGACAGGAAGAATCATGTGTGCAAATGAAAGAAGGCGTTGTATGAGCTCAGAATACACCCATGGGATAACACATACATGAGGATCTTGATGAAGACCTGAAACTTTTCTACAAGGTTTAAGATGAAAGTCTATAGAGGATGACAAGTTCACATATGAGTGCGAGAATAACTTTTGAAAAAGTTCAAGATAGATGATCTTGGTATCCAATGATCCTATATGGATACATATAATATTAGTAGCAGAGGAAGCTACTTGTCACTCTGGTACATAATGTTTCAGTGCATAGAGTATGAAAAATAGAGGGAGAATGATGCTTTGCTTAAGAGGGAGTGACTGCAGAAGATCCTAAGGTTCAACATGGTATGATAGGATGGACATAATACTGATGACTCTAAGCTTTATTGAGAGCAAAGAGGATTCCAACCTTTGCTTCAAGGTTGAAGGCGGAAGAATAGTGATGCTGCTGTTATATGTCGATGACTTGTTCCTGACAGAAAAGAGGAACTCATTAAATTTGCAAGAAGAAGACTTGCTACCGAGTTTGAGATAAAGGACTTGGGGATGATGCAATACATTCTAGGCATGGAGGTGTGGACAAGGGAAGTATGCAATAGAGATCCTGAAGAGGTTTAGGATGATGGAATGCAAGTCCATGACCACACCTATGGCATCAAACCTGAAGCTATTGAGTGTTGCTGTAACACCCCGGTTTTGACCCCGTTTACATTAAAAGTACATGATGTAATTAATCGTGGTGAGGAGTTAAAGGAAAAATCCCCACCATCGATTTGGTTGTGTAAGTTTTGGAAATAGGGATAGTTGTCGATGGTATATCATGCTATCCGACACATTATAGTTTGGCATCATGTAAATACGCACATCAATTAAAATAAACCTACATCCAGCTACGACGGTGCAACGTTAAAATGAAAAGGGTATGATTTTCCAAAGGATAAGGGTGGGGGATGTCAAACCTTGGACTATGGGGGGGGAAATCCATGTGTTACTACCCTGTTTGATTTACCCATATTTCCTTGTCTTATCCAACTACCACCTTAATGTTTTGTTGAGTAGTTGAGGCAGTTATGGTTGGGAGTGGAGTGTGGCAGGACTGTCAGTCCTTGCCCACACGCACACTCCACCAGTAGGTTGACCTCACGCAGGCAGTTGGCCTGGTCTTCACCTTCATGATTGTGGTCTGGGGAATTCAGATCCTCATAGAGAGACGTTCTATTTTTCCTCACACATAGTTTTCGCATCATTTTTCCTCACGCACCGGTCGGGGTTCTCCTTTGGTTTTGTGCATGCAGCGAGCTGGACGAGTGGCCTCAAGGGCATGATTTCTGATGTGTATGTGAAATAGTCATGGTTTTCATCTATGATTTGGGCTTGATGTTGGTTTAACCCATGATTTGGGTTGTTTTCATTTTTCCCACGATTTTTGGGTGCTGTTGAGAGTCCAACTTCCTTCTTCCATTTTGGACTATGTGTGTTTCCTTCTTCCATTTTTGGACTGTGTCTTTTCCTTTGCGCATAGGTTGAGAGTTTGTTCTTTTTCCCTTTTTCTGCCTATGTAAGTTCTCCAGCCATTACATTGGGGGATGGTGTGTGCTGTGGGCTTGTGGATGTTGGTTGGCTGTTGATTGCCACATCTGTTGGCTGAGTTTTCCCATGTTTATGCTGGGAGTTTTTCTTCTGTCCCAACTGTGGACTGTGTAAGGTTCTCATCATTTCCTCATCAGATTGTGGTCTGCGTTTATGTCCTTCTTTTTCCCAAGATCGAGAATCAAACTTCTCCCTTGTTTTGGGACTGTGTAAAGTTGCCATAGTTTTCATTGTGAGTTTGGGCTGCTGATGTACCCTGGTTTTGGGTTGCTGCTGAGTTGTTTTGGCCATGCTAGGGCCAAGGACAACTCTGAGTTGTCTTATGGGCTTGATCTGTGTTTCATCTTTTATTTGGGATTGTTGCCCGGTTGTCTTTTCCTTCCTCACGGAGCTGTGAATGGATTGTTTTGCTGCGGTATGTAGTGGTTGGTATTCAGACTGTTGAGAGTGGAATTAGAGCCTGGGTATGCTTGGGAAGGCTAGTGTTGAGGCCACCAGCTTAGCATTTAGCCTTTCCTAGCTCCTTGACAAACTGGTAAAACCCTAATGTGTGGGTTTGGCTGATTGGCAGACCTTGGCTATGTGTAAGCCTGCATTGACCCTTATTCCTGGAGGAATCATGCCCAGCTCGGGGTTGGCAGTGTTGCTGAGAGACTGATGAGCACACTGGCCTATGGTTGGGTGGAACATTGCAGCGACGTAGTTGGTTGTGGGGCAAGTTATTCATAAAAAAGATAAGTACTCCTGACTGTTTCATCTCTTCAATTATATCTATTGTTCCATGAATTATGATGAACATGTTAAATGCTGGAAGGTGTGTGTTGCTTTTGCTGAGTGTTGAGTAACTATGTATCCTTGTATGTTTTATGCATCTTAGTATGCATTATGTTAAGTTTTCAATATCAGCATTTATCCATGTTCGTGTTCATGGGGCCCTATTTACCCGTTTGTTTGGTGTTAGTAGCGTCCTATTCCCCGGTCGAAGGGTCAGGGACGTTACAGTTGCTTCATCAGAGTCGGTTGATGCCACGATGTATTGTCAGATGATTTACTTGAAAAATACGAGACCAGATATTTGATTTGCTGTGACCACATTGAGACATGTTCACCTGATGGTTGTAAAGCATGCAGTGAGGTACCTAAAGGGTAAAGTTGATTATGGGCTCAAGTATGAGGCGAATCAGAAGATTAACCTAGAGGGTTATGAGGATTCGTATTGGGCAGCCATTGATAGGAAGAGCACTTCAAGGTGCTACTTCAGTATGGGATCAAGTGTGATCTCTTGGTTTGGCAAGATGGAGTCCTGCATGGCTCTGAGTACAGCTGAGGCAAAAGATGTTGCCACTTGCTATTTGGGAGGTAGTATGTTTCTTTTGAAAACTACTATTTGATTTGTTTGATTTGAATTTCATTTTTGTATGATGCAGAGGGGAGCAGTGAAGCTCCAGTATGTGATCCAGATCGAGATCTCTTGAAAGAGGGAGTTCTAGCATAGTCGGTGCGACAGGTTGTCTAAAAATAAATCCTGGTGAAGCTCGTAGGTTGCTCAGATGTAAACATACCTGTAGGTTGTCCTTGGATGTAATCGGTCTTGGTGAAGCTCGCAGGTTATCCTTGAACATAATCAGCCCTGATGTGATTCTATGCTAGAAATGGTCAAAGTGAAGTTTGAGTACTTGAGGGAGAAGCTTGGTGTTCTCTAGGTCGAGGTTCCCTCCTAGGGGAAGTGATGAGTTTTTGAGCCATTATGACATGGTGAGAGGATTGGTTCCTTCCATGGTCAGATGTAAGGGCTAGGCCATTCTATCATGGTGAGAGGATTGGTTCCTTCCATGTCAGATGTGAGTGTTGAGCCATTTTGATGTGACTATAGGATTGGTTCCTACATGATCAGGTATAAGTGTTGAATGCCATTCTTGGAATGGAGGCACCTGGTTAGTTACCAAGAATACTCAGCTTGGTGCTGAGATGCCATTCTATAGGAGAATGGAGGAACCTGGTTAGTTACTAGGAATGCTCAATTTGGGATTGAGATCCATTCTGGCGTGATGTGTTTACACATGGTCATACGTAAGTGGAATGCCCTTTCGATGCGGTGTGTTCGCACATGCTCGGATGTAAGTGTAGAGCCCTTCCAATACGGTGTTTTCACACATGGTCGGATGTAAGTGTAGAGCCCTTTCGATGTGGTGTGTTCGCACATGGTCGGATATAAGCGCTGAGCCATTTTGGCGTGATGTGTTTACACATGGTCAGATGTGAGTGTTAGGCCTTTCTGACAAGATGAGGTCAGATGTGAGTGCTAGGTGTTCCTTTCTGACAAGATGAGGTCAGATGTAAGTGCTCGGTGGGCCATTCTGACTTAGGGTCAGATATGAGCATTGAATAAGAACTACATGGAGGCTAGGCCTACAACTAGCATGAAAAAGGGCTGGCTCTGTAGAACTTCCTATGACAAGAAGAATGCAGAGATAACACCATTTGATTGAGATAAAAAAATCAATAATGATGATGATCTAGATCAAGTGATGATCCAGAATTGATAATGATCCAGCAGTGATGATCCAGATCAAGTGATGATCTAGACTTGATGATGATCTAGTAGTGATGATCCAGACTTAATGATGATCCAGCAGTGACGATCCAGACTTGATGATCCAATGATGATCCAGACTTGATGATCCAGTGATAATCTAGACTTGATGAAGATGACTTGACGATGAAGATGACTTGACGATGAAGATGATTTGAAGATGAGTATGGCTTGAAGACGAAGATGACTTGATGATGATCCAGATGATACAGAGAAGGAGACTTGTGCTGATAAATTGTGTCAAGAGAATACCTTCCTAGTTAAGAGGGATTTTTGATGTATTTGTAACTTTGGAATGTATTCACTTGTATATCTTATGTATTGTACCCCGATTTTTATTTAGGGAAGTATCTATAATGTAATTGAGTCATGTCATGCCCCAATGTTCCGATCAGGAGATTCAATAATGTAAACAAGTCATGTAAAGTCATTGAGGTTAACCCTCCATTGTAAGTTGAGGCAATAGTCCCCACATTTGTGTCAAGGTTAACCCTCCTTGTTGATCAGAGGGCAAAGTCCCCAAAGTTATGGGGCACTAGGGTTATTAGACTCTCCTAGAGATGTCGGCTCTAAAGTAATTGTTAAGTGGAGCCGACATGTTAACGTGGACATTAAGTGAACAAAAGAATATAAATAGAGAGTGAGCCTCTCTATTTATCACACACTCACTCACTCACTGGGGCGCATGAGTGAGAGAGGAGAATCTCTCTCAAGTGTGAGAGAGAGAACAAGCTGTGGAGATCATCTTTTTTGTTTTCAAGTTTCACTGCTGCTATTGGTGCTCAATCTATCTCTGAGGAGGTTGCGGGGTTTTCTCCTTTATGGTTTCCCCGAGGAAAATTCTTTGTGTCTCTTGTCTCTTGTATTTATTTCTGTGCATGTTATTCTCTTAGTTAAAGATCCTAAGATAATGCTAGCTTGAATGATAAAAATCTAACACCTGTCATCACAATTGGTCCCTTCTGCAAATGGGTGATTGAACTCATGACTCGTAACTCTCCTTCATTCGATGACCATAAATACATCATTGTGGATGTTGATTATTTCACCAAATGGGTCAAGCCATGCCTACTTTCAACTAAAAGGCCGATACTACAAAGCTTTTCTTTTTCAATGATGTTATCGCTCATTTCGGTGTCCCCCAATAGTTAGTATTAGACCATAGTTCTCATTTTGAGGATGCTATTTGGATAGATCTATCCTTTATGTTGAATTTTGAACACCAGTATTCATCTTCTTATTACCCTGAGGGAAATGGCCAAGTTGAGGCTGTCAACAAGATCTTCAAAACCATGCTCAAACGAATGGTGAAAAAACACAAATCCAACTGGAACCACCTTCTCTTTTCAACCCTCTAGGCCTACCAGACATCGGCTAAAACCACCACTGGTTTACCCCATTTCACTTAGTCCATGGTGTGGAGTGAGTTCTTCCCATTGAATGCCATATTCCATAACTCTTCCTTGTTGTTGAGATTCTACTTGCTACTTCACCGTTAGAACAACACCTACTTATTCTTGAATGAACCAATGATGACCATTGTGCTTCTCTCCAAATGATTGAAGCAACTAATAATCAATCAAAGTCCCATTATGACTCCCACGTCCACCCGTGCACCTTTAGGGAGGGGTACCTTGTCCTCATTTATGACCAAGCCCATGATAAGACTGGAAAATTGAATTTTGAATCCATGTGGTATGGCCCTTATGTCATCCATTGATAATTCAACAAGGGGGCATATATCCTTGTTGACTCTACCAGTCTCCACTTGAAGAATCCCCACAATGGGCTCTACCTCAAGAGGTTATATGCCTGAAGTCGATCACCATCCAAAACTATGTATCATAGTTTTTTCTTTCTTGTTTCGCATCATTTTTACTATGAGTCTCACAATTTGTTTCCTTGGTTATTCCAGATGTATCCTACCTTTCCTTGCTATGTTGGTTTCATTGATGGTGCAAGAAGATGGTATCCTAATCTCACCTCAGCTGTGTGGGTCATTTATTCCTTGTCACATGAGTTGATCCATATCAACAGAATGTGTGTTGGTGTTTCTACCAAAAAATAGGCTGAGTACGACAATGTCATTGGTCTCCTGACCGCAAACCTTCACTTGGGTATTCATCGCCTTGATGTATTCCTAGACTCTCAGCTGCTTGTCTCCTAGTTGAATAACTTCTACCAGTTACGCAATCCCTGCCTCTTTAGAAAGTTCCTGTGCACTAGATACTTGGTTAGACATTTTGAATCCATTTCATTCATGCATGTTCCTAGAATTCTCAATAGTGTAGAAAACCAAATGGATAACAAAATTCTAGACTGACACATTAATCACTGCACATAGGAAATAAACTACATAATGCAATATCATATCATCATGCATACATATGTCATATACATCATATATGCATCATCATAATCATAAAAAGAGACTCATAAAACCTCATAAAAACACATAAAAGGTGCATCCATGTGCATATATATCATATCATAATGTTCAGTACAAAATGAGATGCTCCACATGCTTTCTTGTATGATCATAAATATCATACAAAAATCCCCATTCTCAAACGCATTGGGGGCAGCATCATAGGCTGCTAGTCTGAGTCATCCTCCTCTGAATCTGTGTCCTCATATGATTCCTCTTCCTTAGTGGAGATATCCTCCTCCATCGACACATCACCCTATGCTTCCGCTCTGACAGACTGACATACTCAGTAGAAACCATGATCCTCCTCACAAGAGATATCCACTCCGGAGGATCCCTATAGCACACGACAATCAGATCGTTGTCAAGGTACTTTCAGCCATCGTTGGTGACCCCCTCTAACAACCTCTCCATGTCCAACCACAGTGAATCTAGTGTCGCACTCATCCACTCCTTTGCTCGTGAGCAGGTAGATCTAAACCCTCCACCTTTCCCCTGCGTCATTGGTACCCTGCTTAAGGGTGTGGTCCCATGTCCGCACATGCAAACAGTATGTTATTAGTATATATCACAAACACACTCTAGGTACCACTATGATAGCACACTATATATGAATACAACCACAAAACATCATGTGTACCTACTATCAGGTCCCTAGACCTGCCTTGGAGGTTGAGGCATCTCCGGGTCTCCTCGGTAATCCATCCCAGCGTATGGGTAGTCCTCTATAAGGACTACAAGCTGTTGCCACTGTGCAAAAATATCCCACATGAAGAAGCAACCCACCAAGCCCCCTCCCTCTCTTATCATCATCTCAAACCATCTCATCATGTAGGGCTCGCAAGGGCCCCTCTCATGCACTACTAGATGCAGTCGATGTTGTCACATCCCCGCCCCTCATCCCGACAATTGAGAGGATGTGACCTACACTGCTGTTGCTGCCAGACTGGGAAATATAGCCCCATGAACATTACATAAAATGAATTGAAAATAACATACATATGAAAATGTATAATTCATTAAAATACATCAAAAGAAAAACTCATTCATTCAACACATTCATCATGTTCATAATTTATAAAACAAGCAAATACAGTTGCAAAGATTAAATACAGAAGAAAATACTTATCTTGAGAAGAAGCTTCCCCGCAACTATCTATGTTGCTGCAACGTTCCACCCAACCATAGGCCAGTTTGCTCATCAATCTCTCAGCACCACTTCCACCCCCGAGCTGGGATGACTCCCACAAGGAATAAGGGAACAACAAGCTCACACAGAACAATGCCATACATCCACAGTCAAGCCAACACACAGTTTGGTTTCACATACTACTAAGGCAACAAACCAATAACATATGGGTTCCTTGGACTTACTCAACCAAGCCAACAATCACACCCAAACACCATCATACCATATAAGAGATGGGTTTCTTGGACTTTACTCAACCAAGACAACACAAGGATGCCCTTCCCAGCAAAATACAAGTTTTGGGTTTGTAGAAAAACATCCTGGGGACCAAAAACAAAATTGGTGAAAGGGACTACAACCATGGGTGAACCAATATGATTTCAGAAGATGTCCTTGGGATACATGGGGGAAAAATAACCTCCCCAAACACCGAAAATGTGGATCTATCTTCCCAACCACTGAGCATAACCAAAAACGGGATTGCAACCAAAATAACAGACTGGTAAAATAAGGAAAACACCTTGTGAGATAAATATGGTTTGACAAAATGTTTCTAGGCATTGTAGGGGCTAAAATGACCTCCACACACACCCAAATCATGGGTCTCCTTTGCCCATTCACTGCATAATACCAAAATGAAATTCCCATCTTGGAGAAATTAGGGAAAATACAGAAAAAACATGAGGGAAACGCACATCAAACTCCAGCTGTGTGAGGGAGGAAAAAACGACCTCTTAAAACCCCCAAAATGTGAATCTTTGCTGAACGTTCACTCAACAACACAAAAATGGGTTTTCCTAGCCATGAAAAGATGAAGAAATATGCAGGAAACATGAAGGAGAGGGCTCAACCACCTTCAGCTGTGTGAGAGAGGCAAACTGTGAATGAGAGAATGGGCAAGGGCTTAATTTCTGTGCTCTTACTTTCCCAATAATCCAAAACATGTTTTTCCAATGGGTGGCTTCCCAAATTCGAATTTGACTCCCATACTCTTCCCATCCCCATGCATTAACTTCCTCAACCAATTTCTAAATGACTGGGCACAAAAGACAAAATGGGCAGTTGACAGCTTTATGGGTTTACCCTTTGACATCTGTATTTTCCCCATTGGCTCAAGGGTTTGAATGTCCTCCCTTCCCTGTTCCTTGTGAAATCATGCCCCCATCTCTTTCACGTTGCAGTGCATAGCTAGTTGTGGTATTTTATTAATTTGCATTTTTACATGATGTCTCAAAACATATTGTGCCTGGCTAACACATAAACCATTGACATTGTTTTTAATTGTCGATACATAAGACACTAAATCGATGGTGGGGCCTTTTCCTTGAGCTCCACACCATGATCAAATAAAAATATTTACATCATGTGCAATTCAATACCATGGGGTCGAAACTGGGCACACATTCCCCCCCCCCCCCTTGGGGTCAAAATGAGGGTGTTACAGATGTGTAGGTAGTCTCTCAAAGAAAAATGAGCACAAGAAGGACGGGAAACAAAAATCCCCACCCACAGTAGGTCCCCCTAAGCACACTCTCCACCATCAATAATTGACTGCCTGAGATCTTGTGTGACCCCTTCGATTGTAGTATGCACAAAACCATCACTGCCACTGCTCGAGTTTGTAGACTCTTGATGTCACACACTGGCATGTACAATGTATGCACATATGCAGAGGCATAACAATGCCTCATGCATAGGTCATCCATGAGCACCCCCCTTGGGATTTTCGACGACATATCATCGATCATGCCCAACAGTGGGATTCCTGTCAGAAAGTGCACATCGTGGAGGGTGATCTTTAGTCTCTCACCCTTGATGATAAAGCACTCTGATTCTTTATCCCAGTAACTCACCAACTTGTTCAACAACAATTTTGTTGAATGCATCAAGGGGATCTGAAAGAACTTTAATAGCCCATTCTAGGTGAGTGTGTCCTGTATCGCTTCGTCATCCTCCACATCATCTCAAAGACCCTCGATGTTTTTCTCTCACCACCTGAATCAAGGAATATTTCACATGCACAAAGTCTCTTTCAGATCTAGTTACACCAAAATTCCCATTCTAGGCTAGGTCACGCATGTTTGGCCTTTTTTGCGACCCAAGTTGTGCAAAAAATGCTGGACAGGTGCGACTGGGTCGCTCTTATCTATTGAATAGGTAATACCTAGGTCACGCTTGTATCCCTGATATATGCGTTGAGGTCTCATTTGTCTTCCCGATAAGTGTGACATGGTTCATGCCTTTTCCCTCGAAATGTGTGACCCGAACCCGAGAACCCTTTGAGCTTGGCCATGGCCCCCAGAGTGAGGAAAACAAAAAAGTAAACCACTGAAATTGATGGGATCAGTGAGAGCTCTTACATGCAAGTCAGAGATCGAAAAATAGGTGGTCCAATCAGAATAAATCAACAATTATGTTTTGGGTCCCTCCACTCCAACTCAACACTACATAGTGAAAATGACATGTGTCATGTGGTCCTTGTTGTTTATAGGACTCCATTTGGTCTAGTTTTTCTTTCGTACACCAAATTCATCTGACATCCATTTTCCATGCCATTCACACCATCAGGTTTGATTTTTTGTCCTCTGTCTTTTGACGAGACCCACGTCTTGGACCCTACCATTTATTTTTTGGGCCATTTCCCGGAGTCTACATGATTTGCGTGCCACCACATGAATCACACCACACACATACTGGCATGTTTATGAGCCATCTGCGCCATCCATATTGCAAACTTGGCCTTATTTTACTGCCATCCATCGTCTCACAAGGATGCCCCACTAATGTTCCACTATTATTCATTTCAACCATGTTGACAACATCACCCCTTTTGGTACATCTAACACTTCCTTCTTGCTTGAATTACCATTATGAAGTTTCTTTTTAGCTATTTTTGGACTCCTAAAACAATGAAAATATTGTCGAGCACGCTTACTTCCTTTCACGCTCATTAAAGTATTTGAAAGGGCATCTATGTGGCCTCATTTATCACCTTTTTTGGACTACGTAGACTATTAAAAGAAAAATACCACCCTAGCACCTTCCAGCTAGGAACATTTCCCTTTGTATCCTTTTATTCTTTGTCGCACATTGAGACCTTAACTTACAAAAAATCTCATTATGGGTTGTCTTTAAGTTCTTTTCCAACCCTCTCATCAAGAAAAGTTTGTCGAGAAAACTTGGTTTTGTTCATCCTCATAAAATTATTTGAATGAGTGTTCAATTAGTATAGGTTTAACCTTTTCCTACCTGGTTGGATTACCTATGGTAAAGAAGTCTCTCTGCCCCACTTAGTTGGGAGAGCTCTCCTTTGTACACTTTTATCCCTTTTCGGACTTACGAGACTACTATACGAAAATGATACCACATAGGATTCTTCTTCCTATTTTTAGACTCTCTAAACATGAAAATATCATCGAGCATTTACTATATCGGGCTTGACGAAAATCCACAAGATAGTATCATATTGAGCATATTTCTATCCATTCTTCCTGCTCCGTAAATTATGAATAAGGCCCACAACAGTGTCTCTAGCATGAGATCTTCACTTAGTGAAACAATGCCATAGCACGTTCATTCGTGGAATATGTAACTTTACCCCTAATTTCAATAAATATTGGAAAATACCTCCCAAAATCATTTTTTAACCCCCTCCCAATATGCCTTCACAAATTAAAAAAACCCCTATTTTCACTATATATTGTATGTATCCATTTTTTCACTTACATTTTTTATACCCCTTTATATATCTACCTAGTTTATTGACATGATACCCCTCTTATTACCCCACATGCATTCTACAATGCACCTTGCTTCTTTCGATGTATATTGTGGATGCACATTACTTCACCCATAATGCAATCACTCAACCACATATCATTATGATTTGTGGCATCTAATGGTATAATGAAGAGATGGGAGATCACTCCTTGTATGTCACAAATATTCTTGAGATTCTCAAGCCAGCCTTTTTCTAACTTCCTTTCATCCTTTGGAACTTCTTTAGAATGTGAACATGGGTGAAAACTATGATTCTTCTCTAAAAGTGTTAAGCATGGAGATATGTTCTCCTTTCCATCAAATCTTCCAGAAGAATATCCATCTCCTTTTCAATCCTTAGACACATATATTTTCTTTTGGTTCAATTGTCTGCCAATGTTATCTTTCTGTCCTTGAAACTTGTCTTCTTTGAGAAAACCTACCTTGCTAGGAGTGCTTCTTAACTAAGGCCCAGATGACCCAGATTTCTTCTGAATCTAAGGGCTTGTCCCATAGGAAATTCTCTTTGTCATCATTTTTTCATTCTTTTTCTTAAATCTTGGTTGGGATTTAGAACTATATTGAAGAAATTTAGCAGAGACAACCCTTCCTTTTTTTCTCTTCTTAGAACTCCCTTCTAGAGGACCATTCCTTGTCTCAATCTTATTTGCAATTCTCATTGGTGTGTTTTTGTCACTGGATTTGTGTTGAATAACAATTACTTGGGATGGTGTCTAACAAGCATTTTGCAATTTCAATTCTTCTAGTTTTTGTGTAAGATGGGAGATTTCCTTCTCTAGCTCTCCAATTCCCAAATCAATGCAATCATTTTTCATAAGGGTTTCACGTTTACCTCCAATTTCTTTGTGTTCAATTGCAGAAACATTGTTTGTGGCATCTACAACATTTCTGGAAGTAGAGTATCCCATGCAAAACATAAATTTATTTGAATATGGTAGTTCTTTGCCTTCAGTACACACAACAAGGGCCTCTTTCTTTGTCGTGGATGTTGGACCCTACACTGCAAGGGGAGTGTAACAAGTGCTAGTTGTAGGCTCAACACTGAATTCTCATTCTCCTGAGAGGAATTGATATCCTCTCCCTTTCCTTGGCCTTTACTGGAAATATTAGTTATAGTAGGGGCATAAGACATATATTTTCATTCACACACACGAAAAAGGAAGATCCCGTCCAATGTATTTCTGTGTATCTTCACATACATAGAGATATTTTCATTTATATACATGTATATATGAAAACATATAATATCAATCCAATTTACTATAAATAAATATCATATATAACAAATAATATAACTCCAATTTCTTATAAAAAATATCATATTTTATATATATATATATATTTGTTTTTTTTTTCAATTCTATAATATTTGATTAACTTATAATTTTGGAGACATCTAATATATATAGATATATATTTTTAATTTTATAATATTTTTATTTTTATTTTTATAATATTTGATTAGCATACCTAAAGCCATTTGATTGTTAACGAAATGAGAACCATTTCTACCTCTATGCCATGTAAAGGATACAACCAGAAATTGCTAGTACTATGAGAATTTCAAGCATGATCCAACAACAATGTTTAATAAACATAAGTCTACACACATCTCAATCATACGACCATAAAATATAAACCTACTAACACTTGACACAAACTCCATATCTCAAGAGAATCACTTGTTTAGATGAATTTAAAAATAATCATTTTACAACCCATTTAGATAAAACAAATCATATTAGAATAAAATATGTAACTGGTATGTTCATGGCCACTCACACTTCCAATCATGGATAAAATATAAATAAAATATTGTTCTATGTTCTTGATTTCAACATGTCTACAGGGAAAGGAAGCTCTTCCCCTTCTAAAGTTGTGCTGGTTACTTCAAAAATAGGAGGATGTTCTTCTGCATAAAAAATTCACGATCTATTCTGAGAAAGGAGGATTTCTGTTTGTTTTTCCTATTTGTTCTAGTTGGCATTTGGAGTAGGGTTCTTTGGAGTAGGGATATTTTTGTCTCCTATGTGCCATTGAGGCACATAGCCATGGTTTTTCCTTTGAATGAGGAAAAAGATGTTCATGCTACTCCCCACATTCAATAAAAAAATCTCAGAAAATATCAATCTTATTGAAGAGAATCTAATCAACGTAGAAACATTTCTCTTCAAAAAATTATACTAATAGTAAGTACTATCTGAAGGTGTTTAAAATTTAAACTATATGAAAACCATTTTCGCCATTTCTCGGGGTTGGAGTCATAAAAAAAAATAGGATCCCATAGTTTCCACAAGAAACCTATAACTCTTTGAATGTCGATTTCACTCAAATATTTGAGCGTCTTAGCCCAGAATTAAACTGCTTGACAGGATCCTTGTTGCAGGAGCCTTAAACAATCTATGGTTGGAATACTACTCAAATATTTGGGTGTTTGACCCCATAATTAATCTTTTTGACATGATCAAAGAGCTCTTAGATTAGTTGGACGATGGTTCCATTGAAAAATCCTAGGGCTTAACAACCACTGTTTCCAAAAATCATCTAAACCAGATCCATGATGAATTCCTTGGAGTGCAACACAATCACAAGGCCACCAACAAAGCTTCCAATATTCTGGTTATCAGGTGGGATAGCAAAGCCTAAGCCTTCTCCATAGGCTGCAGGGTTCTCACATGATGGACGGGAAACAAAAACGAGGCCAAGGATGAAAAATAAAAGGTTTAAGTGGGATAATGGTGAGACAACAACAAACTAACTGTCATCTAAGATAGATGTTGGGGCTCCGACCTTCAAGATCCTTAGTTTTGGTAACTCCGTGGTTTTTTCATGAAGCTGTAAAGCGGAGTTGTGACACAAAATAGTCTTAGGGGTGTTAGGGGTGGGTCGAAGCCCCTCTTTTTGTAAATAACCCATGGTTTAAACCCAGGGTTATGGATTTTGGGTGCCCATGGTTTAATTCCATGGTTTTGTAATAGTGCACTTGTATAAATAGGCACTTATGTAAAGGAGTGAGGTTAGGCCTTTAATGATTATCTTATGATGCTAATGTGATGGGAAGCTAAGAGCTATTCTTAAGAAGGTCAAGTCCCATCTATGTGCGTGGATGACCTCTGCACCTATGTGGGCAGAGGGTTTTTGTAAGAAGGTTTAGTCCCACCTGTGTGCGTGGATGACCTCTGCAGCTGTGTGCGTAGAGGGTTTTTATAAGAAAGGTTCTGCAGCTGAGTGCGCAGATCTGCAGCTAAGTGCACAACTTTTGGGAGATTGAGGAGATCTGTAGCTGAGTGCACAGATCAAAACTGTGGTTTTTGTAAAAAGTTGAATATAAACACAGTTCTGTGGACGTAACCCCTACACTGGGGGTGAACCACGTATATCTTGTGTCGTGGTGGTTCAGTTGTTTTGTTTTGTTTTGTTTATGCATCGGTTAAGTAGATAAAGAATAAAGTAAGATAAGCTGTTAAATACTAACTTCGCTGTGAATTCCCAGTTAAGGGTTAAGCAAGTAACTATTTGTTTATATAAACTGCGAAGCTAGTTAAGTAAATGTTGAATCTATTCATTGCATAATTATTAGTTGTTAAGACTAAAGGTAAAGTAATATCCCTCTTTTGCTTGTAGAAACCTGATTCTGTGTCATCCCATAGCTGTTTCGGGTGAGACTGCAACCTGTTCACAGGTTGTTGCCGAAAGGGCCAACACTACGGGTCTTTTTGTTGGTGCGAAGATAAAAGGATAAAACCCGGGTCTGCCCTAAGCCCAACAAATTGGTTCTGTTGCCGGTTGAACAGTATCTACTCAAGAGGGATCTACGTCGTACCTAGAGGGCTATGTTCTGGAGACCCTCAGTGAAAGAAATCGGTGACTGGATTGAAGAGACCTATCTGAAATTTGCTGAACAAGAAAATAAGGATCCTCATCGTAGCTCAGACGACTTTTTGCAAAGGTACGTGTTTTTTGATATTTATGAAATTTTCTTTGGTAGTATCCACATAGAATTGCACCAGTGGTTATCCAGGTTGACAGAGAGAAAGACAAACTTCCAAGAAGGTCAGTTTCCTGACTGGACCCCAACAAGAATTAATATATTGAAAAGGGTTAACAACGCGATATCGCGAGCTGTTGACTTCTGGACAACGCGAAACCTTGAAGCATTTGTGACGGAGTTTGCCATCGACACGAGTACTTCATTCAGCGAAGCTGAACGATATTTTTTCAAAGGACCAAGGGGTAAGTACTTGAATTCATTTAGTTTGAAAATTAAAATGCTCTTGGTTGAAAAAGGCGTATTGCTTATAGAATCAGATTGCTAGATCTAGTGTTACTAACCTATGTTTGGAAGTGAAAGTGACTTCGACGAGCAAAGTGGTTTGCTGCGAAGTGGTAAAAGATACAAGAGAAATATTGGATCCTATACCCTAGGCCAGAGTACCAAGTATACCCCATTAATTCTAGAAGACTCTGAGTCCGAAGAAACCCCTTCTGTTAGAAACCATCCTATAACCCCGCAGCGCAGATCTGTTATCCCCGAGAACCTGTCGCAGTCTGAAAGTAACCCTAGCCCGAGTATTCCTGTCGCAGGTTAGTCTACCGCAGCGAGTTCCCCTCCTCCTCCCCCTCCCTCCCCCCCTAGATCCAATATGGCCCATGTAAATGATGACATCAAACTACTAGTCTTTAGAGGAACTGGATCAGAGGATCCAGAACAGTTTTGGTTCTTATGCGAAGCCGTGTGGACTACTAGGAATATCATGGACCAAGATATAAGAAGAGCGCAGTTGGTCACTTCTTTTAGAGACCGGGATTTGACCTGGTTCATGAAGTTCTCCAGTACCCAGAACCATGTCTTGGATGATATTAAAACAACCATGATCAAAGAGTTCAAGAAGCCTAAATCAGAGTCACAGTGTATAACTGAACTAAAAGAGATTCAGTAGAGGCGAGGTGAATCAGTTTGGGACTTTGATCAAAGGTTCAAAGTTCTGCTAGATCAAGTTAGCTTCACTATTGGACCAGAAAAACATAAGGAATGGTTCATTGCAGCATTATTACCTCATATCAGAACTCCACTCATGCAATAGAAGGTTGCTGATCAGCAAGAGGCTTTGGAGATTGCCATGAATCTTGAAACAACTCCCGTCGTAGATAATTATAGCATAGCCCAGATACAGGTGCAACTGGAAAAAATGGATCTGGAGCTTCGCGACATGAAGAAAGGGAAATCTATTCATGAAGAGCTTTGGTGTACACGATGTAGGATAGAAGGTCATGACAAAGAACAGTGTCCTGCATTAAGGAACTATCTGCATACTGGCACACCAAACCCGTTTAACCCTGCTGTCTTATATTGTGAGATCTGTAGAATAACTGGCCAGCATAGACCTGAGGATTGCTATCTGCTGCAGAGATATGTTCAAGTACCTAAGAATCCCTACTGCAAGTTCTATAATTCAGTTGGACACAACGAAGATGAGTGTCGCATCTTTGAACTCATGAGAGAGCGTACCTATGATGCTTATAGGGTACAAAACGATGCACCGAGCAATGATGGATATGGCTACCGTGGTGGTAACCCAGGTCGAGGTAATTTCAGAGGGCATGGTCGTGGTGGTATGCCTAGAAGAGGCCAGGTTATTTGCTATAATTGTAATAAGGCAGGACATCTAACTAGAGACTGTCAGAACCCAACTATGACATGTCAATATTGTAGAGCAGTCGATCATGTGATTGAGCAATGTCCATAGTTGATAGCCAAGATACAGGAAAGAAATGGCGCTCCTACCCAGAACGTTTAGATGATTGTTGTAGAGAAAATACCTGTCCCAGCCCTTAACATTGTTACAAGGAGTGGAGCTACGACGCAAGTGCAGAATAAGGAGAAACAACCTGACGAAGCTTGGGTCCGCAAGGCCCCAGAGAAAATTCCAGCCTTCGATGTTGGAAGAGAAAAAGGTACATTTATGGAAGCAAAAAAAGACTTTGCTGATTCAGGAACATTAGTAGCACCTATGCAACAACATCAACAACAGTTACAGTCTCAAGAAGCTTCGCAGGATCAAGTAAGTACATTGTCATCATTTTTACAGAGTTGTATGAAGCTGTTAAGAAATTAGAATGCTTTGAATGAGTTACAAAAAGTTATTGCATCTTGCGAACCTCAGCGAAGCTCTGGTAAAGAAAAAACTATTAATAGAGTTAGAAGGACTGGAAGAGAAATGAGATTGCATGCTCAGATAGGAGATTATGACATGACTGATATCATTCTAGACTTGGGATCAGAAGTGAATGTCCTAACTAGGAAAACTTGGGAACAAATGGGAAAACCTACCCTTGAATGGTCCCCTATACAGTTGAGATTAGCCAATCAGCAGAATATTGCACCCTTGGGAAGATTCCCTAGTGTACCAGTGGATATAGATGGAGTCAGCACCTTAGCAGAATTTGAATTCATTGACATAATTGATGATAGCAACCCCTATCCAGCATTACTAGGAATTGAGTGGGCAATAGACAATGATGCAGTAATCAACCTTAAGAAGAGACAAATGGCTTTTGAAGGAAAAGGTTTGAGAGTCATAGTACCCTTGGACCCTTCTCAAGGAGAAAGGTACACAGAGCTAGTCAGAGATGAAGATCAGGATGTTTTGGATCATATTTACAACATCACAGCTAAAGAAGAAGACTATGTTAACCCTACGGAAGGTATAATGGATTGGCAGTGTGACAGTTCTTGCATGAGTGATTTAGACGAAGGCTTAGAGAACTGACAGAGTAGACTTTATGAACTACATGGAAATCGATGTGAAAGAATTACCAAGTCTCTCAGATGGCTTGGCTCACAGACAAGAGTCTTGCCTACCTTTGATGGCTTGACAGACCCAGAATTATTGATTATACAATTCTCAGAGCAGGTACCAGATTCACAGAAAATGGAGACTCTAGATTCAGTATTCAGAGCCACAGCTACTAGATGGTGGAATGGTCATAGAAAGTACATTCATAGTTGGGAAGCTTGTCAAAAGTCCCTTCGCCTGAGATTCATGGATCAATCTCAGGAGGTGTGAAGCAGATTTAATGGTAAGACTAGCCCTCAGGAACATTTGGAGCAGTGCTACGGAGCATGGAAGCATGTACCTAGTGAAGAATGGGTACATAGCTTTGTGCACACTCTGGAACCTGTAGCAAACAGCTGGTATGTAGAGGTGGAGCTTTGCCATGTTACTGTAAATTGGGATAATCTTGTTGATAGTTTTGTGCTTACATTTTCTATTAATGAGGTTTGTCCTACTTTGGACGCAGCTATTAGGTTGATCCGTACTAAAGTGTTTGATGATCACGAAATAGCCGAGTACCAACCTGATTGGAAGGAACAAGAAGCCAATGCAGTAGAATCATTATAACCTCGCAATTGACGAGGATGATGACCCGCACAACATTAATATTCCTGAGTCAGAAGGACACTGCGAAGTACATGGACCAGCAGTCGAAGCACCTGAAGTGACTCAACCCTTGAAGACAAGGCAAGTAAACATTGGGTCAGAAGAAATACCTAAGTATGATACCATTGGAGATTATTGGGATGAAGAAATGGTAAGCAAAGTGACCCAACTTCTCCATGAGTATCAGGACCTATTTCCGACGAAGTTCTCAGAAATGAAAGGTATCCTTGGGGATATAGGAGTGATAAAAATCCCTTTGAAACCTGATGCGAAGCCTGTGAAGCAGCTCCCTTATAGGCTGAATCCTAAGTATAAAGAAAAAGTCAGGGTGGAGCTAGATAAGATGCTTGCTGCAGGAATCATTGAGCCTGTCGAAGAATCAGAATGGGTCAGCCCCATGGTAGTACAAGAAAAGAAGACCAAGGGAGAAATCAGAATCTGTGTTGATCTCAGGAAGATGAATGATGCTTGTTTACATGATCCTTTTCCTACTCCCTTTATAGATGAAGTTTTAGACAATGTCGGAGGTCAAGAAGTGTATTCTTATACTGATGGATTTTCAGGTTACCATCAGATCAGAATTGCTCCCGAGGATCGACATAAAAAAACCTTCGCTACAGAAATGGGATCCTTTCAGTATACTGTTATGCCCTTTGGATTGAAGAATGCACCTGCTATGTTTTCCAGAGTAGTCATATCTGCATTTAAGGAATTCATTCATAAGTTCTTGGAAGTTTACTTTGATGATTGGACTATCTTTGGGTTATTGAAAGATCATATAGCCAGTTTAAGACTTATGCTGGACAAGTGTAGACAACATCAGATTTCACTGAACCTGAAGAAATGTATCTTTTGTGCACCTTTTGGAATTCTGCTAGGCCACATTGTATGCAAGCAAGGATTGATAGTGGATCCTACTAAGATAGCCATTATTGTGAACTTACCACCTCCGAAGTCTGTTAAGCAACTTCGCACTACGCTTGGTCATACTGGATATTACTGGAAATTCATCAAAGGATATGCTCATATTACAGCCCCTGTGGAAAAGAAATTGAAGAAAGATATTAAGTTTGAGTGGACACCTGAATGCCAGGAAATCTTGAACATTCTGAAAGAAAATATGGTAGCTGCCCCTATCTTAGTATTCCCTGACTGGAATAAGGAGTTTCATGTGCATGTCGATGCATCTTCCATTGGTCTAGGAGTTGTATTGGCTCAGTCAGGTGAAGGTAATATTGATCACCCTATTGCTTTTGCAAGTATAAAATTGTCCACAGTAGAAAAGAATTATACTACGACAGAACGAGAAGGTCTAGCTATGGTTTATGCATTGCAAAAGTTTTGAAATTATCTATTAGGATGTCATTTTAAGATGTTCACTGACCATTCTGCTTTGAAGTATTTGGTTAACAAGCCGGTGTTAGGTGGAAGGATATGCAAATGGCTGATTCTGTTTCAGGAATATGACTTTGAGATCATAGTTAAACCTGGAAGACTTAACCTAGGGTCTGACCACTTGTCGAGGCTCGAGTCAGGAGAAGATCCCACTAGTTTGGACGAAGGTCTTCCTGATGCCTAGTTTTTTTCCATCCAGATGGTTGATGACTATTTTTAGGATATTGTTCAGTACTTGTCTACAGGTTTTGCACCCGCTGAGATGACAACACAGCAGAAGAAGCAGCTGGTGGTTAGAGCAGCTGAATTTACTTTGATAGTAGGACAACTATACAAGATGGGACCAGATGAAGTACTGCGCAGATGTGTCCCGGAGCATGAAAATCCATTGGTTTTGGTCGAGGCACATTCTAGAGCAACAAGAGGTCATTATGCAGGAAAAGCTACAGCTCAGAAGATTTTGACAGCTGGATTATGGTGGCCTACGATTCATAGGGATGCAAGGGAGTATTGCCACAACTGCGACATCTGTTAGAGGATAGGCAAACCGTCCAGAAGGGATGAGATGCATCTAGTTCCATAGGTAACTTTACAAGCATTTGACAAGTGGGCTATTGATTTTGTTGGACCAATAAATCCCTCTGCAAAGAAATATGGAGCAAGATACATTATTACAACAACTGATTACCTTACTGGTTGGGCCGAAGCTCAACCAGTCAAGAACTATAGCGCTGCTACAGCTGTGAAGTTCATCTTCGATAATATCTTGTCAAGATTTGGGTGTCCTAGAATTCTTATGAGTGATCAAGGATCACACTTCCTAAATAAGACTATTGAAGCATTGACCGAAGAATTTCAAGTATATCATCAGAAGAGTATTGCCTACCATCCTCAAGCAAATGGAACTGTCGAAGCCTTTAACAAGATCCTTGAGCACGCTCTGATGAAGGTTTGCAATGTTAACAGAAATGATTGGGATCTTAGAATTCTAGCAGTATTATGGGCTTATAGAACCACTTGCAAGAAGTTGACAGGCCATACACCTTTTAGGCTGGTATATGGACAATAAGCAGTTATGCCCATGGAGTACATTGTTCCTAGCCTCAGAATATTTGCCTTCACTGAGATGGATGACCCAACTATGTTGAAAGAAAGGCTGGCAAAGATACTAGAACTAGAAGAAGACAGATTCATTGCAGGTTTCCAGCAACAAGTACAGAAAGCTAGAGAAAAATCCTGGCATGATAGACACATTAAGAAGAAACAATTTCAGATTGGTGATCTTGTGCTCTTGTATGATAGTAAATTCATGAAGTTCCCAAGTAAGTTCAAGACACATTGGAAAGGACCATACATAGTTCAGGAAGTTACCGATGGTGGTGCAGTCCAGTTAGCTAAATTGAATGGTGAAATTTTACCTTCCATGGTGAATAGAAGTAGATTAAAGAAGTATAGGGACAAGCCTGGACCCCCTAATCAAAAGTAACAGCAAGAAGGAGAGTCTAAGTACCAAGAATAGTTGAAATTGGGTACTAGACTATAATGAATCTATTCTCAGAGAGCTTGGGCATATTTGTTGAAAATCCTGTTAAGGGTCGAAGCTTGTGTCAGACAGGGTCGAAGGTCAATATTGTGTCCTAGGTATGTATTGTGTCAAAGACCATTATTATGGTGAAGCTAAAGTGGTTGTGCCGAAGAAGAAAGGTGTGTCGAAGCTTAAGATGCGACCGTTGGATTTGGCGGCGCTGGCACGTTCACTGCAATAATTGCCTGTAATAATGAGATTTTGGGAAATCTCGCGGCGTGTGGACAAGATATACCGCCGATTTGGATAGGTTTGGTGTCTTTATTACATAATTATGACAGATTTGGGTCGTTGGATTCTATAAGAAGACAACCGGGCTTGCGAATTTTGCATCTAGCATTTTCTTGAGTTGAGCCCATGTCAGCTGATCGCGAGGCTCAAGAATTAATGAGAGAATTCAGACAGAGGGGTCTGCAGAACCTTATGAGCAACCCACTTGCGTCTGCACCCCGTGAAGAGACTCCCCCAGTGCCGAGACAGCCAATGCAGACATGATCAACCAGAAAGAAATTTAAGGCATAAGTTTTCTCTAAGCGGAATGAAGAAAGAAAGAAGCCGAAGGATCCCGCGACACATCCCCCTGGTTCAACAGATCTCCCACCTGAAGGTTTTGAAGACTTCATCATGGCGCCCACCATATCTTCCACATGTCGATGATATATTTAGAAGGCCTAATGATTCCCATGACCATCATAAATATTACGAAGAGAAAGATGAAGCCGAAAGATATCTCGAGGAGCAAGATAGTAGAATGAGAGACGGTCATAGGGAACACAACCATTCTGCTAAGGATGAAAGGATGAAGGATCGAGCAAGCCATGGTAGTGGTGGAAGTAGCAGAAAGGATGACGATGATGACAGACATATAAAGGAGAAGGCCGGCAGAAGGATTAAAGATGATGCTTACAGAGATGCAGACAGATACATAGCTCAACAGAGTACAAAAGGAGATAGTAGAGAAGGGGCAAGCAACCGAAGACATCATGCGCAGCCTCAACCAGAAGTTACCACCTTTGCCAACAAGATTCACCCACCAGAAAAGTAGCAGAGTGTCCCAGGACGGGACACTAGTGAGTCTTAGGGGCCTGTTGGGGCTCCGACCTTCAAGGTCCTTAGTTTTGGTAACTCCACGGTTTTTGTGCGAAGCTGTAAAGCGGAGTTGCGACACAAAATAGTATTAGGGGTGTCGGGGGTGGGTCAAAGCCCCTCTTTTTGTAAATAACCCATGGTTTAAACCTAGGGTTATGGTTTTTGGGTGCCCATGGTTTAAGTCCATGGTTTTGTAATAGTGCACTTGTATAAATAGGCACTTATGTAAAGGAGTGAGGTTAGGCCTTTAATGATTATATTATGATGCTAATGTGATGCGAAGCTAAGAGCTATTCTTAAGAAGGTCAAGTCCCAGCTGTGTGCGTGGACGAACTCTGCAGCTGTGTGCACAGAGGGTTTTTGTAAGAAGGTTCAGTCCCAGCTGTGTGCATGGACGACCTCTGCAGCTGTGTGTGCAAAGGGTTTTTGTAAGAAAGGTTCTGTAGCTGAGTGCATAGATCTGCAGCTAAGTGCGTAGCTTTTGGGAGATTGAGGAGATTTGCAGCTGAGTGCACAGATTAGAACTGTGGTTTTTGTAAAGAGTTGAATATAAACCTAGTTCTGTGGACGTATCCCCTACACTGGGGGTGAACCACGTATATCTTGTGTCATGGTGGTTCAATTGTTTTGTTTTGTACTATTTATGCATCGGTTAAGTAGATAAAGAATAAAGTAAGATAAGCTGTTAAATACTAGCTTCGCTGTGAATTCCCAGTTAAGGGTTAAGCAAGTAACTGTTTGTTTATATAAACTACAAAGCTAGTTAAGTAAATGTTGAAGCTATTCATTGCATAAGTATTAGTTGTTAAGACTAAAGGTACAGTAATATCCCTCTTTTGCTTGCAGAAACCTGATTCTGCGGCACCCCATAGCTGTTTCGGGTGAGACTGCAACCTGTTCGCAAGTTGTTGCCGAAAGGGCCAACACTGTGGGTATTTTTGTTGGTGCAAAGATAAAAGGATAAAACCCGGGTCTTCCCTAAGCCCAATAATAGATGAATGGATATGATCCAAAAGTATGTTGCAGTTAGACATACGAATCACAATAGAAACACCTATCGACATAATTAGCTTCTATACATCAGTTCACTAAGTGCAAAATGTAATATTACTATCCTCATATAATAACAAAATTTAATCCATCCATAAAAAATACCAGGAACAATATAATAAATGCGTTCACAAATATCTTAATAAAGATTAATTTGGTCATCAAAACATTTGGATTGACCCAATTGATGCCTTAATGTATTAAGGGCCAATATTTTAAGGCTCTTCATTTACCATCCATCATAAAGAAAAAATCTAAGCAACTAATTCAGATGATGACACAAGAGCAGGCTTTAAGAATTCCTACCCAGGTTTTCAGTTGGATAGTGGACCTCTGAAACCAAGAAAATGCAGTAAACATGGCAATAATTAAAATGATACAAAATAAACTACTAAAATATCCAAAAATAAAAAGCAAACAAATTATAAAAAACCTGTAAAAGTAACAATTTTTCACTTCCGCTAACCTTGGCATTCACACCATTAGGAACAATTATTCCTTCTAAATTCCACTTCAAGTAGTCGGCTCTGGTGAATTTAGTGAAACCCCTAAAATATGAATAACAATAAATTAATTCCTTTATAGTAATTAGGCATTAAAAATATATAGAATTGGGATTAATAAAAAATACCATTTTATGTTGACAATGATTTTATGTCTCCCAAGAAACTTGAACTTGGCCCGATGCAGAGCTTCCTGGGGATGTTTTGAGTGATTTTCCCTGCATCGTTTTGAAAGAAGGACTTGGCCCATGGCCACACATGCACATGTTCCCTGAGGTTTTCTAAATCCTCCTCTCATTCCATTTTGCAACCTGTCTCCCAATACAGTGTTATTATTGATCATAGTGACAAAACAATCCAACTTTACAGTAAAGATTTCAAAGATTCCTCATTTACAGTGGTTGGCACACTTTAATATCTTTCAATCCCAATGGCCTACTTCTTGTGGTCATTCACTGAACATTGATAAATTATCTTCTCTTATTATCTATCCCAAAAAAGAATTGGATGCCAGAAGACTACGTTTACAAATAATAACTTTGGAATTTTGATCGACTTGAAAATTAAACTTGCATGCTGCAACTTCTGTTTATGACACTGTGCGTCTTCCTAGAAAACTAAACAATTCTCCCATCTTCAGAACCGATTCTCTGTACTTGTAACTTGTAAGTTTTCATACTTTTGACTTGAAATTTTACATTATCATACCAAAATAGATTTCATTATGAACAAGGACATTTCTTGAGAATACTAAGGTATAAATATGTCTTCATATATGAAATTAAATTATCAAGTTATGCAATCAATGGATTGTGAAAAAAATTTCAGTTGATTAGATTTTAAGCCAAGTCATGTGATTCTCGAAAACATGACATGTAGGACATGTTGCTACAATTATCCAACATAGGACATGCCAAAATAAAATGCAGGACATGTGAACCAACAATAGAGATAAGTTTATTCCCTCTAGATTTGATGAAGACAACAAAAGAAACAGAACACAATCATCTGAAAGTCTTTGGATATTCCAAGCTTCCAATGAATTGGGCCAATAGCAGAAGCAGAATAAAAAATGTTCTTAGAACCCCAATAATGAAGCTGGTGTTGGGTGTAGAACACTCCTTTGATGATATCTCTTTACATATAGTTACTATATCAACATGTTAGGATATTTAGACACTTATGAGTTAGTTAAGATCAACTTGTGTAATATATCCGTTAGGTAAAGTGTGTTTCTTTAGTATGCATTTGTAAATATTCTAATCCGATGGTCACGATATGTTCTAGACATAAAGTGATCCGATGGTTCAACTTATCTTAAATCATACCTACCATTGATTCATGGCTTAACACCTGATTGGTCCATGATCTATATTTAAAGAGCATGGAGGGTCCTTGGCTAGTTGATTGATTATGAGAAGCTCATTTGTAACTTTCTTCTTTTGCATAATAAATTGCTCCAAGTAGCTATTTGGCTGGGGCCATGGACTGTTTCCCTCTTGAGGGTTTTAACCACGTGACAAACATTGTGTGTTGATTTGTTATCTATTTTTGTGAAGTGGTTGCTCTGATACCATGTTCGGGTTATGGAGGCTTGAATTTTCTTTCTGTTGGGACAATAAGGCTTTCCCAAATGTATCTACATTGTTAATTATTCCAAGATGAATGAGCTTATCTTGCTCTCTAATTAAGGAATCACAAAAGGATTCAAGACTAGGCTCTTGATAGCTAGCTGCATTCAAGGATTCTTTCATGGAGTAAAATGTAGATACAAAAATAGAATATGCAGGTCCAAGTTTGGAAAGAATATGATAAATACATTGTTTGTCTTCTTTCTTAATCTTGCATTCTTTACATAAGAGTCTAAGAGGTTTATACTTAGATAAATAATATTGAATGCATGAAAAATCACTCGGATTCAAATAAATCAACTCATTCTCAAGTTGATGACCTCAAATTTCATTATGTTTACCAAACACAGATTCCAACTTGTCCCAAGCTCTATCAGGTTCATCAATTCCAGATATGTTGAATCATAAATCAGTAGAGATTGAAATCCCAATCAATCCACGAGCTTCATCACATCTATTTGACCATTTTATTTTCTTATCATCATTAGTGGGTTCTATTTCTTTCCTTGATGTAATTTTGAAAATTCCCCTACTTCTTAGAACATCCTCCATATGATATTTCCATGAGAAATAGTTAGAACTGGTAAGTATAATATCACAAGGGGTGGCCATACTATAAAATAATGGCTGAAAGAACAGAAACTAACTATCTGAATGCAAAGAGCTCAAAAAATTAGGCTGTTTAAAAAAAACGGCACTGAAAACTTATTTTGGATGATGAAGTTATGCTTGATCAAAGAAAATGTTGAAGATGTCCCCAATAGTGACATGGTCGATATTAACTTGAACAACTAAAAAAAGAACCCCCTTCTTCCCAAGATGAACCTTTCACAATCACTTACAAGAATTTTTTTTTTGCAATAATAAGACAAACAAGGGTCCCAAACCCTCTCAGTCAGCTCCTTTAAAAAATGACAAAGGATCCAAGCCAAAAGGAAAGAAGACCGAGCGTCATTGCAATTTTTGTGGGAAAGTTAATCATGATGAATCTAAGTGTTTCAATAAGATGGCATCATTGGAAGAAACAATGAAGAAGCACCACATAATCCTAGATTCGTCTTCAAAATCTAGCTCTCATGGACATGCACTTTGTGCTTCTGGTTACTCATATTCTGCATCTTCTTCTTCTACTTCAAATGAATGGCTCATTGATTCTGGAGCATCTTATCATATGGCTAAGGATAAAGCCATCTTTTCTACTATGCATGAATGTAACACCAAACAAATATTTGTTGGTGATGATAGATCTCTAAGTGTTGTAGGATCTGGAACAATTCCAGTTGAAAATGGTCATTTTAGTGATGTACTATGTGTTCCAAGAATTTCCTGAAAATTTGTTATCAGTCTATCAAATTACTCATTCGGGTGAAGGCAAAAATGTGACATTTACACCTCACCAAGTTGTAATCAAATATTTTAAATATCCTCAAAATGTCCTTGCTATTGGAACTATTGATGATATTACCAGGTTGTACAAATTTAACAACTTTGGGTCATCACATTTTCCTTCAGTTTTTGTTGCTCATAGTGATAACTGGAGCAAACTTTGGCATGAGCGATTTGGTCACTTAAATTATCGCTCATTGCAACAACTATGTAAAGAAAATATGGTTACTGGTCTTCTGATGGTATCTTACAAGGATGGTGCTTGTTCTAGTTGTGTACTTAGAAAATATCATCGAGACAGTTTTGACAAACGTGCCTCTTGGCATGCCTCGTTTCCCTTGGAGCTTGTGCATAGTGACTTGTGCGGTCCTCTTCCATATTATTCCTTTTTTGGTTTCAAATATTTCTTAACTTTCATTGATGACTACTCTAGACGCACTTGGGTTTACTTCCTAAAACTTAAGAGCAAAGTATTTAACATGTTCTTGGCCTACAAGGCCCTTGTTGAAAAACAATCTGGTCATCAAATTATTAAGTTAAGATCTGACAGTGGAGGAGAATATGTTAACAAAAAGTTCACTGCTTTTTGCACTGAACAAGGAATCCAACAACAACACACTGTTCCATATACACCACAACAAAATGGTGTATCTGAAAGGAAGAACCGCACTTTAAAATAAATGGCTAATTGTATGATCCAATCTAAGGGACTAAGTCTTCAATATTGGGATGAGGCCATAAATTGTGCAAATTACATAGTTAATCATACACTCACTAAATTTTTACAAGGTATAACACCGAAAGAAGCATGGATTAAAATTAAACCAAATGTAAGTCACTTCCGTGTGTTTGGTAGTGAAGCATGGGCTCACATTCCAGATGAAAAATGGAAAGCATTACATCCTAAAAGTGAAAAGTGCATATTTTTTGGATATTCTAAAGATGTAAAAGGTTATAGAATTATTCAGCCACATTCTCATGATATAATCATTAGAAGAGATGTTAAATTTGATGAAAATATCTTGGCCTACGAGCCTAACTTGGTGGGTGTGCCATCTTTGGCCTGCGCGCTTGATTTGATGATTGTGACTTGTTCTAATTCCAAATTCCTTGATATGTTTCCAACTCCAATTTCTGATTATGACATTGAGGATGAAAATCCACCTTCGCCTGCTCATGTTCCTCCAGTTGCACCAACACCAATGATTCCTCGATGGGTTCGTTCAACATGTGAAGTAGTTGGTGATCTTGTCGGTGATCCTAGAGATCAACGTCGAACATGTTCTCAGTTTCAGTGAGCCTCTTCTCATTTGGCTCAAGTTTCTGAGAATCATGATCCAGAAACTTTTGAAGAAGCTTCAAGAAATCCAGATTGGGATGCAGCTATGGATGAAGAATATCGTTCCTTAATGGCGAATGATACTTGGGATCTTGTTCCTCTTCCAAAAGGAAGAAAAATTGTCAGATGTAGGTGGGTCTACAGAACTAAGTATGCATTAGATGGAAGTATTGAAAGAATTAAGGCAAGGTTAGTTTTGAAAGGTTTTTCCCAAGTTGAAGGGATTGACTACAATGAAACCTTTGCTACTGTTGCAAAAATGAACTCCATCTGCCTTGTTCTTTCCCTTGCAGCCTTACATAACTGGGAAGTCCATCAAATGGATGTCAAGTCTGCTTTCTTACATGGTGATTTATAGGAGGAAATTTACACGGAACAACCTCCTGGATATGTTCAGAATAACTGTATCCTTGTCTGTCGCCTTAAGAAATGCTTATATGGCCTTAGGCAAGCTCCTAGAGCTTGGTATGCCAAAATGGATAGCTTTCTACTTGACACTAGTCTTTATAGATGCCATTCTGACCTGAATGTATATACCAAGAAAGTAGGAAAGCATCTCATCATACTTTTTCTTTATGTTGATGATCTTATCCTTACTGGTAGTGACCCTAAAATTTTAACCCATGTGAAATCCAGTGTTAAGCAAAATTTTGAAATGTCAGAATTAGGAAATTTGCATTACTTTCTTGGTCTCCATGTCTTGAAAACCAAAGAAGAAATATTTCTTTCCCAGTATAAGTATGCTTGTGACCTTATTTGTCACTTTCACATGGAAGATTGTAAACCATCCCCTTCTCCTTTCCAGTCTGGATTCAAACTTTCCGCCACTTGTACTTCACCTGAAGTAGATTCCACCTTGTATCGTCAGCTTGTTGGTAGTCTCTTATACTTGCATCATTCCCATCCTGACCTTTCCTTTGCCATTGATCATGTTTCCCTTTATATGAAAACACCTCATGAAAGTCACTAGAAAGCAGCAAAAAGAATACTTCGATATATTCGAGGTACAATTCAGTTTGGGATTCATTACAGTACATGGGGGAAACCTTTGTTGGTTGGTTTCACTGATTCAGATTGGGCCAGCAATCTTGATGATTGAAAGTCTACTGTAGGTTATGTTTTCAGTATTGGATTTGGACCTATCACTTGGGCTTGTAAGAAACAACAAGCTCTTTCTCTTTCTTCAGCAGAGGCAGAATATCGAGCCGTAGTTAATGCGAGTCAGGAAGCTTTATGGCTTCAACAGATCCTTTCAGAGTTTGGATTCGAGCAGCAGCAGCCTACTCCACTTTGGTGTGACAACAAAGTGCCATCAATATTGCCAAAGATCTAGTTCTACATCAACACAACAAACACATTGAGCTACACATGCACTTCATCAGAAATCTTGTTCATGATCGTGTTCTTCGAATACTCTATTGCCCTACAGATGATCAAGTTGCAAACATATTTACCAAGTCTCTTACAGAAGCGAAGTTTTCTAAACTTCGATCTATGTTAGGAGTTCAAGACTATGTCATTAGGGGGGGATAGGCTCTAATTCCTTCTTCCTTCTCCTAATAGTGTCACTTTTGTAAATCCTCCAATCCTCTCCCAAGTTATTCTTAAGGGGGGATGTTAGGATATTTAGACACTTAGGAGTTAGTTAAGATCAACTTGTGTAATATATCCGTTAGGTAAAGTGTATTTCTTTAGTATGCATTAGTATGCATTTATAAATATTCAAATCCGACGGTCACGATATGTTCTAGACATGAAGTGATCCAACGATTCAACTTGTCTTAGATCATACCTACCATTGATCTATGGCTTAACACTTGATTGGTCCATGATCTCTATTTAAAGAGCATGGAGGTTCCTTGGCTAGTTGATTGATTATGAGAAGGTCATTTGTAACTTTCTTCTTTTGCATAATAAATTGCTCCAAGTAGCTATTTGGCTGGGGCCATGGACTATTTCCCTCTCAAGGGTTTTAACCATGAGACAAACATTGTGTGTTGATCTATGATCTATTTGTGTGAACTGGTTTCTCTACGTGTTCGGTATCTTGGGAGTACCCTGTGTACCTGAACACAATATAAGTGTCGAATGATGATTAAACAAAAAAAGTTAAAATATTCAATACACAAAATATAAGTTTATAAGTTATAACCATAAACTACAATTTTCTCAGAGTCATTTGATGTCATCAAAATCAAAATATATTATAGAGAATTATTTACTAATACTATAGGTGGAAATACCAATGGAAAATATAAAACAAGTTAGATACTAGAAATGTAGATGGATGAATCTCATAGCCCATCACACACAGGACAATGCACCAGGGGCATGGTGAAATGAATATGCTTGATTTGAGGTTGACGGGTTTTCCAAATTCAAGATGAAATGGTTCTTGATACTGATATAGTCCATCAAAGCACTTAGATTTCCTAAAATTTCCTTTTGATGCACATGTTTGTCCTCAAGTTTATCCCAAAATTAGATCATTGTTGATTAGGGGGTCAAATAGGGCCGAGAATTGCTTTTAGGGCCTAGTATGTGCCCAACAACATGGATTTATTTCTCAAATATCGACTTTTTACTACTGATACTCATTCTTAGAAGTGCCCAGGTCTGAGTTTTATCCACTTTACCATACTGTCAAAATTGTACCTAGAACAGACTACAACTTGGATTTGGTTGATTTATGGTTTTTTGAAGGCTGGGACATATTTTTTCTATTGTTGTTTGAGGCTAACGAAGACCAGAACTAACCATAAATATCCCAGATCAATTAATTAGGTTGTTAGGAGGATCAACATATGTCAAGGTCATCAAGGAAGGTTCATAGGACTCATTTTGATTTTTGTATGAGGATTAGACATGACAACATGCCCATGTTTTCTTTAACCATTCCAAACTATGTCAAAATCCATTATATTGTCCAAGATTAATGGGCCTTCCTTTCAACCCATCTAAATCATATAGAGTGCCATCAACTAGTAAATATCTTATGAAATGGTATACATCATCCTCTTTATCAACCACTTTCTATTCATCAAGGACAAAAGGATATGGTCTAGAAAAATTGTTGTGAGAAACATGAATGGCCTCACTACTGTTGATAGAAATCCTTTCATATTTGAGAATTCATGGCCAATTAAATCATGTTCTAATATTCATTTGCATATATAGAAATACTATAATAATTCACATAAAAACCTCATAATTGAGACCTTGACAAAAAGCTTGCCCAAATATCCGAGCTTAATACATCCACAAAAAATGTCTGTAAATGGAAGTACTTTGCTAATTATTGTAAACAGATTCTGAGTAGACTGTAATAATCAACTAAATGTTTCTCATAACCTATCTATAAAAACATTTTTTTTGTTTTGAGAACCCCTATTTAGTATACCACTTGGATTCACTTGTCCATGATATCAGATATAGCTTGCCCAACTGGCAGAATTTACAATGATTTTTGCAATATCTGAACATGAGTTTTCTACATTTAAAACTAAATTAAAGGTATTCCACTACCCATGAAATTTTTTAGTTTCTAGATATTTCTCTTGCTCTTTGGTATGGATAGATTTCTATGTCATAATTGAAGGGACGAAAACAACTAGACTTGTGAATTAACAATGGAGTGGAGGTAGTCTCTCTCTGCAATAATTACCTACTCATTATTCCTACATTGGAAACAACAACTCAATTGCTGAATAGTACCTTAGGGTACAAGGACTATGTACACAGTGAATTTCCGAAGGTACATGAAGAAATCATAGATCCAAATAGGCATATTTTTTATTGTGACATCACAGAAGAGGATTTTACCTTGCTATGGCCCCTTTTGCATATTTTGTAATATCTTAGCTCTGTCTAATACCAAGTTTACATTTTTTCTATGATGCTTATTGATGCACAATGTGCTATGAATCCAGAAGACACCAACATTATGTTTTGGTGATACTTTAATTAGGTGAACCATGGCTTCAGTATAAATGTAGAAAAGCCTAGTTGGGAAAGAAAGGTAACATGACTCTTTGATAGAAAAGAAGCATTAACTATGCAAGCACCTATTGAATTCAATACTGGGGAGAAGGTATGTTGTTTTACTTATTTATGATTCAACAAATCTGGATCATGTATTGATGGAAGCTTAAAGGATTCTGCAGAGAAAGTATAGTTTATGCAAGAGATAAAGGTACAAAGAAAGAGGACTTTATGTCAGAGATTGATGATGGGAAATCCAGATCATGTATTGATGAAATATTAAAGGATTATGTAGAGAAAGTACAATTTAGAAAAAATGATAAAATCCAAGAAGCAACTGATGAGTCAGAGGAAATTTTGAAAATGCAAAAACATACATCTAATGAAATGCATTAGGAGACTTTTTCCAAGAAACATTATATTAAGAGGGAAGTACATAGGCAGGAAAAATAGAAAAAGACACATGGGGTAGGTGAGAATAAGAAAAATACTGCTACATCCCTGATATCATTTGATAAGAAAGAAAGGAAGATGCTCAATTCAGTTTAGGTTGGGCTTAAAAATCATAGTTCATTATCAACATCTAAATCTGACAATATGAGGTCCATACTAAAGATAAAGAAGCCTACAAGCCATTTTTAGGACCATTTCAGATCTGATGTTGCTGGTGCAGTTCCTACAAGCCATTTTGAGAACCATTTGAGGTCTTATGTTTCTGGTGCAGTATATTTAATAACTGAGCCAGAGTTGAAGACAAAAAAGCAAGATTTCAAAAGGTCATTAGAGAGTGAAAGTAGTTTGGTCAGAAAAGGAAAATCATGGAAAAATAAATTAGAGGTTCTCAATTAGTGCCTGAAAGTGAGTTCCTAGATCGTAGAAAAATAGTGATAGATAGCATTGTCAGCAATTTTGAATCTTTTAACCATGGAAACACTGAAGAGAGCATTCAGGTTTCAAATTGTAAAGAAAATTTGAAGGGTGATTTTTTTTGTTGAAAATATTCATGAAAATTATGTTCCTAATGTCAAAGATCATGTTCTTTCTACATTTGTGACTAAATACAATGAATTTAGGGTAGTTCCAAGCATTTCTTTGCATCAGAATTCCATTCTACCAAAGAAACATAATTCAGGGTTATCAATTCTACCAAAGAGATCAGATAATCAAATAAAGATAAATATTTGCATGGAAGAAGAAAATGCTCTTGAAGTATTATCTGGAGTAGATCAAAGAAATAAAAGGACACTGATCAAGGAAAGGAAACTTAACTTTGATAAACATTTGCATTTGGTAAGAAGGGCAAGAATTGAAGCTGAAGATGAAACCAAGAAAATTGTAGAAGGCTCGAATAAAGGAGGCATAACAAGTGCCAATTGCAATAATGGAGAAAATATGGCATCAGATAATGCTTGTGTGTTAAATGAATTCCTTTTGAGAACTAATAATATCTTAAGTTCTAACAGTCTTGAAATTGAAGGTGATTTGCCACATGGGCAGATGTCTTCAATTTTTATGGAAAATCCTATGTGTTTACCACCAAAGGATGACAAAATATCGTTTGTGAAGTAGCCTACCGAGTGATGAAGTTGCTTTGCCTCCCTCTAAACGACGCCACTTGGATCAGGAAGATGTGTCTGCATGTTTTGCAGAGGCTACAACTAATTTAGTGGATCTAGTAGAAACTAGTGTGACTAGACAGAATGATGCATACAAGATTTTTGTAGATGAAAAATATTATACTAAATGCTTAGATAATGACAAGAATCCAGTTAAGGGGAATGAGGAATGTGTCAAAGTAGAAGCAACAAAAACAGGTGGTAGTAAGAAACATGTGGCGTCTTTAGATTCATTTAAATCCTTTATAAGGTTTTCTTCAGCTCCTTCTAAATGGGTAGAGGAGAAGCAGATGGATCCATGGTTTGAATATTTAATGTCCTCTAAGCATATCAATAAATGAAAGATTGGAGATAAGGATGAGAGGAGTTCACATGCTAAAATGTCTACTAAATCATTGGCCGATCCAAAAATGGAAGGCCAAAAGCTACAGAGCGTGACTGCATTAATGCTTCCTTCTCCAAAGAAGCAAGGTGTTTCAAATTTAGCTTCAAGGCAAGTCAATTCAATCTTCACACCTCCTACCAAATATTATGTTGCACAAAAGGGTGAGGATGAGAAATATGAATGCAAGTCAAATAAAATAAGGGTGAATAAATCTTGTGTGACACCAACAAAGAAAAATAGCAGAGGCTGTAAGAAAGATCATGGGTATTCTAAATCAGAGAAGTTTAACCAAGGGAAATTATCTAAGCAGTTGTCTATTCGCAAGCATGAACAAGTTTCCCCTATAAAATATGGCACCAAACCTTCATCAGGAAAGGTGACAGGTTCATCAAAATTTAAGGTGAAGATAAACAGTACTACAATAATGAAGTTGGACATTGTGTCACTATCTACAGAGTTTCAATTAGAAAAGGAAAAAAAGCTTGGACAAGTGTAAGTATTATATTAATTCAGTTGCGTTTCAAATTACAGTTTTTTTCCTTTTGTTGGATGATACATCAAGGCATAATTTCTTTCAAGTGTACAAAAATATCTATGCTAATCACACATAACTACTAACTTTCAGAATACAACATGGATGGAAGGTCACCTGCAACCAACCATCACCAAAAATTCAAATCACTTTCTATAATGATGGATACCTTCATACCTCTCTTTTCTTTGTGTCTTATCAAGTGTAGCATAAGCCTCAACCCATGCATGCCTTCTTTCTGGAGGCATATAGTCTGAACTACCTGGGCTTTGAATTTGAGGGGAATAAATGCCAGGGCTTGGAGATGAATATTGTAATGAAGTGTGAGGAGAATACTGTCCATAAGGGATCCAACCATGCTCACCATGTATTGAGTTTGTAGTTGTAGCATGCATACCTCTTGGAGAATTGTCGTGAAGAGGAGTTCTTCGTCCATTGTAAGATACATACTTGGTTAGACTAGGGATATGAGGGAAGGGGTATCTAATTGGATTCCCACTTATGATTCATGATGTGTAATCAGAACTGAAAGCATTATTTCCTACACATTCATTTCCTGTAGGTTTTTCATCTAGTGGACTGTTGTAGTCCCAGGATTTTATCTGATCAAAGCGGTGCCCTCTTGTCACTAAAGATGATGAAGTTTGTGTATTTTCAGAATCTGACTTGTCTGGGCCAAAAAAAGAACCAGTACATAGTCGCTCATCTACATTTTCAGGTATTGGGGAATTTATTCCAAGAAAGTACACAATCATCTTCTTTTTTTGTTGACAATGCTGAGGACTCATCCCCAATGATCTCTCCCTCTTCCTCCAATTCCATATTTTCATCATCCATATAGATTGCAATTCCATATGACATTTCCACATGATCATACTTCATTTCCTAATCCAATAAGTGGTTGTTGTTGCAAATCAAGGAAAATTTTACTTAAAATCTGGTTGTGGCAAATCATTCTTTCACAAGCTTTCAAAATGCACGCAAGGGCCATCCAAATGATGAACTCATGCAAATTTCATCTATAGAGTTGTAGTATCTTGGATGAATATTCCTCTTATTTGTTCAAATATTCAAATATTGTCCTCATATTGAAGCTAGAGGTTTTCCAAAATGGTAGTTTGATGTTTTCATACTTTTTACAACCTATGGACTAGTTTTGAGATGTGCACTTCAAATCCCACCAATCCTCCCCAAGATGATTTTGATAGTTTTCTTTGATGTCTTCTAAAATATTTCTTAGTGCATAATGTATGTTATCCATATTTAAGATAATTTGAGCATGTGAAACTCGTATCAAATCAGCCTAACTTAGCTCTGGAAATTGCATGCCATCTATATCACAAAAAGTACGCAACAGTAGACAACCCAATTGCTGAAAAGTCCGGTTTTTATATTACTTCCAAAAGAAAATTGTCATAAATTGGATACAGTATAAATACTCTAGGAATATTACCTCTGAGTTATAGTACTTAGTTGAAACCTTATGATCTTCAATAGGATCGACAGGATTTCTGAAATCTACTGTCGGTCCTTTAGTTGAGCAAATAACAAAACCAATTGCCCTGCTAAATATCACCTTATAAGAAAAGGCATTAATAAAGTTGTTATCTAACAACATAATAATAATAAATACATTCAACAAGACCTCTAAACTCCACGAACATATTTGATTGAAATATTAGCTGTGTGACCATCCACATGAAACAATATTACAATGACAAGGCTTAAAAAATGGATTCTCAACAATCCAAGCCTCAACTTTAATTCACTTCTTTATTCAATAGAGTCTTGAGATGACATACCTAGGATATTGTGGAACATATGTCCATGCATAGTGAACAGAGTGCTTGAAAGTCTACCTACATGCTGAGACAATATATTGAATAACGTGCATATGTAACCACCAGCTTTCTGCCTGACTAATAACTACACCTCCAGGCCATATCTAGATGTATCATATCCAAAAGGAAATCTAAAAAATGGAATACGTATTCTCATCCATATCCTATTTGTGTTCTGGTAACTACAACTCAAAACCTACATAAGTGCCATATGGTAAACAAGTAATATCTGACATAAAAGGAAAAATAGTACTAATTCTTAGATCATCGACATGGGAATTAGATGTTTCTTTTGTCTCCCAAAATAAATTTATTTTGATAGTATGAAGAATTCAATTAATGTAATGAAAGATCTGAGGATGACTAACAAATTGAAGGTCTCTATTTTTGATATGGTTGAAAAATTTGGAAGGTATAGCTTTCAGTAGCTTAGGAGAGGTTCTTAATAGCTCATTAGCCATCGAAAGGCTATGTTTTGGTAGCTAACGGTTTAACGTAGGATAAAAATAAACCACTGAAAGCGGGCCCAAGCGAGTAAAATGCAAAAATGCTTTTGGTGGCTTAGGTGAGACTTCAAATGACTCATTAGCCACTAAAAAGTGTTGCTTTCGGCAACTTAGGGAGAAGACCAAGAAGGGCATTAACCATCGAAAATGGAAAGAAAGCAACATTGGTAAAGGTGCTTTTAGTGGCTTAGGCGAGACTCCGGACATCTCATTAGCCACTAAAAGGTGATGCTTTCGACAACTTATCGAACAGCTCAAAACAAATTTTAACCACTGAAATTAGGAAAATAGGCATCGGGGAAAAAGCGCTTTCGACGGCTTCGGAGAAAGCTCGGACACTTCATTAGCCATCAGAAGAATGGGTTTTCAGTGGTTAAAAGGGTTTTTTAGAAGGGCCACTATCCACCAAAATCTGGGTTTCACTGCGACGCTAGGATAATGGTTTCAGTGGCTTAGGCGAAAGGGATATCACATCATTAGCCATCCAAAGCCATATTTTTGACGGTTAGAAGACAAACTTACGAGGACTGTTAACCATCGAAAAGGTGAAATGTGGAAACAGTTAGAAAGAGGTCAAATCAAACCCCATCAACAAGATAAATGATCAGTGAAGGGCATGACAAACCACCAAAAGGACTTGAACTTGTATAATCGTGTGTGGAAATAAATGAAGGAGGTCGTTATAGAACTGATAAAGGACTGATAGGATTGGAAACCCTCATTTTTCTTCCACCTGTTCAAAAGAATAGCAGAAAGCTCATTGAGTACCCAGGCTGATTTGTAATATGATTGTTGGGCAGAGGAAATCGAGAAGATCAACTACTACCATCACCTTATGACCTCAGCATCCATTATGATAGAAAAAACCCTCATAATCAGTGCCAAAAACTCCAGCACATTTCACTTTCAATCTTAGCATTCCTCTCCACCAGGAAAACCATCTCTGAGAAAGCAGCCTGCTAAGACACTGTCATACAGAACTTAAAATTATTTTTGCAGGTACCCAGGAGTGGAATTCATCAAGATGAAGAAGGGAGGACCTACTCTCAGGCAGGAGTTGGGAGATATCATCTATTTGGAAGCACATCCAGAGGTCTGTAAACTCTTCCAATATGTTGGCTGTTACAGGTTTTGTGAGAAGATGCAAGGTTCCCATCAGTAGGTGGCTGAGGCATTTGCCCTCTCATTTGATGGTTCAAAGGTAGTCATAGGCAAAGAGGAATTTCAAATAGATGAACCCTAATAACTGAAGTGACTGAACTCCCTGGCACATGAGAAAAGTGGTTCAAAACCACCATACCAAAAGATGTAGAGTTTAGGTCTTACCTAAATCCTGAGCATAGAGGAGTGGTGTGGAAGAAGAGTGTGCCATCATCCTAGTTGGAAGAGAGGTGGAAACAACTGTTGAAGGCCATTGTGGTCTACCTAACATGTGAAAGAAGATGTAACAGAGCCATGATCTACCATTTCAAGTTAATGAACCACTTCACAGGTAAAATCCCACTAAATTTTCCCTTTTACTTACACATAATTTTGGGAAAGATGGCACACCAAGTGAAGGCCCAACCAACCAAGATTGCTGGCAGATTGTCTCACCATGGCCTTATCCAACTGCTGATCCAATATTTGCTGAAAAGAAGGAATATGGCATGGACTTATTTCTTGTTTTGGAGTGGATTTGAGACAGGCCTTCAACCAGAAGAGAAGGGGAAGTCTCCATCCAAAAATTTCAGCACACCAAGGAGTGAGAAAAGAAAGAGGAGGGATATATCCCCAACAGTAGTAGAACAACCTCCCTCCTCATCAAAAGCCAAGAAGGTAAAAAGGAACTTGGACTTCAGTGAGAAGGGATAGGAAGTTGAAACAAACAATGAGAATATTTTAAACTCGCCCTACTCAGATTCTGAAGAGGAGAAAGAGGGAGGTGCAGACCTAGCTCTGTAGATTGTAGTAGTGACTGAAGAACTACCATCCCCTACACCAAAGGAGCAAGAGGATCTAGCAGAGAAGGCTTCCTCCAGCAAGCCCAAGACTTAAAGGATAAATCAATTGCTAAGGAAAGTATATGAGATGGAGATTTTGGAAAGGGAAATAAAGAAAAATAATGTTGCATTGTCCAATAGGAATAAGCTGCTACATAAGTCCTACCTAGAGCAGAGAGAAAGATATATTTGATTAAAGAGATTGAATACAAGGTACCTAAAAGAAAATACTACATTGTACAAAATGATTAGGCTCCAAATATTGCAGATGAAGGAGGCCAAGGAAAACCCTAGCAACCACCCCATGTTGTAAACCCTAGCTGAAGATGTAGTTAGCCTTTAGCCTACAGAAACAAGCCAGGTTGTTGTTTACCCTCCTAGCATAGAGCCCGCTGAAGAAGAAAGATGAGTAGATAGACCTAAAAGAACATTTTTGGAAGAAACCTAACAATTTTGGAAAACAGGGCTTTCAGTGGCTTAGGCGAACACTATGGTAGTTCATTAGCCACCAAAAGCACCTCTTTCGGCAGCTAATGGTTCTGATAGTATGGCCTCTTAATGATTGAAAGTAGAGAGAGGATTAAAATTGAATTTTGGCTCACAGGACCAGTTTTGGGTGAATATAGATGGCTCAAGGACAAAGTCTGAAGATGAAAGATGCAGAAGAAAGGATCAAGAAAGGTCTGTTTCAGTTTTACTATGACATAACAGTGGAAAAGGTCACCAACACCTAGCTGTCAAAATAAAATAGTGACTTAACCAACATAGGGCCAGTAGCAGTGATTTCCAGCAGTTACCTCAGTTATCTGAAGGTTCATGCAGTGAACTAATTCTTCAGCTAGTTAGAAAAGTAGTTAATTAGGGTTTTTTAACCTAATTTGCAAAAAACTATTATTTTGTTTATTTTTTGTAAAAACAGATCCAAGTTTTCAAGATCTGTGTATTTTGTAAAGGCTATAAAGCCTAAGACTTGTTTTATGGAAAAGGTTCGACTTTGGGGACATGTAGACCATAATTGTCAGCTTCCCATTTTTCTCATGATTTAATATAAGATCTTTTGTTATCATTTGTTCAGCTTCCATTTTTGTCTTTTCTGTGCTTACGCTTGAATGTGTATTCAGGTTGAATTCAAGTTAATTAATGACTAATCGCTGTCATCCTATTGGCATGTTGATGTGATTTGAATTATAAGTACCATCCTTATCACGATTTATCCATTTATATGCATCTGTTTTGTGTGTAAATTTTCCAGCCTAATGAGTTCTCCATCCCTGCACCTTATTGTCAACCTCTGAACAGTGGTAACTAAAAGCCTTGTACCTGATTGAGTTTCATGCATGTCTTGAGAGGTGAAGGTCATATAGGTCACCTGACTTGATCCATATTAGAAAACCCCAATTTTTTTTTAAGTTACCAGGCATCCTCGAGCTTCAACGTAGAGGAGTTTCCTGGAGTGATAAAAAATTGGCACCGTTGTCAGGGAGAGGAGACTGAAGCTCAGCTTCCCTGGGAGAAGACATGATCCTTGATTTGATGATAGACAAAGATTAGAAACTATTATAGTTGTAATCATCTATTTGGTGACTCCATTGAAATAAGGTGGCTTCAAGAAGACTAAGTACCAGAGAAAACCCTCAGGGGCCACCAACAACACTGGTTTTAGATCCAGAAGAGATTCTGAGAAGAGCTAGGGCTTCACTTAGGCAGACCAGTAGTGCTGCAAAGGAAGCTACATCAAGTATTTCAAGAAATATTTCTGCTATTATTTCTTCTGCTGAAACACTTAATTCTTAGGAATTTATAAATACATCAGAAAATTCTAGGGTTTGGGAATCTTCAAGCACTACTGCTTGTGAAGATCCAATCCCTGGTGACTCCACTGGGATAAGTTTACCACCACCACCTTCTCAATTACTAGCTATATTAGTACTGCCTTCCTCCACCCTTTCCATACCCATTTCCAATATGGCTTCCCCTCAATTGACCAAAATGGAAAGGATCCTAGTAGCTAGGTATGCCCCCCTAAATTTGCCAAATCCTCTCTCGACCATGCCCACTGGAGATTACCTCAAGTACATGCCTAAGTTCATAGGAGAAGGAGATTTCACAGCTGAAGAACATCTAGAGGCATTTGATAGTTATGCTAAGAACATTAACATAGAACAAGAAGATGTATGGACTAGGGTTTTTGTGCAAAGCCTATATGGTTAGGATAGGAAATGGTTTAAAGAACTACCTGTTGGGTCAGTAGAAGGCATTGAAGCCCTAGATGAAATATTCCTAAACAATTGGGGAGAAAGGAGAGACCACCTCTATTATATCACATAGTTCAGCAACTTGAAAAGAGAAAATGGGGAGTTTGTCTCCAACTTCACCAAGAGGTTCAACAATATGTATAGCAAGATCCCCATGGAAATCAATCCCACTGATACCTCAGCTAGGATAACTTATGATAATGCCTTTGAATCTGATTTTTTCCTACTTCTCAGAGAAAGGAGGTCTGCCTCCTTATCACTCATGCAAGATGCTACCTTAGAGGTAGAATCAAACGTCGTGGCATCTCAGAAGGTCAAAGGAAATATAGACAAGAAGAAACAACCAAAAGACCCTATTGGGGCTTCTTCATCAGAGAACAAGATTGAGAAAATGACCAAACCGTTAGATAACCTGACTACTGAAATGTCTAAGCTAAAGGACCAAGGATAGATACCTGTGAGGGGTAAAGGGCCAAGTGATTTTTCTCCCCGTAACCCTAATTTTGTCCCTTATAAAAGAGGAAACCCCCCAGTTCGGATTCTCAGAAGGGAAAGGAATCAAGGGAAAGATCAGAGAATAAGAGCTCCATTTCAGAATGCTGTATTAGAAGAAGAGCCAAAATTCATTGAAGAAGAAGGAGAAGCTGAGACAACATCCACTGCATGGAGGATGAGGTAGACTACTCTTTTTTGACACAAGAAGAATACGAGGAATCCCTAATTGATGAGCAGATGAGTGAAGGATCTATATATCGGGTTGATGGCTAGGGAGGGTACAATTTGAGGTCCAAGCTGGTTTCTCCTCTTAAAAAGAATGTTGTACATGTCAAACAACCTACAGCACCAACTAAAAAGGCTCCTGTTTTACCAAAGAAAATGGCCGTCATTCCAAAACCATTGCAAAAACCAGCACCTTCATCAAGCCCTGACCATCTCCAACTCAAGGCTCCAGTACATGAGGTAAGGTTTCCTGATAGGTTGCATTATTCTTTCAACCTTGAGTCAGAGATTCAGAAATTGAAGATCCCTTTCCCATTAATTGAGCTAATGAAAAATGATGCATTCAAGTCTTCCATTCCGAATTCTCTTCAGCCAAAGGTGCATATTGATACTGACTTTGTAAATCTGGAAGATGAAAAACTTGTTGTAACCCTAGGCCCCATGATCGAAGACCTAAAGGACTCATGCCCACCTTTCTATATATCCTTGAATATCCATGATAAAGTCCTTCATAACTGTTTGCTGGATTCAGGTGCTTCTCATAACCTAATGCCAAAGGCTATGATGGATGAGCTTGGTCTCAGCATTACAAATCCCTATCATGATTTATTCTCCTTTGACTCTAGAAAGTTCAAGTGCTTGGGCCTCATCAAAGACCTTGTTGTGAACCTAACTCAACTACCTTCAAAAAGCATCATGATGGACATTGTAGTGGCTGATATCCCTCCAAAATTTGGTCTCTTGCTGTCTCGATCATAGAGCAAAAGGCTAGGTGGAACCCTTCAGATGGATCTTACATATGCCACCATCCCAATGTTTTAAGGGGAGACCAAGAGGTTTTATAGGGAAAATCAGCTGGCCTACATCATAAGCAATGAGAGCAATTCAGTGAATCACCCCATCTATGTAGTGGACACTGATTTTGTGTCATGCATTCTACAAATAGATGATTCTTAGCAAACATCAGTCCATCTCACTAAGCCCACCTATCATCATCCTGAAGAAGTGACCACAATAGTCTGGAACATGTATTTTGATGGAGCTAGCACTCAAATCTCAACAGGTGTAGGTGTAGTATTGATCTCCCCATCCAAGGAAAACATTCATCTGTCTTATAAGCTCGATTTTAAAACCACTAACAATATAGAATAATATGAATCCTTGCTGCTAGGAGTTGAAGCTTCCAAGGAGATGGGGATCATGTGCATGAGGATTTTTGGAGATGCAGACCTTATTATACGGCAGGTTAAAAAAAATTTTCAGACAAAGAATGTCAGATTAAAGGCCTACAGGGATGAGGTATGGAAGCTCATAGAATCCTTTATGTTTTTTGAATTGTCATATATATCTAGGGATTTGAATCATCTGGCAGATTCCTTGGTTGTCTCTGCAAGTCTGTTTGTTCCTCCTTTACCTCCTAAGCTCAGCTATGATGTTTAGGTTAAGTACAAACCTTCCCTGCCAGATAATGTCAAATTTTGGAAGGTGTTTGAGAATGATGATGAGCTTCACAAATTCCTTCAGCTAGTATATGAATTCTTTGATATACATATAGATCAGGAAAACCTAAACATGAAGGAATCCAAACATCTCAAGTTGAAAGATAAAGTGGCTGATCAGAACATTGTTGAATTACCCAACAACTATATACCTCAGGGTTTAGTACCTCTGGAAGAGCTGTTTGATCATAATGACATCCCTTTCAATCCTGCCAAAAAGGAGCAAGACACTGCTGTCCAAGAGCAAAACATAGGGAGCCAAAGCCATCCAAAATTGATAAATCTGTCCACTGAGTTGACTGCTAATCAGAGGTCAAAATTTTGCATCCTGATAAAAGAGTTTGTTGATATCTTTTCCTAGGAGTACAGTGACCTGTAAACCTATGACACCAATATCATCTAGCATATTATTCTTTTGAGAAGGACACCATCCCTTTCAAGCTCAAGCAAAAGCTGAGATCCATCAGTCTTCTCATATTACCAGTAATTGAAAAAGAAATACATAAGCTGCTTAAAGCCAAAATCATATTCCCCCTCAGGTATTCCAAGTGGATTGCAAACCTAGTGGTGGTAAGGAAGAAGAATGGGGAGATTAGGTTGTGTGTGGATTTTAGAAACCTAACCAAATGTTCCAAAAAAGACAACTATCCACTACCCAAGATGGAACACCTATTGCAGAAAGTCTCAGGGGCTAGTGTTATGTCCTTCCTGGATGGCGTATCTGGATAGAACCAAGTTGCTGTGCACCTTGATGACCAAGATAAGACTGCCTTTACCACCCCCTGGGGCACTTTCATGTATGCTAAAATGCCATTTGGGCTGATGAATGCTGGGGATAATTTTTAGAGAGCCATGGAACTAGCTTTTGTAGGGTTGAAAGATAAATTTGTGCTCATATACTTGGATGACCTACCTATTTACTCTCACAGCCATAAAGACCATTTTCAACATTTGAGGAAGGTATTTTTGAAGTGTAGAAGGTATGGGATATCACTCAATCCTAAGAAGTCCCAGTTTGCACTTAGTGAAGGGAAACTCCTAGGTCACATAGTCTCAGCTGAAGGTGTAAAGATCGATCTCGTAAGGGTGGAAGAAATACAGAAGCTGTCCATAATGAGGTCAAAAAGGGACATTCAGTCCTTTTTAGGTAAGATAAACTTTGTTAGGAGGTTCATCCCTAATTTCTCCAATCTAGTGAAGCACATAATAGTCATGTTGAAAAAGGATGCAGAAATAAAATGGACTGACCAGGCAAGAAGCTCTTTCGAAGACATCAAGAAGGCTATCATGGAGGCCCCAACCCTTATTAGTCCTGACTATACTAAGACTTTTTACATCTTCTCTTCTGCTTCCTATGACATAGTGGCAGCTATGCTGTAACAAAAAGATAATGAGGGTCTTGATCATCCAATTACATTCTTCTGCAAAACCTTGAGAGATGTCGAGCTGAAGTATGATCAAATTGAGAAACATGCTTATGCTCTCATAAATTCATTGAAGAATTTCAGAATTTACATTCTCCATGCAAACATCTTGGCATATGTCCCTTCAGCTATTGTGAAGGATGTTTTGACTCAGCCTGACATTGATGGGAAGAGATCTAAGTGGATTGCCAAGATCATTGAGTTTGATATAGAGGTGAAACCCACTAAGCTAGTAAAGGGACTAGGTCTGGCCAAACTCATGGATAAAGAAAATTGTGAACTAATGGGGATAAAATTCACCTATGTCAAAACAGAAAAAGTGTCGATTGTGGTAGCAGTAGAAGAAGATCAAGATCAGAATGACATTCCACAAGTAGCTGAAAACCTGTCTTCATGTGAGTGGTACTCAGGTATTATTCAATTTTTGCAGAAATTAGAAGTTCCTCCTGATCTCACTCCTAATCAAGCATGAGCTCTTAAATTAAAATCTGTCAAGTTTTTCATAATTGACAAACTGCTGTACTAGAAAGATCAGTCTCGAATTTTGTTGAGATGTCTAGATAAAGAAGAATCAGATCAGGTCATGCATCAATTTCATTCTAGCACATGTGGGGGCCACCGTTATTGGAATACCACAACCCACAAGACCCTAAGAGTAGGATACTATTGGCCAGTCCTTTTTGCTGATGTATGTACTTTTATAAGGGCCTGTGACCAGTGCCAAATATTTATAGGGAAGCAACAGCTCAAATCCTTGCCCCTTAGGCCTATTGTGGTGAATGGGCCTTTCTAGCAATGGGGTATGAACTTCATAGGGGAAATAAATCCATCTTATAGTGAGCAACATAAATGGATCCTAGTAGCCACAGACTACTTTACCAAATGGATAGAGGCAATACCCACCAGGAATGCCACTCATTAGGTCATCATGAGATTTTTATATGAGAATATCTTTAGCAGGTTTGCAGTTGCTCAATAAGGTTAGTAACTAATAATAAACATGCTTTCAAAGATGGGGCATTAGTTAAAATGTGTGAGTCAATGGGGATTCAACTGGTGCATTTCACATCCTATTATCCTCAAGGTAATGGCCTCGCTGAGTCATCCAACAAAAGCCTAGTCAAGATCATTAGAAGACTATTGGAGACAAATAAAAAAAGTTGGGATTCTAAGCTTAAGTTTACTTTATGGGCTGATAGGGTAATAGAAAAAATATCTATAGGGACTTATCCATTGAAGTTAGTTTATGGTATTGAGGCCATTTTTTCTATTCAGCTCATTCTGCCAGTGGAAAAATTCTTTTAGGAAGAGGAAGATGAACCAAATGATATGGTGAGGAGGATGATGGACTTGGTGGAGTTGCAGCAAATCAGCGAACAAGTGATAGGAAAATCAAAATCCCATCAACAGAGGATAAAGGGCATGTTTGACAAAAGGGAAAAAGTAGACAACTTTTAGGTTGGAGATTGGGTCCTAAAGTGGGGATGCTGTTAGACAGGACAAGGGAAAACATGGAAAGTTTGATTCTTTGTGGATCGACCCTTTTGTGATAGCTTAGGTACATAAGAATAACACCTTCAAATTGCAGAATTTGGAAGGGGAAGAGGTGTTTGATGGCCTAGTGAATGGGCGGTTTCTGAAACTTTACTTTATTTGAGGCTCTGAGGCCTTGTCATTGTAAATTAGTAGTTAGTAGGTTATTTTTACTTACAGAATAAACTCCATGCCCAATGGAACAGTAAATGATAGTATTAAGTTTTTAGTTGTTCTCTGGGAAAGGCATTTTGGTCTGGGATTCTCGGGACCTCACTGGGAGGTTCCCATCCCCAAGTAGGAGCCAGATGTTATCTCCCAAAATAAATTTATTTTGATAGTATGAAGAATTCGATTTATGTAATGAAAGATCTAAGGATGACTAACAAATTGAAGGTCTCTATTTTTTATATGGTTGAAAAATATGGAAGTTATAACTTTCGGTGGATTAGGTGAGGTTCTTAATAGCTCATTAGCCACTGAAAGGATATGTTTTTGCAGCTGAAGGTTTAACGCAGGATAAAAGTAAACCACCGAAAGTGGGCTCGAGCGAGTAAAATGCAAAAACACTTTCGGTGGCTTAGGCAAGACTTCAAATGACTCCTTAGCCACCGAAAAGTGTTGCTTTCGGTAGCTTAGGGAAAAGACCAAGAAGGGCGTTAACCTCCGAAAGCAGACAGAAAGCAACATTGGTAAAGGAGCTTTCGGTGGCTTAGGTGAGACTTCAAACATCTCATTAGCCACCAAAAGGTGATGCTTTCGGTAACTTATCGAATAGTTCAAAACATATTTTAACTGCTGAAAGCAGGAAAATAGGCATCGGGGTAGGTGAAATCTCAGACACTTCATTAGCCACCGAAAGGACAGGTTTTCAGCGGTTGAAAGGGTTCTTCGGCAGGGCCACTATCCGCCAAAAGTTGGGTTTCACCGCGACGCTGGGATAATGGTTTCGGTGGCTTAGGTGAAAGGGATATCACTTCATTAGCCACCAAAAGCCATCTTTTCGATGGCTAGTAGACAAACTTCTGAGGAATGTTAACCATCGAAAAGGTAAAATGTGGAAATGGTTAGAAAGCGGTTAAATCAAACCCTGTCAGCAAGATAAACGATCAGCGAAGGGCGTGGAAAACCACCGAAAGGACTTGAGCTTGCATAATCGTGTGTGGAAATAAGTGAAGGAGTTCATTATAGAACTGATAAAGGACTGATAGGATTGGAAACCCTCATTTTTCTTCCACCTGTTCAAAAGAACAGCAGAAAGCTCACTGAGTACCCAGGCTGATTTGTAATATGATTGCTGGGCAGAGAAAATTGAGAAGATCAACTACTGCCATCACCTTATGACCTCATCATCCATCATGACAACAAAAACCCTAATAATCAGTGCCAAAACTCCAGTACATTTCACTTTTGATCTTAGCATTCCTTTCCACCAGGAAAACCATCTCTGAGAAAGCAACTTGCTAACACACTGTCATATAGAACTTAAAATTATTTTTGCAGCTACCCAGGAGTGGCATTCATCAAGATGAATAAGGGAGGACCTTCTCTCAGGTAAGAGTTGGGAGATATCAGCTATTTGGAAGCACATCCAGAGGTCTGTAAACTCTTCCAAGATGCTGGCTGCTACATGTTTTGTGAGAATATACAAGGTTCCCATCAGCAGGTGGCTGAGGCATTTTCCCTATCATTTGATGGTTCAAAGGCAATCATATGCAAAGAGAAATTTCACATAGATGAAACCCTAATCACTGAAGTGACTGAACTCCCTGGAACATGAGAAAAATGGTTCAAAACCACCATACCAAAAGATGTAGAGTTTAGGTCTTACCTAAAGCCTAAGCATAGAGGAGTGGTGTGGAAAAAGAGTGTGCCATCATCCTGGTTGGAAGAGAGGTGGAAACAATTGTTAAAGGCCATTGCGGTCTACCTAACATGTGAAGGAAGATATAACATAGCCATGATCTACCATTTCAAGTTAATGAACCACTTCACAGGTAAAAGCCCACTAAATTTTCCCTTTTACTTACACAGAATTTTGGGAAAGATGGCACACCAAGTGAAGGCCCAACCAACCAACATTGCTGGAAGACTGTCTCACCATGGCCTTATCCAACTGCTGATCCAAGAGTTGCTGAAAATAAGGAATATGGCATGGCCTTATTTCTTGTTTTGGAATGGATTTGAGACAGGCCTTCAGCCAGAAGAGAAGGGGAATTCTCCTGCCAAAAATTCCAACACACCAAGGAGTGAGAGAAGAAAGATGAGGGATATATCCCCAGCAGTAGCAAAACACCTCCCTCCTCTTTAAAGGCCAAGAAGGTAAAAGGGAACTTGGACTTCAGTGAGAAGGGATAGGAATTTGAAACACACAATGAGAATATTTTAAACCCACCCTACTCAGATTCTGAAGAGGAGCAAGAGGGAGGTGCAGAACTAGCTCTGCAGACTATAGTAGTGACTGAAGAACTACCATCCCGTACACCAAAGGAGCAAGAGGATCTAGCAGAGAAGGATTCCTCTAGCAAGCCTAAGACTAAAAGGATAAATCAATTGCTAAGGCAAGTATATGAGATGGAGATTTTGGAAAGGGAAATAAAGAAAAATAATGCTGCATTGACCAGTAGGAAGAAGCTTCTACATAAGTCTTACCTAGAGCAGAGAGAAAGATATATTTTCTTAAAGAGATTGAATACAAGGTACCTAAAAGACAATACTAGATTGTACATGATGATTAGGCTCCAAAGACTGTAGCTGAAGGAGGCCAAGGAAAACCCTAGCAACCACCCCACGTTGGAAACCCTAGCTGAAGCTGCAGTTAGCCTTCAGCCTCCAGAAACAAGCCAGGCTGCTGTTAAACCTCCTAACATAGAGCCTATTGAAGAAGAAAGCTGAGCAGACATACCTAAAAGAACATTTTTGGAAGAAACCTAACAATTTGGAAAACAGGGCTTTCGGTGGCTTAGTTGGACGCTGGGGCAGTTCATTAGCCACCGAAAGTGCTGCTGTCAGTAGCTAATGGCTTCGATAGTCTATCCTCTTAATCACCGAAAGTAGACAGAGTATTAAAATTGAATTTTGGCTCGCAAGACTAGTTTTGGGCAAATATCGATGGCTCAGGGACAAAGTCTGAAGATGAAAGACGCAGAAGAAAGCATCAGGAAAGGTCTGTTTCAGTTTTACTATGACATAATAGTGGAAAAGGTCACCAACACCTAGCTGTCAAAAGAAAATAGTGACTTAACCAGCAGAGGGCCAGTAGCAGTGATTTCTAGCAATTACCTCAATTATCTGAAGGTTCTTGCAGTGAACTAATTCTTCAGTTAGTTAGACAAGTAGTTAATTAGGGTTTTTAAACCTAATTTGCAAAAAAATATTATTTTGTTTATTTTTTGTAAAAATAGATCTAAGTTTTCAAGATCTGTGTATTTTGTAAAGGCTATAAAGCCTAAGACTTGTTTTATGGAAAAGGTTCGACTTCAGGGACTTGTAGACCATACTATTGTTAGCTTCTCATTTTACTCATGATTTAATATAAGCTCTTTTGTTATCATTTGTTCAGCTTCCATTTATTTCTTTTCTATGCTTATGCTTGAATGTGTATTCATGTTAAATTTAAGTTAATTAATGACTGATAGCAGTGACCCTATTGGCATGTTGATGTGATTTGAATTATAAGTACCATCCTTATCACGATTTAGCCATTTATATGCATCTGTTTTGTGTGTAAATCTACCAGCCTGATGAGTTCTCCATCCTTGCACCTTATTTCCAACCTTTGAACAGTGGTAACTAAAAGCCTTGTACCTGATTGAGTTTCATGCATGTCTTGAGAGTGGAAGGTCATATAGGTCTCCTAAGTTGATCCATATTAGAAAAACCCAAAAACATTGTAAGTTACCAGGCATCCTCGAGATACAACCTAGAGGATTTTCATGGAGTGATAATAGTGTCATTAAAGGAAAAGAAAAAAATTATAAAGTAAGCTTCTTATACTTTTCAAGAAAACCAATACTTTTCAATAAAGCCAAACAAGGATAAACGGGAAAGCCAAATAACAAAAAATGTAAAAACCAAGCATGGAATATGCCATGTACATGTCTCCAAAGTACTTGATGTTGAATTTTAAGGGTTATAGGAGTTTTTAATTTAAGTAGTAAACTTTAATGCATGAACGTATAAATCATATTCAGAACAGTACTGCCGTAATAAAATTCGAACTATAATAAACAAACATAATTTTCATCTCTTTCAACTTAACGCTCCATTAGTCACTGCATTAGATTTAGTCATCGAGAATCATCAAATTCCATGTACAGTAACAACAAGATAAAATAATGTACAGTCCACACAAGTATGAATGCATAATTTTCATCTCTTTCAACATTAACACTATCGAAAGTCCACATTTGGGAGTGTTTAAGTTGAAAGAGATGAAAGTTATGCCTTAAAATTATCTTGTATGTGTCTTGTCTCACTCTTGTATAATATTTTATGAAATTATACATAGCAATTATATCACAAATAAAACAGGAGCAAGGTAATAGTCTATATTTTGTTGTTAAAGGGTCAAGAAATATAAAAAATTGTAAAAAACAGGATACTTAGTGAGATTAATGCATAAACATATAAAATCAGATTCAGAACAATACTGCTATGATAAATTTTGAACTCTAATAAACAAACATAATTTTCATCTCTTTCAACTTAACACTCCATTATTCACTATGTTAAAGTTGGTCCTCGAGAATCATCAAATTCCATGTATAGTAACAACATGATAAAATAATGTACAACGGATATCAACAGTTAATGATCATAACCAATATTTGAATCAACCATATACTCATATTTTTCATATTTGATCTTGTCACCGAAGGGACAAGTCAATCTAGACAAACAATTTACATACCTTGAGAGAGATCCAGAGAGGGTTAAAGCATAAACATACTAACCGCATACTGACCCAAACTTCTTAGTCAACAAGCAAATTCATACCCAGTACAGTCATGCTGAAAAAGGACACATAGTCATGCAGGGTAAGGATGCAATCACATACTGCATAGACACACATGCATACTTTTTCAAAGTCACGCTTGAAAAAACACAATCCACCCATAAAGTGAAACTCACTGTCATGTTGGGGAAGACCCCACAATCCACATAAGAAAACAAGATCATGGCCACCTCATGGTCATGCTAGGAAAGGAACCACAATACACCTGAGAAAACATGTCATGATCTTGATGGATAAGGAAACACATTCCACCAAGAAAAATGATCACGGTCATGCTGGGGAGGGACCCATAGTCCACTCAAGAAAACATATCACAGTCATACTCGTGAAGGACCCATAGTCCACCAAGAAACTGATAATGGTCACACTGAAGAATGACCCACATTCCACCCAAGAAAATAGATCACGGTAATGCGGGAGAGGGACCTCTCAAGGTATCACCAAGGCATAGGTTTTTCGGTCGTGTTTAAGGACCCACAGTCCACCAAGCACTACAACAAAACCCTGTGATTCACGTCTCTTTTAGCTTCCTTTTTAGTATCCACTATCACTTTTATTGTATTTTTCATCATTTTTTGGACAAAGTGGATGCTTTTCCATGGGATGGCACTTTTAATGGTGTTATTTGCATCTCTTTTTAAAAGTTGGCACTATTTTGGATGCTAATTAGCATCCCAATTAGTGTCCTTATTAGCATCCCAATTAGTGTCCCAATTAGCAACCCAATCAACATCCCAATTACCATTCCAATTAGCACTCATTTTTAAAAGTTGGTACTATTTTGGATGCTAATTAGCATCCCAATTAACGTCCCAATTAATTTCCCAATTAGCATCCCAATTAGCGTCTCAATTAGCATCCCAACTAGCATCCCAATTACCATCCCTTTTTAAAAGTTGGAGATATTTTGGACGCTAATTAGCATCCCAATTAACTTCCCAATTAGCGTCCCAATTAGCGTCCCAATTAGCATCATAATTATCATCCCAATTATCATCCCAATTAGCATCCCAATTAAGGTCCCAATTAGCGTCCACAAAAGCATCCCATATAATGCAAAGAATAACCTCCAAAAAAATGTCGTGAATAGCATAACACCATATATTAATCCATGGTTAGCGACAGAAAATGCGCCATGAATTTCGGCAGGAAAAGCATTCAACATAACGTCAAGTATAGAGCCAAGAATTGCTCCTAGAAAGCATCCAACATAGTGCTAGGTATAGATCCAGGTATAACGACTGGAATAATACCAGAAATTTTGAAAGGAACCGCGCTAGGAATTGCACTAGGTTTAAATCTAGGAATTGTGTTCAGAAAATGTTTGACATAAGTGGTACATTGTGCTTCCTTTATACTTAAGTGTTGGGAATCAACCACCTATCAAGAGGTGGGACATTGTGTTGCACTGTAAAGAAAACTCCACACCTAGATCTCTCTCCATATCACAGAATAAAACATACAAAACTCTTGGGTGGAATTGAATCCTAGTAAGGGGAATATCACCACCCCCTCTTGACCAACCAATAAACTCCTTAATGGTGACAAAAACATATCTACATATATCCAAGTAGGAGCATTAGTATTTATGTGTTTCAAATTCAACATGGCTAAAGGACTGATTGGATAAATACCCAAGAACACATTGGATAAATACTTCTGAATGGTAGTATGTCCTCTCAATAGATTCAATTATCATGGATTCTAAACAATAATTTCACACATTCTTATATATTTGTGTACCTATCAAGTTATGAACACATTGACACATATCGAAGAAAATAAATCATTCATTTGTTTTTCTCATAAAAAAATTAAAGTTGCAATTCATCCATACACTTCAAAGGATATATTTTTAAAATATGACAATAATAAATAATTTGAATCACAATACAATCGTTTTTCTTTTGACTTTGATTTTCTTAGACAAACTAGGTGGACTCTCCTTGGGATAAGTTTAGGGTCTTATGCCATGTTAATTTTCTATGGGGTTGATGGTCCATGCATGTTAACCTAGAATACCACATAGGAACTATGCATGGAATCTCTAGCCTAGATGTAACAATGTGGCTCATGAGTGATGCGTTGTAAGGCCTTGAGACAACACATAATCTCTATGGAGGGAATATTCTTTCAACTACAAGTGGGATATGTTTGTATTTTGAGATTTATAACATCGATAATGGATCTCTTGGTCAACACCATGGTATAGGGTTTAAATTTATGTCCTAAGTTCACACCATTTGTTTATGGGGTCATGGACCATCACATAACATGAATCTACCTAGAAAATACACAACCTACATGTGAGATATGGTCATCATTTTGAAAACTTGCACATAGGGGATGGTTCTTGATGTGTGACTTAAAATATAGTCAAAACTATGGTCTTACACTGTAACATTTTCCTCTAAAGTTCATGCTCCATACATGGGGCCCTAAATTACCACTACAATCCCTCCACAGGGAATCTAATATTTGGAATGATGAAGTGATAATGCCCTTGGTGTCTTGTGGTGGAAATTGAGGTTTAAAGGCACGCCTTGTCCAAGAGGAAGATTCCCTAAGTAACCAACACATGGACATAGTCAAGTCTGGGTGAATTTGTCATGGTGATAGTTTTAGATGATAAGGGTGTGATGTTGCGCATACTTGTTGTAGTAGTGAAAGCCATCTTAGTGAAGTGCATTAGAGAAAATCTTTTTTGAAGAAAATTTCCTTAGTGGTAAGTGCCTTGGTGAATCATGCTTCACATATATATTTTTGGTAATAATTCCTTAAGAAGAATGTCTTGGTGGTTGAATGACAACCTTCCACTAGTAGCACGACTCATGACTTGTATGGGAAAAATATGGAGGGACTTGCCAATGAGAAACTTGGTGATCACAACAAATTCATTTGCGAAATGCTACATGTAATACTGTAACAACATGAAAATGAAGTAAAGTAGTTTTGTTCTAATGGCATGAATTCGACTGTGCTAAAGACAACCACAAAAATATTGATATACCACTGCTATTTGTTTACAAATGGACTGAGAAAGAGAGTTGGGGGAATTCTCTTTTCTCCATAGTTTGTTAGATACAGTAACAAGCAAAATTGAACTATAAGGAGAACTTTGTAGCTGAAAGAGGTGTTGGGTATCAATAGTAAGATACAGGTCATACCATACAACAAATCAGATTGTTAATTCTAAGTTTTCAAAGGCTATCATAAAAGTCTAGAATTATTTTTGTTATTTGCTTGACATGTAATCTTTGTTTTGATGATTGGGTGCAATATATTATTCTTGGATGCCAAAATTTTGTGTATGCAAACTGTTTTACAAAAATCTAAAACCATAGATACACTAAATCCATCAATTGTAACTAACAATTTATATCAACATCATATTCAAGTAATCAATAGTCTCTCAACAATAATCATTAAAGTGTTTGACGAAAGCATTAAGCCAAAGATGTAAGCAGTGAACAAAACAATTAGCCCATATCAAGTAATGAACGCTACACACTTAGAATGTGGACGTAGAAGGAAACCAAATCCCAACAATCTGATTTGACTTTACAAAATGTGGTCATAAAGTAGGGCACCCTAACAAACTGTGCTAGCTAGTTATAAGTATTCCGAGATTTAAGGATTTCTTTCCAACGAGTTAGGTTGTCAACAAAACCCCCAAAATATAGCAATATCCTTCCTCATATGATCTTGATGAGAAACAATAATTCTGCTAGTTGTTGTAGCACCCTCTCCCATTTATCCTTTTCCTTGGATCACTCTTTGAAAATGGAGCATTTTTCTCCTTAATGCTGGGTGACACAAATAATCCACAGATGGCCTCTCTAGAAACTGCTTTTGCAACCACCAATCAATTTGAGGCCTGTTAGGTCTATTTGGTGCACAAACTGAAGATGTTGTTAGATCATTAGATGTTGGTAACCCCAAGAATCTTACAATATGGACAAATTTGACATAGTGTGTAGATTATCCTTTTAGAACATGATATATCTGATTCCAACTGTGTTTAAATACTTATGCGAGAAGCTTTGGACCCATGGTGAACGCCATTTCAGAACACGATACTTTAGAGATAGAAACATAAAGAAACATGTAATGATGACAATTTGTCATGCCACTTACCAACTATACGTTTCGAATTTAATGCTCATAGCATCACTATTCAATTCTTATTTGACAAGCATGTGGGATGGCCTGAAAATGATGGATTTTGGCACATTGGCATTACCTTACAAATAGAATCAACATATTGATTTAGGTAATCTACATCATCTTTGGCAAAGTAATTTTCCATTTCCTTCCAAAACGACCTAGAACATGCAACATCGCTTGCATTAATAGCAGCTTCAGTAGCTGCTACAATTTCTTCATTACCTTTAAGTATTTTGCTTGCAAAGTCTAATGAGTCTCCGATAAAAAATGTTCATTGTTGTCTGGTAAGGGTGTTTTGCAGGAATATCGACTGAGGGTATGTTGTCTAATTTCCTGACAAATTTCTATTGATTTGAGCTGATCTTCCTCTTACTACATGATTCTACTAGGCTCTTGAAATCAGCGAGCTCAAAGGTTTTCTATTTAGCAATAGTCTAAATGTCAAAGGTTTTATATTTTTACGGTTTCTTTTTCTAGTTTTTTTTTAACATAATACGGTGGGAATATTAGATTAATTATTGAAAACACATATAATAATGGTTAAACTTACATAATTTTGGTGTCCCTCTTGTATTTGAGGATGCCAAATCCATTTATGCATTCAAAAACATGCTTTGGACACTTGAAAATTCAGATTTTGTAAGAAAAACCTAATTCCCATAAAAAAAATCACCAAAAAATACAAAACGTCTAACAAGTAGACTAATCTAATTTTTTATATCCATAAGACAGAAAATTACAAAAAAATATACAAACTACCACACAAACATTTAACTCAAGAAATGATATCACCTTTAAGCAACACAACTTTAACTATTTATTCAACAATCTCCATATATTCTATGTAAAAATATATATTGCTTTCTTGTTCATGTAATTAGTTGCGAACTCAAGGAAAATGGATATGAAATAGTAGAGTATTAATATATAAATTTTTATAAACATTGAATTATCCCACGTTCTATTAATGATTTTTTTAAAATTATAAATGACACATGATAATCAATTTAAATTCCCAATAATTTTATCAATATCTTGATGTTATATTTCTAACAATCATTTTTTTCCAACAAAACATCCATATATCAATTGATTTTTTTGCTAATCTTTTTAAATCTATTTTGTTAAATTTTTACCTTTTTCTTTCTTTTATTAATTTTAAAAATAGAAAAAAATACAACTTTAAGAGGAAGAAATAAAAGCGCATGTGGTTGGTTGGTGGGAATTAAACTCCCTAAGGGAGGGAAGCTCAGAAAACTCATAAAACCTATTATCCAAAAAGACAGGATAACAACCAATGGCAAGTCCCTCCCCCACATCTACCATCAGTAATCATAACAGAAGTAGGCGGTGATAATTTCTGCACTTTTCACCAACAACCTCATTCGGAAAATAAGTGCCCGCAATGGTTGAATTCGATAACACTGGTTATGAATCAGCTGCTAGATTCTAAAGCAACCAGGAACATTGGCAAGGAGGAGAAGAAAAACCAGGTTATGGAGAAACAAGATAATGACACTATGCTTTCATGGAATGGTATCTCGCTGTTTGACACTGAAGAGAGCGCTCTCAAAACTGAATGCACACCTACAGCGACAAAGGATATGGATTTGACAATTTCCAAGATCAAAAGTATGCAAAATAATGTCAAGAGACAAGTAGAGGTGAAGGTTGAGGACAAAACACCTAGAGCCAATACCCTAAACCAAGAGGCAGAGCCAATCACTGAGACTGTCAAGCCTGTGGAAGAACTGATAGGTGTTAGTGAGGAAAACACCAATGAAATTGGAGAGCATGAAGAGGATTTGCCTACTCTAAACCAACTAGGAGAAGAAGACATAGAACCAGGTTGGGAAGATAAAGCTAATACCCCTCCTTTTTTGTTGACCCTAGAAATGCTAAATCACAATCTGCATAATTGCTTGGTAGATTCTGGATCAGCGGTGAATGTTATGCCTCTGGAGATTTGCAAAAAGATTAAGGGTAAGCCAGAGTCCACATTTTGTGAAGTAACGCAATTAGACAGCTCAGGTGTCAAAGTAGTAGGAGAAATGAAAAATGTCCTCATTCGCTTGTCTGCAAACAACAAGATTTGTCAATTTATTGACATTACTGTGGCTGACATACCTAGTGGATATGGGCTTATTCTGAACAGAGATTGGTCGGCCAGGTTAAAAGGCTATTTTGCTTCGGATTGGTCTCATCTATTATTGCCTCTCAAGGGTACCCAAAATAAGATTAAGATTTCGAGAGAGCCTTATATGAAGTATACCGTCACTAAGCTAGGGGAAGGAAATGAATCTGCTGATTCTGTCCTGGGAAACTATCTGACTAAGTGTAAGCTAAGAAGTCATACCTCAAGCAAGGCCAGTTCTATGAATGACGCTCAGCTTGAGCTCCTTCAACTTCTTCAGGCTGTAAGAGATGATTGTAGGATAGTAGACATGTGTCCAGTTTCAAAACTGGCCCAGCTAGACCATGGTTAGATGTCTCATGTCTATGATCCAGCCCACCCTTTAGCTATCTAGATTTAAATTTTTCAGGAGTGGGTGAAATTTTCTTTCTTTTTTCTTTGTACATAAATAAATTGTTTTGTGTTCTTTAATGCTTTGATTCTTTTTCTTTTGATTATTTGATTTGATGCTGTTTTATTTTTGCTTTGCTAGCGTTTCTTTTGGTTTTGAATAAAGAGGCAGACTTTTGGTTGCAATGGAAACATCAGGGTTCTTTATTAACTGAAATCTTGAGAAAAAGACTGTGCTTTAAAGTATAGAATGTCTTCTAGTAGTGGTGTTCCTAACTGGCAATGCATTCATTGAAGTCTTACTTAACCCCTGTAAATAACTCAGAAGTAAAAGAGGTCTGGAATACTATTTCGAGGCTCCATTCATTTCACATCTTAAATATCCAAGGGGGTGACAACAAAAGACCCACGAAAAGGAAGCAAAGTAAACAGTATATCATATATAAATGATCCCATGCCATAATTTCAGAAAAGCAAAAGCTATCAAGAGTCAAAAATCCTTAAATAAAAACAATACATATCAAAGCAAAGTATCAAAGCATGAAGTACTAAATTGCCACAAGATCCTCTCCATCCTTGAACTGAAATATGAAATACACTATTCACACAAAAGGACACTATGGGATAGAGGATCCTGAATTAAAATTCAGTAAGAAAGGCATGCAGGAGGACTCATATCAAAAGAACTAAAGTTCAAAAGGCACAAAAGTGCAGTTGGCATGGGAATGAGGAACAAAAGGATAATACTATTTACTATCTGTTACAATCCTGTGGTGGCCAAGCTGGAAGCTACCTAAGGACAGGCAGAATAAACCTCACTTATTTATCCTCTAAAGAGTTATTCAGACTTGCAATATTTCTGACATTACCATTTCCCAAAGAATAGACTACTTCTCAATGGTTTAAATGCTTAAGTTGGCCAGCCCAAGGATACAGACATCTAGAATATTTTAAATTTTATTCAGATGGTCTTGCACTGGGAAGGAGTTAATTAAGAAATCTGGGGTTCACCAGGTAGTCACCAATTGTTGCAGCTGCAACAATTTCCCAAAATTCCAAAAAATTTTGGGACCCTCCTTTGCTTTGGATTAGTTTGATTTTCTTCCCTAGGTCGATCTAATAATTTGCAGAGAGTTTCTCAAATGCTTGGATTGCTTTACTACTTGATTTGATTCCTCCCCTATGGCTTCCTTTGAATGCATTTTCACCATACTGAATCGGAAGATTATTTAATTGACATTCCCGCCGTTGCGGAAGAATGTTAAGTCGTGAATTCGACTTTCTGTCCGATGCATTGGTTTTAATCGGCTATTTTCTCGGTTTAAATCGGAAGGATTTGCTCTTTATTTTCCCACCGTTGTGGATGAATTTTCGGTTTTGGATTCGGTTTCTTTGTCGATTTGTTTGCTTTACCTTGGCTACTTTTGTGTTTCGGCTGTTTTTAAGCTTTACATCGGAGCTTGTCATCGTTTCCTTCTCCACCGTTGCAGAAGGAAATCTGCTAACTCTTCCGATCCATAGTCGTCCGCTCTTCCGATGCGTTGTGTTCTTATTCGAAAGAGGATGATATCTTTGGTAGTCGGCGTTGCGACTGTGTTCCCTCTTTCGTCCCAATGTTAGAAACTCTCCGACGTCTGATCTTGTGTTTCTTTCGCCGGGAATGTTGCCGCGGATGGATTAACGCTTTGGCCGTCCGCCGTTGTGGAAGGAAGTTGGCTTTCAACTTTCGATTCAGGCTTTGCTGCCAGTTATCCCCACCGTTGCGGAGGGATTTTTGGTTCATCTTTCCGCCGTTGCGGAGCAAAATAAAATTTCAGCCTCCGATTCAGAAACTCTCCGACGTCCGATCTTCTAGGTTTTCCTGCCATGCACATCTCTGTGGCTGTATCTACGCTTTGGCCATCCACTGTTGTGGATGGACAAGTGCTTTCAGCCTCCGATTAGAAAGCGCTCCGACGCCCGATGTTTTTCGCGCCCGTTGTGTTGACTATATATACGGGTCGAGGGGTTATATTTTTTATTGTTATTCTCGACTGTTGAGCACTGTCATTGTTGTGCGTGTCATTCTCACGATCTGCGAAGGACCCCTCGATCGGTGTACCTACATCCAGGTGTCAATTGTGGAATCTTGACCGTCATCGACCCGCCTTACTCGCCGTATTGCCAGGTAGGCTTTTCATTTTGCCCTTTCCATTTGAACTGTTGGTGGTTTTCTATGATGGTTTGCTTCCCCGGTCATCTTCCTCATCCCGTTCAATTAGATGCCTATAAAGGTGGATTTTTATCCTTTTGACCATGGTGTGGGGCATTTTAAACCCGAAGCAGTTTTTCTCCCACGACTTTCCGTTTGCAGCCTCGCGCGTAGTGGATGGGGGTTTGGTGTAGGCGGCCGTTACGCCGCCTGCGCCAAGCCACCCTGTATGTGAAGATAGGTTTGCAAGGGGGGGTTTTATGGTTTTATGAAGCATTTGGGGGGTCGCCATTTTTCCCGATGCCCTAGTCATTATTTCCTACGTGGTCCCCCGTAACCCATTTCTCACTCAGTTTCGAACTCGGGCCGGGGCAGAGGTTGTACTGCGATGCATAATTTTGCACCATGGGTTGCACTGGGGGTTTTCCTTTGATCAAAATGTGCCCTAGGAACCGCATCCTCGAATAGCCAGAATTTAGCGGCATTTCATGCATAGTTATATTTTAAACCCTAGCATGTGGAGGGGATGCGTCGCGGTGTTCAGTCTATTGACTAGAAGTCGCAAGGGTAGTGGTGTTGAAAGCTTCATTTGAGGGCTTGCATAGTTTTCCCCTATCTATCCCACGCAGTGTTTTGATAATGGCACCTGCAGAGAGCGGAAGTTTCCTTCGCGATAATAGAGATGTTTTTCCATTCGATTGCATTGTGAGAAATGTTTGGTTTTGGCAAACAGTGGTAGCTTGCATAATCTTACTGCATATAACTATTTTAAATCATGCTATACATAGACCAATTCACTGAACAATGTGCATCATGTTTCAATAGCTCTGTTAGTAAGATCATGCACATATGTTAGCCTCGTTAACTAATTGCTGTCATGATACACATAAAAGAAGTAAAACGCTGCACATTGTCATATAAGTGTCTACAACTGGAATTGCTTAATGTTACAATGTTATAAATGGCAGGAAGAATTTGAGCTCACAATGTCGAAAAGACAAAAGAAGAAGGCCCCTGTGGTCGAAGAAGAGCCGAATACGTATATGAAGATACTAAATGCATTTCTGGCTTGGAACTTGAATACCAGTGGGGGGAAATCTATAGACTGATTACCCGAAGAGAAGTTCCCGACATGGGCTTAGAAGAAGAGTCCATATATGCAAACATTGAAAGATATTCCCTTATGAAGGTCGCCACCAGGCCAGAGCTGTTCCCATGCTTCGAGGTAATTGGCTAGATTCTACCCCGGGAAGATGTAACCACAATGATTCTGGAAAATATTGAGAGACAGGGGTATGGTGCATTTATCCCTGTATATGTGGCTTTGGCTTATCACCTGCCAGAAGCCCAAGTATTCCTATCTGATGACTGGCTGAGTAGCATTAGAATGGACTTGGTAGAGACCCTGAAGAGGATGCTGTTGCAGGGAAAAAATTACCGACACAGACCCACGGGTGAGTATGATACAGCGAGCTTGAGGGTTCCCTACAGATTTATAGCTTTGATTCTTAATAGGATCTTTGGGAGAGCCCATGGCAGATTCTTCAAGCTAGAGTGGATACCCATCATTTTGATAGGGAAGAATCTGTTTTCTGAAATGCCCCAAACATGACAGCACTGAAAAGAAGATTCACGAAGAAAATCACCACCAAGGGTGGAAAAGGGGATGAACAGGAAAAGGAAGAGGAAGAAGCCAAAAGGAGAAATGAAGAAGCCCAAAGATTGGCACAGGAAGCTACAGAGTGGTTGCACAATGAAGAGGAAGGGAAAAGAAAAGCTGAAAAGCAGCTAAAGAAGCGAAAAGAAAGCTCAATGAGGAGCTACAAAAGCAGGGGGTAGAGAGGGTGAAGCTGACACAGACTAAGACAGAACAGTCAGCTTCTGACATAGCTGGGGGGTAGACCCAGGATGTTGAGAACCTCGAGGTTCAGGACCCACAAGTACCTGCTGCCAGAACTCCCATGATCCCCACTCTCAAGCTGGTTCCTTTTGTCCAGAAGAAAGGGGAAGAAATCCCCAATTTCAACACTGTATATTATGATAGGGAAACAAAGAGAATAATAGAGAGACCAGAGAGGAAGGTTGAGGCGGAAGGTCTACTTGGTAAGATGATAACAGATACAGCTGTTATGTTAGGAACAGACCAAGATCCAAGATTTACCCTAAGATCCGGGTCTGCATTTATCCAAGCTTCAGAAGATAATAAAGGCAAGATAATAATTGACTTGGAGCAGTCCAAGAAATCCTCTGCTTAGCTGAAGGATACATTGAGGAAAGAGAGGGAAGAAAACAACAGGCTCAAGAGGAAATATGAAGATATGCAAAGGGAAATGAAGTCCTCAAGAGCTGAAGTACAGGCCCTCCAAGGAGAAATACAAGTGCTGGAAACGACACAGGAGTCTCTGGAAAGAGTACAAAAAGAATACGAAGGGTTAAGAATTGAAAAGGAACAGCTGCTGGCAAAGGTGGAGGAACTAGAAGAGCAGCAAAAGATCCTCTTGTAGGCAAATGATATGCACATACAAGAACTGAAGAAGGAACACTAGGAACATATTTCCTCACTAACAACTGCTCTGGAGGAAGCAAGAGAACAACAGGTTAACCTCCAGCTGTTCAAAGAGCATGTCTTGGCCCAAAAGGCCAAGATGCTGCAGCTATAGACTGCTGTTGAAGAAGAAAGATGTAGAGTGCTGCAGATCGATGGACAATTGGAGGAGATCTTGGAAACTGCATCTTACTTTGTGGACTAATCTTAGGATGTCCTTGAGGTCCTGACTGCAAGAATGGCAAGGCTGGAAAACAACGAAGAAACTCCAGCAGAGCTACCATCAAAAGATAAAAAGGCCCTTAAACGAGATTATGACCTGGTAGAGTTCGCCATCAACACAGCTGAAGATTTCAAGAAGGCAGTTAAAAAGACAAATGGATTATGCACCGAGTTTTTCAGAAGATTTCTCATTACCTACAACTGGTGCCAAATAGAGGCTGGGAAGAGGCTTGAGGCTTTCCCAGACCATGACTCATTTTTGGAGTTTTTGCAGAAGAAATATCAGGATGAAGAAGCAAGGATGCTGCACATTAAGGCCATTGATGACCAGATTCTGAGAAGCGAAGTAGGCCATGCAACAGTTAGTGTGCAGATCCTGGAGGACCATCTTCGATTAAGCGCAGCAAGAGTGGAATCCATAAAGAACCAGGAAGAAAAATTCGAGATCAATATTCAATTTTTGGAACCCTACGCATTTGAGGGCATTGCCTCTGATGCTGCGTCATGGAAGAAGTTTCTAGATGCTCAAGTGGGACCCTCCTCATGAAGGATCGGTCATTATTGTAATTTGTAACTATTTTTTGTAAGACATTTAAGAGAAGCAAAATGATGGGAAACGAGGGGTTGGGAAGCCCAAAGGTCACTTTGGGCAGCCCAACAGTCTCACCCTTTTGTATAAAGTTAGAAAGATTAGAAGGGAAAAGGAATTTTTCCCAGTTAGATTGATGAAGACATATTGTAAGAAGAACTATTTCCTTTTGCAATAGATAATTACAGTTTGCCTGTTGGAGAAAGCTTGGTGGAATATTCAAATGTGTGCTATGGATTTGCTGAAGAGGAACTATTTCGTTTTCAACTTTGTATCCATTAACTGTGAGACTGTTCTAACTCTTTGAACCTATGTTCTTGTATGAATTTTCTCCGGTTTATTTTATGAAGATTTTCACCATGAGTAATGTATGCTGCTTATGAAATAGTTGGCTATCTGATTGTTGAAATATCTTTAATCTTTCATGTGTTGTAGATAAGAATATCAGCTACCTGTAATTTCTGTTTATAATGCTTGAATAATCCACATTACTCATAAATAAATCATATTCGGGCTCCCCGGGGATAGGTAGATAGATAGGTAGTTAGTTCATTTCATTACTGCATATATGATATAGATGCATGTGAGCCTAAGACGGAGGTAAGAACCTACGCATCACATTGTGACTGCTCCCTACATCCTCATCACCCTGCATGGTTAATTAGGTATATGCATCTCATACATTAAGTCAAAAATTACAAAAACTCGGTGGACCAGGCCGCAACCGGTGAAACCTTTGTTTTGTTACTTTGAACTACAGTAGCCGGACCGCAAATTGGATGGATTCCCTATACCAAACAGTCAACGGGCTAGTTGGGAACACTGACTGGGGAGAATCCCTTACTGTTTTCGCCTGCGAATTTCCAGGCCTCAACAGGATGGATGCAAGTTTGTGTATTTTTAGGTGGAATTGCTTCTGTCTAGCTCCAACAGGATTACAATTGGCCCGAATTCGTCAGGCCCATAAGCAACCTATTTTTATCAACATGATGGCCCTTAAAAATATGAATCAGTAATTACAACTATTTTTCATTTGTCTAAGTTCATACTCTTCTGTCAAAACCACCCAGGACTTGCATTTGGAATTTGAAATTTAACCTGATTCCGCTGCTGAACCACGACCTCCTCCGCGAGAATATCCATTCATCCACTTGATTAGTAATCAAGTTTTCAAGAGTTTCTTGGAATTTTATGCACAAACCCACAGTTAATAAGAAAGCTCACTGAAGACTCTTGTTTAACTACAGTAGAAAGCAATCAAAGATTCAAATCCAATCATATAAACCATAAAATTAAACAAACAATGCCAATTGAAATGGACAAGTATAAAGCCATGAATATTTGACACATTTCCTTGTAAATGCATTCAGTTCTATCATGAATACAAGGGATAACTGTTAAAACAATAAATGAGTTGGGAACAAGAAGCATTGAAGCAGTGATAAAAACTGAAAACAATTGCTTAGAAATAGTAAAGGACATTACAATGATCAAAATTAAAATATCTCATGAACAGGAGGGATAATTTGTACAACAGTAAATGACATACAAATAGGAATCATCTTCGTGTGCTACTGCTAAGGGGAAATACAAAGGTTTCTAAATATGTCTTAAAAATCGGATGGCTCGGACTCAGCCAAGTTGATAGAGTTGACCCTGAGGCAAGTCGAGTCGGCCTATAAATTGGTTCGGGTGGCCAAGTTAGTTTCTAAATCTCCCAAGTTATGGGTTGACTCGCCTGAGTTGATAGATGGAGTTATATAATAACAGAGTAGAAAAAAACACCATCGTGTTGTTTGGGAAATTCAATTTTAAGTGAACTGTTGTTTGGGTATTTCTGTCCCGAGGAAAACACAACAGCCTTTAAATATGATGCATCTTAAAGTCAAAGTCACTAGTAATTATTCCACATAGTCCATTAATCTTCCTGCATTGACCTGTCAACAATAGTGGAGTGGGATGCCACATTTTCATTGTCACGATTTTGTTTAAATAAGCCAAGCTTCCAATCCAATTTGGTGAAAGAGAAACATATTTTTTACAAATTGCATTTCCTCTTTCCAGAGTAATGTGTCACACATATAGTGTTTTTCAAGATATAAAAGACACAAGGTTTAAGTATAAGGTTATGTTCCTTTAAATATTGATTTTATAGCATCTTTCAGGATATATTAAACTTATATACAACAATATTAAAATAAAATAAATTAACTACCTGGAATGATTGGAGCTGAAGGTTGAGTCATGTGACTGTAAGTGTGAAGAGTGAAAGTTGGGCCTCCTACCTGTGGCCCGAGATAAGTTTAAATTTTATTTTCTGAGTGCTAAGTCTGCTCACTGCTAGTGCTATTTCTAAGTCGGTGACTGCAATCCTAGAATCTTTAAAATATTGTTTTTCTTTAAAAGCTAAATATTTTGTGTGTTTTAGTAAACTCATCCATTAAGCCAATAAATTCAAATCGGATGAGTCATTATCGATTCATTATGGATTTTGATTTTGAATCCCACGAGTTGAGCCTCAAATGATTTCGATTTTTAAAACATTATTATGTGTTTCCACAGGTGTAATGATAAGAATAAAAAGGAAGTCAGGTAAGTGCGGTCCCCTGTTAACCCAAGTAAAGGCAACAAGACTAGTGAATTCGGTAAATCAAATTGGACTAAACCGGTGCCCAATCAGATGTAAAAGGTGGGGTTCGCTTAGGAAATAATCTCAAATTGCTATGCCCGATGATAAAAAATAGAGCATAGTAAAGGGCTTGTTGGCTATGCTCAGTGGGTAGGCATGTTTATATTTAATATCATAAATAATCCTGAAATGCTATTTGTCGTAAAGATAAAATTCACTTTTCGTGTCCCGGCCCCCAATATTATGCCCACGACCTGATCAACACGAGTTGTGATTAGATAAAAATGTGGAATTAAATTAAATGTGATATTTCTATTGTTTCACCACTAGTTTAAAATGAAATAGAAATGGTTTAACCCATTTTAGTTTTAGCTGAGCGTTGTTAGCAAATAGTTGTTATATTTCTTTAGCGAAGCTGCTGCTAAGTAGTGCTAACAGTAGAAGAGGTGGAGATAGGAGAAGCTAGGGTGGATGCACCGTGGTTGCATTTGATGAGTGGTTGACCTAAAATAAGAGGCGAAGGGAGAAAAGAGAACATTCCTTCCAATTCCTGTTCCCTACAGGCAAGGGAAGCTCTAGGAATAGGTGAAGGTTTTACAGATCTAGAGCTACTGGCACCATCTCAAGATTTCTTTCCATTAGTTTTTGAGTGCGTAGAAAAAATGGGACTAAACCCTTCATAATTACTAGTTTCTTTGCTCACATCGCATTCATGGGCTTAATTAAGAAGCTCAGCAACAAGGCCAATTCAAGTTTGATCAGCAGCATCTAAGCCAGGTGCCTTCATTGCCTCTGAATCATCCTTCTCTAGGGATATGGGATCTACCACCTTTCTCTTTGTCTCTTTTTGCTGATAGGTATTGATCTAAATTTGACTTTGGATTTGGAACTGAGGACTCTGCTACTAGGGAGGAGGTATAGCCTTGGGGTCTCAGGGAGGGGAGGTTTTAGAGAGAGCCATTCAGGTCAGGAAGGGGCTAGATAGAGACATTCCGCTGGGAGGGTATAGAGCCAGTATTTTGGGAGAGGGGCTATGGTGCAGTGAACAAATATGTGCTACAATGAGGTGATACAACATGTATGCGCAGTGTTCGAATATGTGCATGCAACAGGGTGGACGGACGCTTAACATGACGAGGTGAAATAATTTAGACATAAGTATTATATACATTTATTTACAATATGAAGAGCTTAGGATACACTGATCAAAGTTGAAAGCAATGACTTGTAAATAGTTAATACCCTACAATGATCAAAATTGAAAACAAAGACATATTTGAATAACATATACCCCAATGTGACAGTAAATTTTCCATTCAAGCCTGGTTTGCATATAGGAGAAAGAAAATGTAGAGAGTTTCCACTAAATATACAATGTTTACTCAAACTTTGCAAACTATATTGGAGGAACTTTCAAAAGAACTTCGGGAATTGTGTTTGCTCACTGAGAAGCAAGTCCAAATATCAGGCAGTGTCAATGATCAAGACAAAAAAGCCTACTTTGATATGTTTACAGATTCAAAACACAATATGTTATTTGAATCCAAATGCACTCAACTTGCTTCCATCTTAAATATATTAAAACACGAGTGTCACACTGCATATTTATAATAACACTCAATGAATTTACATAGCTCCATTGATAAAAGTGGTAAAAGACAAAAACCCTCCATCTATACATACATACTACAAAATTGCATAGGTAGAGATAACCTCTATAGTTATTCAACTACCTCCACAACATTAAAACTAGCCCAGATTTCAAAAATTTGTGTCCTCTACAGTCCATGTTTAATAAAAAAAAAATGATTGTTCAATCAAAATGACCTCATGTTATGCATCTCAACTAATAGAATGTTCCTTGTTGCTAATATTTAGTGATTCACAAAGATTTGTAAGGAGAACTTCATGTTTCCAATTATGATCACCCTGAAGATATATTGCTTGCAGCACATAATTATATGCAATGAGTTCCAACACACTGAAAGTTGCTTTTCCTTGAACAAAACCATCATTACCTTCAGCTGAACTTTGGCCAATGTACTCCAGGTGGGGGATGGTAGTTTTGAATATTTTTTCTCCTTAAGGTACAACTTCAACTAATCCATATCCCTCTTGATTATTTGTTTCATATGACATATTCTTATGCTGTCTTTCTTTCTTTTCAGATAGGATTCTGATATATCTCTTTGAATATTTGATTTAATATTCAAAGTAACAATACATAGATTAACCACTTCATTATGAGCCCCTGAAGTTGTAGTATTAATTCCATCATAGGAATGTAAAGAGGAGCTAGACATCAAATGCTTTTTATGCTTTCCCTCCACTCCAATCAAGGCCTTCGAAGCCTCCCAAGTTTGTTGGTAATTGTGAATATTTTTTCTCTTGAAGGTACACCTTTGAGTAATCCATATCCCTCTTGATTATTTGTTTCATATGACATATTATTTATGCTCTGTTTTTTATTTTTAGAGAGGATTCTGATATATCTCTTTGAATATCTAATTTCATATTCAAAGAAACAATACATGGATTAACCACTTCATTATGAGCCCCTGAAGTTGTAGTATTAATTCCATCATAGGAATGTAAAGAGGAGCTAGATGTCAAACTTTATTTATGCTTTCCCTCCACTCCAATCAAGGCCTCCGAAGCCTCCCAAGTTTGTTGCATCTACAACATGTTCATTTTTCCTCTTTTTTTTTTTCCTGTTTTTAACATAAACATTATCCAATTGGATACCTCTTTTCCTTGGTGTTATTTTTGGGATCCACTCTCTCCCTATTTTTGTCACTGGAGAAGAAGCCCTGTGATTGGTTAACAACATACTATAGGAACCTTTATCAGAAACAACATTTGATGCTTGACGTATTTTCTATTTCCAATTGCTTCGATGAAAGTCCTTAGGAGTTGGTTCTGTGACCTTTTTCATATTACAAGGTGAAACACCGTCACACTGATTACCATCTCTTTGTTTTCCATTGGTCAATGTAGGGGTCAAAGGAATCCCCACAATTGGTAAGCCATCAACATGAATATTTCTAACAACTAACTCTCAGAATAATGCTTAGAAATTATATTGGGTAGCTTGGTGCTAGTCTTTTTAGTAATGTTGAAGGTTGAAACACATTTAATGTAATTGATTACTAAAAAAATATTTGATAAACTATATTTGATAAGTCAATTCAATCAGCACACCTTCGATCAAGGTTTACGTTGCACAAAAGGGTGAGGCTGAGCAATATGAATACAAGTCAAAGGGCATCAGCGTGAAGAAATTTTGTGCGACCCCAACAAAGAAAAATAGCAGAGGCCTTAAGAAAGATCATGGGAATTATGGCTTAGAGAAGTTTAACCAAGGACAATCAACAAAGCAATTTTCTGTTCGTAAGCATGATCAAGTTTCCCCTATAAAATATGGCATTGAACCTTCATCAATAAAGGTGATAAGTTCATCAAAATTTAAGGTGAAGATAAATGGTACTGCAGCAATGAACTTGGATGGTGTGTCACTATCTACAGAGTTGCATTTAGAAAAATCAAACAAGCTTAGACAAGTGTAAGTATTATATTAATTCAGTTGTGCTTCAAATTACAGTTTCCTACCTTTTTTTGTTATATTTAGATTCCCACTTATCAATGCTCATATTGTCCTTCCTTTGTTTTTCTTATCATTTTGGCTTATGTTACATGTATGATGCTACAAAAGAAGTAAAATTCAAAACTATTTCAAATGATTCTAACATTGCTACACCATCTACATCTATGATGCATCTTATAGCAACTGCACAAGCTAAGCAAGAACAAGCATGTTCTGCAGCTCTGCCACATTCTGTTTCAATTGAAGAAACTGAGAATTCTATTCCATTTATTTCCAGTCCTTCACCAATCCGAGAGAGTAGTTCAGATCATAGTTCACCATTCCAACTTCACTTAGATGATGAGGCAACTGAGCATACAAAGGATGCCATAGCCCATATAGAATCAAGAAGTCCCAGAGTCAATGTGCCGCAGTGGGGTTTTCCAAATACAATGGATCTGGAATCAAGTGAAGAAGGTAAAATAAGATTAGAGTGAAAATCATTGGAGAGACACTTACTGGGCATACATAAGCAACAATTTCTAGGGACACTTTTGAAGGAATGCTAGAGACGCTTTCAAGAACAAAGGAAAGTATTGGTAGAGCATCGCGTCATGCTATTGATTGTGCAAAATATAGCCTTGTTGGTGAGGTAAGCTTGATATCTGTTATTTTCCAGTATGGTAAACAAGCAGCTCATTTTATTTTTCCTTACTGTGGTTTTTTAACTTTTGGAAAATTAATGATGAAAATTGTCAAGGATTAGAGTGAAGAATGAATATATTGCATGTGGATTATTTCTGCATTCGTAGTGACTTATGAGAATCCTATACATTGAGTATTTTTCCCTGCATTAACTTATTTGTGAATGTATTTTTAGTTAGAAGTTGAAACCTCTTACATATGGATGTGGATACTATATCAAAAGACCAAACCGGTGTCTTCAGCAAGATGTATGGTATCTCCTTCCATTCTCTACTAGCCAATGATCTCTTGTTAGCTATGGGATTTACCTATCTTCCCTAGAATTGATTGTCTTGGATTGACTGAGATTAGAAAAATATAGAAAGGCTACATGATTACACTCACATTCTAATATCTCTCGTGTGTTTTTTTTGAACCACTCTACAATATTAGGATCTAGGTGAAACTCTACCACTTATTCTACATGATGAGTTGCATTAATTTAGAGGCCAAATCAGGATCCCTCTGGATGATATATCATTTGTAACAAAGGTGAAAATTGATGACCATGCATGAAGAAATTACCAAGAACAAGAAACCTCTTAATTACATATCTTCCTATTGCATTTGCAAGGCCTAATATTTTATTTCCTACTTGAATTTACCCAAACAAAGTATCCATATGCACCCTGCCATAATTTCATTACAATTGGTTTCTATAGAGCTTCATGGATTGATTAGCTGAGATAATGTTATTGTATCTAGACTTTGATTTGGTATTGAATTTTATGGCATTCTATACTTGCCAATCTGGATTATGAAGCTTATTAAGAAATGGATCGTTAGAATCTCCTATCACACTAAAGGCACAGGTTTTGAATTAAAAAAATAATTGTATGTGCCCATCAACAATATTTGAACTTTGTTGCAACCAATGTTAAGAGGTTCTTGTATTATGGTGGATAACGTGGCTAATAATGTGCACTTAAGCACCTTGTTTTGAGAAATCATGCTTGGGACCTGTAGTGACATAATGGTTAGTGATGAAGGTTCCTTCAATGTAACAACACTGCATCGGTTTATGTCTCAATTTGGTAGTGAATTCAATTTATCGTATATGAACTTGCTGGAGTGTGTACTAAGATAATGGAAATGCGCCATACATAAAATATATACATCCTTGATGCCATGGGCCATACATCAAATATAGCATCCTTGATGTCAACATGAGGGCCCTTGTATCAATAGCATTTTACATATTAGATATATATCCAAAATAAATTGTTTCAAGCTCAGAGTTGAGGTGTTTATCCAGAGAATAAGATCATGGATCCAGGTGCAAAGTTTCAAGGTATTTCCCATGTAGTGATATTGGTTGTTTATGATGTCTCCTCTAATGTTATAGCACTGATTCAGTTGGAGATCAGATTAGTTATGAATTTATAAGTTTATTATTTAAGAACTTGTCGTGGGCAGTAAGATGATCCTAGATGGCCATGTATTACAGACTAAGATTGGTATTTTTCCCTTTTATTGACAGGTTTGTATAGTTGGACTACATATGTCTGAAGTAAATGTTTCAAGTTTACTGTTGTAGTGTTAACTAGAGAACATACCTAAGTTACCATGATACAGATTTGGATCCGGATCCGGATACGAATTCACTAGATTTTTTAAAACCCAGGATCCAAATATGACGGGGAAACGACAAGTACAAACAAATCTATATTTTTTTTAGAATAAATACAAAAAATAGAATGAAGAAACAAAACTTTTTAGGAAACACAAGAGTAGAACTTTAAGTTATCTCCAAAAAGGAGAGTTCATGTACCATAAATGATAATTTGATAATTTTTGATATTGATAATTTTAAAAACCATTTCAGCATGAACTTGAAACAGGTCATAATAGTGTTTTTTTGAGCTACATCCACATGTCCCTATCAGTAGGGAATAAAGTGGTTTTATTGAATGCTATGGAAAGACTACAAAACAGTGTAGGTGAAGTGAGCAACAACATAGTACATAAAGATAGATCAGCCCTTGACAACAAATCTTGACCATAAAGATATATCAAATAAAAACGTTGAAAACATACCTTGATATTGATATATCAGAGTGTAAGAGCATATCTTGATGTAAGGATAGACCATACCTTGAGCAGGAATGGGGTTTACGCTAGCCATTAGGTGTTTAGGGTTTTTAATTTTTTTCACTGAACAATAATTTTTTTGGGGGATCAATGGGTCATAGAAGCACTGGAAGTTGCAGGATCCATTTGAAAATTCCTAGAAAAGGTTTTTGGATTTCACAACCTGCTTGATCATATATTGTGAACTTATACAATCTATCATCATTTTTTGACCATTAGATACTCAAAGTTGTGTATTGATCCTTTTTTCCATTATAAAGGACTTTGTAAGTTAGGTTCCCAAATTCTTAAAGGGTGCTAGCTCAATGGAAGAGCGCCTGCCTTACAAGCATGAGGTTGGTGGTTCGATTTCTCCATGCCGTAATGATATTATAAGAAGTTACAAACAACTAAATTAGTAAGCAAAAAATAAGAGATAAGTGACAAAACATGAGAGATAAGTGACTAAACAAAATGACCAAAATTCATATATAAAACTACTAAAAATGACTAAATTAGTGACCAAAAAATGGGAGATGTGAAACTAGGCATTAAAAAGGATGCAACACGTGGCACTAATGATGAAGCCAAACATGGCGTTGATATGGTAGAAAAATAAGATGTGAAACTAGGCATTAAAAAAGATGCAACATGTGGCACTAATGATGAAGAAAAACATGGTGTTGATATGGTAGCAAAATAAGACGTTACTTTGGATACAAAACACAATGTTACATAGGAAGCAAAATATGGTGCAATAATAGAAGAAATATTTGGTGTCATTTTGGTAGCAAAACACGATGCAAAAAAGGAAGAAAAAATTGGTGCAAATTGGGAAGTGAAAATTGGAACATATTTAGAAGTAAAACATGGTGCAAAATGGGATGCTAAAGTGGTAGAAAAAATGGATGCAATATTGGATGCTAATTTGGATGCTAACATGGTTCTATTAAGGATGAAAATATGGCACTAATGGGGATTTAATTTAAGAAGCAAAAGAGGACAATTGTTAGGAAGCAAAATAGGTCATTATTTAGGAAGCAAACCTCGATGTTGTTTAGGAAGCAAAGTTGGATGCTATTCTGGAAGCAAAAAAATAGACACTATTTTGGACGTCATAAAGGATGCTATCTAGGAAGCCAAAAAATATGTTTTTTGAGACACTTTAAGTTTTGTCCATGACACGTCCCATTTAGCGTCTAGTTTTACCACTTAATGTAAAAACAAATTACACTAAAAAGGGAAGCTAAATGGGACGCTAATTCCAGGATTTGTTGTAGTGAATAAAGTGCAAAGAAACAAATCATGGTCATGCTGGTGAAGGACCCACAGTCCACCAAGAAACAAACTCATGGTTACATTGTGGAAGAACCCACATTCCACCCAAGAAACAGGCCACGGTCATGTCGGGGAAGGACCCATAATCCAACAGAATCACAGTCACACTGGTGCAAAGTGACCACGTGGAAGGTGTAACAAGGAAAGCCTAGTCATGGGGTGGTGCAGTAAGAGATCACATGAAGCAACAACAAATATCGTGCAAAGATCGCGCAAAGGGAGAGAGCTCAGTAACCCTGAGCAGCAGACCACTAACTGGATCTGTCTCTCATGTTAAATTAAAAATTTAATTTATAATCTAGATACTCCTTAAGATAAGGTATCAAAACATTAATAAACATAACCTATGGACCAAGTAAGATAAAGGATCATGAGTCAACCAAGGGGGCTACAAAAAAAATAAACCAAAAACCCAAAAGGTCAAGGTGAACTATATAAGGTGGACATGCAACTTTTTTATGGGACCAACAAGACCAATAATATTTTCTCTCTCTCAGGGTACATTGTTTTATATATTTTTTTCATCATTGTATAAGATTCATTAGTTATAGAAAGTAGAACCAAATAAAAAACTTATACAATGAAGAAAAGTAAAATCCATAAAAAGTAGTTACCTTGGAAACTACAAATGCAACTGAAATACATAAATATGCATCAAAGAAACTACAAACCATATCAAACAGACATAAACAATGACAAACAATGACAAATTAGTACTAGAAACAAAATAGTATCGTTTTAACTAGACAAGATAAGTTTAAATCATAATTTTCATCTCTTTCAACTTTAACACTCCCTAATGTCCCTGTGTTAAAGTTGAAAATCATACAAAGACAATAAATAACATCAATAGTAAATCTAACCCGTGTCTAACTCAAAGTACAAAGAAAACAAATAATAACCCACTAGGAGAGTTGAAACGTGGTTGAAACCTTCCTTATACTCAGCAATAATTTTTTAGATAAGATCTTGTCTATTAAGAGACAGGTCACTACAGGAACAAAGGACATACCTGAGAGAGAATAAATTCAGTTACCTAGTCGACAAGCAAGGAATCCCTAATTACTAGAGCATTAGAGCAAGGAATCCCCATGGTTTAAGCAGGTTTAAGTGGACTAAGATCTATGTTGCACTATATGAGTGTTTGGGTCTACTTAAAGTGAACTGTAATGGAACCCCAAATACTGGAGCAGCAGACCCAAATACAACAATCTATAAAATAGCAGGTAATGATGAAATTTCATAGACAAAACGTTCACAAACCGGATCTCCGTTTCTATCCCATACAAAGCCCATGGTTTTTTTATAACTTAGCACACTCAAATAGTGCAACAAATATATTAGACCACTCAATTATGAAACCATGAGGGTGTCGCTAACAGACCAATACCATATCATCTCCATTCATATTGGAGGATTCATAATTATTAAAAACACATTATATTGGGGTCATATTAAGGGTCTAGGGGTTTTTTTATGGGTTAAATTTTTTTATAATATGTTGGGGATTTTATTATAAAAGTGGGTGGAGAAACAACACTAGCAGGGTGTGGAGAAGCAACGGAAGCACATCGCAAGCAGGGGAGCGCTAGCATAAAGAACAATCAAGGGTTAGACTGATGTTTTCATCCATGTTGGAGCATTGGGGTTCTAGGTGAAGACTTCTCTGTGGGTCAACATAAGATCAAGAGTCAATAAGAGGGGTCAAGAAGACGAAGGTGTCAAACTCATGGTCAAACTGTTATATTATCTCTCAAGGTACCACCAAGGCACATGTTTTTTGGTCATGTTGGAGGAGTGCTAAGGCACATGGTTTTTTGTTTTCGGCAGTGTTGGAGGAGCACCAAAACATAGGGTTTCAAGCACTAGACAAGATAAGTTGGAGGAGCACCAAGGCACAAGGTTTTCGGCCATGTTGGAGGAGCACCAAGGAATAGGGTTTAAAGCACTATATAAGATAAGTTTAAGTCGTGTTGGAACATTGGGGTTCCAGGCTCGGATTGCGTTGTGGGTCAACATAAGATAAAGAGTCAACAAGAGGGGTGAAGAAGATGAAGGTGCCAAACTCGTAGTCAGACTGTTATATTCTCTCACAAGGTATCACCAAGGTATATAGTCCATAACTTATTAGTGTTCCAAACCACAATAGTAAGTTTTATCATCACCGTATTAGGAAGGTCCATACCACATCCGTACCCACTCCATACCAAAATAGGTGCACAACAATGATTTTTATAACAAGATATTTCCACACCCTAGCCATCTTTCGAATCAACAACAGTCACAATTTCCTAATGAGTTAATATGCAATCCACAAAAACATGACAAAATTAAAGAACACTTCCATTGGAAAATTTTAAGATCTAAAACCATAAACATCGAATGGACTATCAAGATTTAAAATTGAAAATTTCTTTGATTTCTCAACTTTGTTGTCAACTACTGAACTATTACCATCAGCATCGTTGCCAATAATATCTGAAAATACATTTTTTCCAATTGTTGTACAACATGAGACTGGAAAAGAGAGTGAAAAGAGATACATTTGCTTTTCGTAATCATACAAAACTTGGACCGTGCTATGCTGATTCCATGCTCTAATATCACAGAGTCAACTAATAAGCTTTAAAAGCATAAGCAAAAGTGAAGAAAAACTATAAGGCATTCTAAATAACGTGTAAATAATGAGCACATCAAAGTTAAGTGTGAATTAAGTCAGAGTTCCCAAGTCCTGGATCCATACTAACTTAACATCAAATGAAAACCAAAACATATTTGATATAGTTGTAGATTGAAATTAGCAAAGCACACAACCCTAATCAATTTAATAGGAACCCAATTTAAGAAAAATCCACACAAACCCATTTAATACCAACAAGCACACAACCCTAACCGATTTTAATACAAATACAAATCTAGTACATAGACCCATAGAGAGTTCATATAATTATGCAAGTATTGAAACATGCTTTCTAACTCTTTGACTGTCAAACATCCAACACTTATTAAGAGGTGGAAAATTGTGTCATTGTTATGGCATGTGACCTTTCGTGTGAACAAAAAAATGTAACATATATTCCATTTAATAAAAAATTTAGAAAACACATTTCAAGAAACACACATTAAGTAATATTCCATTTAAGTATTGAAGTAGCAAAAGAAAGTATATGAAAACTATAACATGGGCATGTGCACCAAAATTTGAAAAACAAAAACTTCTTTCATCCTTTTAAAAGTAATATTAAACATAATTGTGAACTAGCCAAAAATTCAATAACTCTCAAGAACCATGCTTCAAGAACGCATAAAGAAATATTTGACAATCGATAACTTCACATAGAGTTATCCCAACCATTCGGCATCCGAACCATTCACCACACCTAAAGATAAGAGAAATAAAATGAGTATGAAATTGATACAAACAAATCAATGATAATACAAAAAAAATACTTTATAAATAAGCTATAGGATAGTAGTACAAAAGATGAGATAAATTAGAATGGTTTGAAAAATTCACCCTATTTAAATTTTTAATGAAATCCTCAAAAATTCTGTGGTTGCTTTCTTCTAACTTGTAAGTTTCATTCTTGATATTGTATGAAAGGTTTGTCATTGTTATAATAGATTAAAGTTGTATGAATAGATGATCTGTCGAATCACACTTGTACATGTGTTGCCCCTTTGTTCTATTGTACCAACAACATTGAATCTCAACACCTTCATGCCTATCCAAAAGATCAATGTCATTATGGTAATCAAACACCCTATTACCATACTTCTTTCTTATTCTTTGAACTCTTCCAATGTACCAAGTCCAAAATAAACATCTTGCTTTGTAATTTTAGATACACCTTTTCTTATAGTACGTTTAACTACAACTATAGACTCTCTCTCAAACAACACCGCACAATATTATCCAACTCCAAAACCAATTGCAACACCCTTTTTGGGGGCCCTCTCATCTCTCTTGAAGTATGCTCCATTCCTCATTTTAGTCAATCTATCTTTCTATAATGTTGGGTTTCCATTCAATTGACTAACCAAACAAGATTTGTACATGTCCTTGCCATCGAGCTCTGTTGATGTATTTGTAACTTCGGAATGTATTCACTTGTATATCTTATATTGTATTTTATTGTACCTCTATGTTCCTATCGGGAGAAACATTAATATAATAAAGTCATGTAAAATCATTTAGGTTAACCCTCCATTGTAACTCAGGGAAATAGTCCCCATAGTTGAGGGGTACTAGGGTTATTAGACTCTCCTAGAGAAGTCAGCCCTGGTGAGTAATTGTCAAGTGGAAAACTAGTATAAATAGAGAGTGAGACTCTCTATTTGAAACACACACTCACTCAATTGTAGCACATGAGTGAGAGAAGAGGAGCTCACACAAGTGAGAGAGAGAACATGCGTCGAAGATAATCTTTATGTTTTTGGGTTTTACTTTTGCTATTGATGCTCATTCTATCTCTAAGGAAGTTGCAAGGTTTTCTCCTTTATGGTTTTCCCGAGGAAAACTCTTTGTGTCTCTTATCTCTTGTGATTATTGTTGTGCATGTTATTCTCTTAGATAAGATCCTAGATCACATTGTTTAAATGATAAAAATTTGACAAGCTCCACCACTGGTTTGGTAGTTATGTTTGCATTTTCATCAACATAATCTAAAATTCCATCCAACTCGGGCCTCCACTCACTTTCCATCGTTCGCAATTCACTATCATTGAGCACCATAAAAGATGAAGATTGGAATATGGATGTGGAATGACCCAGTGGATAATTATCAACTACTTCATCCACATGTTCTAATGTTGGAACATTGTGATTCTCTATCCATGGTTGAAACTACCAAGAATCTTCTGTGTGTCTTTTTGGTTGCATGCTAAGACCTTGTAAAATTACATGTGCATCCTCCAATCCTATCTTGAGAAATTCTATAATTTTATTATTTGCGGACATTGAATCATATTGTGACAACACATCACCTTCCTCAACTATTTGTTGATGCAATTTATTCCAAATATTCATTTGTTTCTTATGAGATTTATTGAAACGAAGCCCTTGGGGATTCGATTCTTCTTCAACAACTCTATTAAGGTTTCCAATAGCATGAAGTAAGTAAGAAAAATATATGCCCTCTCTACTCGAACCATGCCACCGGTGTTTCTAAATAATTTCTCACATACATCTGACCCAGTTAGGTGCAATGTACATGGAAAGTTAGAGTATTGATCATGAAATAATCTCATTAACAAAACCACAAAGTAGCAAGAAATTTTCACATCTTTATATGCCTCTCTGCTAATGAAATTAATGTTGACATTAGTATTTTCTTGTTCTCTGATCCAACATAGCCATAACATGAAGAAGTGATGGACTCTTGAATAATTTTGCACTCTTTCCCAAAGAGTCAAACTAGGATACAAAAAAAATCAATATAGTCAGCAAGGATTGCTAGATAGTTATCTGTACCTGATTTCTTAACTTGAATTAAATTCGTAGATATCGACAGGCCATCCATATTAAATCTAATAAAGCTATGTAATATAGGACCTCCCCATGGCTTAATCATCTCATAAATGGATTGAGTGGATGCACTACACCTTCTACTTGACTTTGAATGAACTAGGTTGTGAACTATATCTTGAACAAATTACCAAACTGCATATTTATCTTGTAATTTCCCTTGCTTATGAGCCTCACACACATCCTCGCAAAACCTAAACACATCCTTCCTTCCTACAGATTCGAACAAATTTTCCCTTAGAGACATTGTTATAATAGAAAGTGTAGCAAATTTTGTCCTCTCCCACCAAGAGATCACATTGTTAACCTATGTGTAGTGTTTTCCATCTCTTACAACAATTTTGAGTTCAGTTTGAGTCAAATGGTACAACCTTCTCCCTTTCCCTATATCTCTCCCATGTATTTTCATCTTGCTCCTTGATTAACGATATAAACACATTTGAAAGTCATCATAATTAGGTATCATCTTACAAAAATTGCATGTCAACGAATCAAAAGGTATTCCTGCTTCAGAAACCCTCTTGCAATGAATATGTCTGTATGTACCATTAATATGACATTCAGTACCATGATAACATAGTGTTCTCCTGGTATGTTTCTCTATGGCCCACATTTTTCCACCACGTTGGTCATCCATTAGAACCTTTGTGTCCAATCTCTCCCTTCTTCTCTCAATATAGGGATCCCATTACCCCCAACATAATAATATCGGGGGAGGTATTTGTCCTAGAACAAGATGAAAAAACACATTGGTTAATGATATACTAACTGTTACTAACAAGTAATAATAAATATAATGTGTATATTCAAATTCAAATTAAATTAAAACTTGGTTAACTAACTCACCTGAAGTAGAAGCATGTGAACTTGTAGAAGCCCCATGTAATGGTGATGGTAGTGATGGGATCAAGAAATTAGTCAAACTTTGTTGGAACTTTTCATTGGAAGGATTCTTTGGTCTCCTAACTGTTCTACTCCTCAACACAACTGTATCATGTAAAACCTCAACTGTAGTAGTAGTAGTGTGCTTCTTTGATTTCATGTGTTCATTTAGAGAACTGACAATATTACCACTTGACGAAACCAAAGAGAACCATCTATTGCATCGTGTACATTCCACTCTTTTTTTTATTGTCCTCATAGTTTGCAAGTGCTGCTTCCACCACCTTGAACAAATTAGGCTCTTTCATTTGGTTGAAATCATGTAGAAGTTTGATTTCTTGATCAATCTCAAGTTGATCTCTAGCCATTGTTGTATGCTTTTCTTTGTTACATGAAGGAATTTCATTAATTCCCAACATTGAAATGTGACGTTGATGGGACCCTATTTTCATATGATTGTTTTTGAAGTTATGAACTGTTCGCGCTACCTAGGATACTTCCCCTGTTCCATAATCAACGCCACAAATTTCACAACGGAGATTTATATTAGGTTTTCCAATTTCTGAATATACCTTGAGTGTTAGCTTCTCCTTGACAAACTCTTCCATTAAACTATTCACTTTATGTTCCCAAGATGCCAATACATTAGGATCAAACACAACTTGTTCCATTGACTCATACACATTATCAAATCTTGGTTGTTTAAGCATAGGTTCCTCCACATTCCCTTCAATGTTTCAACAACCATCGTGCCTACTTTCCTCTTAATGCCTACATTTATTGTTGTAGGTTTCCTTTTTTTCTCTTGCTTTGCATTTAAAGGAAATCTAGTTGGGACAATAATAAAATAAAAAGGATATTCAACTATTTGATCATTCACAATTTCACAAAGGATATCAGCATATGTACAACCTTTTCAACACTGGAATGTGCCAAGGGCACAATTCTCTTCACCAATAAAAATTCCAAAGTCCACAACATCACTTGAATCCATCTGCATTTCCATTCACGTGTACCTTTTACTTGGTTAAGAAATGAATAAAATAATAACAAAATTTTCAAAATTTTGGATATAATATGGCTACAAAATGAGGTCAGTGCATCCATAAATAAATGAAAAAAAAGTAATTCAAATTTACACATGCATATTAGTTAATTAATAAAACAAAGAGCTAGGAAGCAAGTTATTCACTTTCAATTCAAATCTCTAAAAAGGATGAAGAAATATTACTATTGGGATGAAACACCTTGAAATAAAATGTATTGTCAATGGATTATTCAAATATACCTCCCCAAATTGAAGAGTCAGCTTCAACGTACCTGCAGAAGATCAAAAGGTGATCAAAACAAGAGATGAAAAAACATAGAGGCGATCAAAGGTCTTTGTTCTTTTTGGAATTTAGTCTTGTTCTTTTTGATGAAAATTCCCCAAGCACTACAATCCACTCTAGTAAATGATAAAAACATCCCAGTCGACTTATATTCCCAACCTGCAATCCTAATATCTATTCTACATGGTGTTTGGCCTTGGGGTAAGAGAAAAAACTTAGTAATACATGAAATCACCTAATAAATGAAGAATGGTCCAAGGAGAGATAAATTTGTTCAATTGTCACTCACAAATATCAAGTAAACAATTTTGGAAACTTCCTACATAAATGAAACAACTCTTAAATTCACTCCCTAGATCTTTGAGATCAATTTTGCATCCAAATGGTGAAGATTACATAGTTGTTAGAACTTCCACAGCTCGACAACACAATGAAATTGCAGCCATAACACTTTAAGATAACTATATCTCTCACATTAGTGTGAATAGGTATTGTAGCTCTAATGACAGGTAACAAAGAGAAATCAACAAAATTTTGGAAGGGAGGAATTTTGTTTTACATCATAATCTTAATATGCATACTCCTTTTAGAATCAACATTGTAGACCTAGTCAAACTGATGTAGACATTGTTATTATTTGACACTGTAATTGCTTTTTAGTTGCATGATCTACAACATAAAAATGATTCTACATAGAGACATAGAATGTCACTAAGAACTTCAAACCAAATGTTGTCAACTTGAATTGCCAACATTGAAACTAGAGTTCATTAACCAAAACTAGATATACTACAATGTTACAGAAGCAAAAAATATAATTCAAAATCTGTGTAATTGCTTTATAGCTACGTGATATACAACATAAAAATGATTCTACATCAAGACATATACTAGAACTAAGGACCTCAAACCACATGATGTCAACTTGAAAAGCCAACAAAAAAAACTAGCGTTCATTAACCAAAACTAGTTTTGCTACAATATTACAGAAGCAAAGAATATACTTCAAATCTGTATATATGAGCTCCATGGTAGTGATAATAAAGAATATAATTCAAAATATGCATAGATGGGATCCATGGTAGTGATCATAAATTTTTAGACATTTTTCTATTTACAATTCACTCTCAAACTAACTTAACATGGCTCTTATAAATTTGTTTACAGGTAAATAGTATGCCAAAAAAATGAATTATCAGACTTCAAATAAGTACAATTAGTAGTACACACAATGCTGGAATTCATCTTCTTCTATTACATAAGGTTAACATAGGTATTTCAAATGTTCTTACAAGCTATATAGTATGGCAAAAAATGAATTCAGAATTCATATAAGGACAATTAGTAGTACATACAATACTGGAATTACTCTTCTTCTATTACACAAGGTTTTAGATATGTAGAATATATGTGATGACAAATCCTCTGTTAACATTGGACCGGTCACCTTTTAGGTTGTATGCAAGTAACATATACAATAAATAATACCTACAACACCTATGGCATTAAACTTTAAAGTACTACATATCCTCTCAAACTCCAAGATGTTTATCGACTGGATTACAAGAAACAGTACCTGCACAAATATTTTTTATCACATATGCTCAACAGGATATGGGTTCTCATGGGGCACCTCAACAGTTTCACTTATCAACACAATTACATGGAATACAACAAGGAGGCATATTTGCTGGCAAAACAGGCATGTGGACTTCAGTATGGAGAAATAATTTTGCAGACCAATCGGGCCTCATATCTGCCAGAGAGATATCAGACAAGTAATAATTTCATGTGGATATCCTCTCAGTATTGCTGATGATGGCTATAAATGTACTAGGAAGAGACTGAAGGTCTCATTTTAAAAAAGCTCAGAAAGATACAAGAAGGTTGAGAACAATCCCTAGCATGAAAGTATTAAATTGAGCACATAGATCTGTAGACAAACACACAACTCACATGATAGATCACACAATTTACTCAGTTATTGAAGAATGAAACAGAGCAAAAATGGCTTGCAGTTGTGAATTCTTTTCATTAATCAAAGAGTAATTAGATGATAATTACAATGAAGTAAAATGGCTTTAATAGCCACAAGCAATTCGAATCCACATGAGGAAGTTCGAATTGAATAGACTCTACTTGACTGTAGGTAACCAAGACCTTGTCTAAATCACTATTGGAGGACTCAGTGGTTAAATGACCTTGTCTTAACCATAACCGGAGTTCATCAGAGCTCTAAAACACAACTAAAGTGTTACATTCAGTGTTGACTAAGGTTAATTGACTGTGGTAGGTGAGAAATGCGCCCCACATGTGTGCAGTCAAGTAAACCTAGCGCTAACTGAATGTAGAGGACTAGAACTGAATGTAACTGACTTCTTACTTAGCTTGACTAGTCATTAACTGAAGTGAACTGACCTTGGTTGGTTTCAGCACTCCCAGTGGCTTCCTAAATTGTAGGGATTGGTTTAGGAGGCTAGTAAACTAATGAAATCAAGTGCAATTAGTGGAAGTGGGCCTCAATTAGTGTTCCCCACACTTTGGTAACTGAAACATGTGCCCCAATTAGGTCAAGTTGACCCAATGGTGCTAATGACTATAAATAGATTGGATGGACTCCCGATTTAGACATGACTCCCAATTTAAACATATGACCAAATTTGGACAAGGGAGGATTAATAATCCTAACACCCCCCTTGAATGCTAACTTGGAAAAACTGTGGGCCCTGGTAACTAAGACCATAGGTCACCCATTACATCAAGTAAAGTAAAGTAACTGCTCAAAAACAAGGTGTTGGGGAAAAAACCACATGGGAAAAAATCCCCCCCCCCTCTAATTAAGCAGGTAGAATCAGGATCAATCTGGTTCTTCTATGCACAGGTATCCTGGGGCCTGGCATGTGAACCTCTCCATCATTATTTCTGGATGAATCTTCCTCTTTGGAAGAAGAATGATATGCTCAACTAAATCAGAAATATAGACAGCTGCCGGATGAAGACTGGACCCATGTAGAGCAACTGAAGTCAACTGAAAAGTGAGAAAAGGTTCTTGAGAATTCAGAGAATGTGAGGAACACTAAAGAAACTGATATTTTGCATCCATGAAAAGAAAACCATGAGTGGTAAGAACATCCCCAAGTGTTAGGAGCAGGTGTCCAGGCAGATGCAGAAAATATTCCTCTTTACTAGTTCTGTGAGGAGATGAGCATGTGATCAATGGTAGAGAAGCACTGGGACTGTTGAGAGAGAATGATTGAGATCCATATTATGAAATATATTCTGAAATATATAATGAATCACATAATAAAATATCAGCAACCTCATATGAGGAAACTAACACCAAATCCCCATCAACAGTTTTGAAGAGAAAGTGCGGTACTTGATTTTACACACCGGAATTGGTGAGAGCAGCTACAAGCATGACTGAAGGATTTTGGATTTTAAAATATGAACCAAATAATATAATATCAGAAATTAAATCATATCTAAATAGGTTCAAAACAGATCCAAAACTGTGAAATGGAATCAAATCCCCAGCAACAGTTTTGTAGGAGACTTGCGGTACTTGTTTCTTTACACCATTGATGAGAACAACTACAAGTGGTACTAAAAGATTATGAATTTGATATATTAAACCAAGAAATATCAGATCATATCTAAATAATATCATATCATATCTAATAAGGTTAATATCAGATTCAAATAAATGGTTAACTGAGACGGTGGATGCACAGCTTTCTTCTTCTTCAAAATTCTGAATTTTGGTGCATGCAATCCTGCAGGAATTTGTTGGAAAATATAGATCATGGGGAGCAAATGGATCATTCTGGTAATCTGATATTTCTTCCAAAATATCCAATGTATCACATATTTGCACACCAGAAGCAACATTAGAGGGAGAAAAATCAAATTTCTCTTCACTTTAGGAAGCAATTACTAGTAAATTTTGCACAGAATTTAAAGGAAAATCATCGGTGAATGTTTTCATGGAAGTGTAGAAGAGTTTTTCTTCAATATAAGAGATTCGAATGTATTATTCTGTTTCAGAAATATGAGAATATGAGATATCATATATCTCATGAACTTCCAGAGCATCAGGAGAAGGAGTCACTGCATGAAGACTGTCTTCAATTCGAATTGACTGTGTAGAAGTTTCTGCTTCTTCTTCATCTTGAACAACTTCATCAGAGAGAGTGGAGGATGATATTTTTGGATCAATAGTGCTTATGGTGCTGGATATTCTCTCCAAAATTCTATTATGATCATCATCAATCACTCCAAAGGTTCTGTCCAATCTTGTCTAGAGTTCCTTCGGGTCTTCAATATATTCCCTCGGGTCTTCAAAAGATCTAATGAGGTAGCGCAAGCCACGAGAAAGTCTCGTTGCTATCATTCCAAAATCTCCATAACTTATATTTAGCCAATAAATCTTACTAAAACACTCTTTATCAAGTCCAATAGACACCCGAAAAAGACCTTTTCTCATCAGAGATGAAATCATCTCCTTCTTCCATTCTGAATAGTTTGAGGACAGGGTGAGAAGAGGAACTGATGAATCCATTCGAAGTTGTACCTGCAAAACAAAAAAAATGATCCAGTAGGAGATCTGAGGAGGAGAAGTGCCTTTCCCACCGAGGCTCTGATACCATATTAAATTGAGCACATAGATCTGTAGACAAACACACAACTCACATGATAGATCACACAATTTACTCAGTTATTGAAGAATGAAACAGTGCAAAAATGGCTTGCAGCTGTGAATGCTTTTCATTAATGAAAGAGTAATTAGATGATAAGTACAATGAATTAAAATGGATTTAATAGCCACAAGCAATTCGAATCCACATGAGGAAGTTTGAATTGATTAGACTCTACTTGACTGTAGGTAACCAAGACCTTGTCTAAATCACTATCGGAGGACTCAGTGGTTAACTAACCTTGTCTAAACCATAACCGGAGTTCATCGGAGCTCTAAAACACAACTAAAGTCTTACATTCAGTGTTGAATAAGGTCAACTGACTATGGTAGGTGAGAAATCCACCCCACATGTGTGCAGTCAAGTAAACCTAGCGCTAACTGAATGTAGAGGACTAGAACTGAATGTAACTGACTTCTAACTTAGCTTGACTAGTCATTAACTGAAGTGAACTGACCTTGGTTGGTTTCGGCACTCCCAGTGGCTTCCTAAATTGTAGGGATTGGTCTAGGAGGCTCCTAAACTAAGGCAATCAAGTGCAGTTAGTGGCAGTGAGCCTCAATTAGTGTTCCCCACACTTTGGTAACTGAAACATGTGCCCCAATTAGGTCAAGTTGACCCAATGGTGCTAATGACTATAAATAGACTGGATGGACTCCCGATTTAGATATGAATCCCAATTTAGACATATGACCAAATTTGGACAAGGGAGGATTAATAATCCTAACAGAAATTAGTTTTGAACTGGACTAGTTCAGTTACTTGTTTTATGATATGATTTCTCAATGATGGATGAAATACACTGTTAAATATAGTTTTATAGTACAAGTTTGTAAGGGTGAGAAAGCTCCCAATTTTTACTGTTTATTTTCTCTTCTTTTCTGAATCATGAACATAGTCAATTTATGGCTTTTCTTATTTTACTGATCAATCTCAAAGGCTTATAAGAGTTATAAATTTTAACCAATGAGGAATAAAGCTGTCGATATTTTAACCAATGAGGAGATGGATCCAGTATGGGGGTGTCCCTTTGTTTGGAAAAGGTGTCCCTCTGCCAGTACTTGGTAGAAGGAGGTTGCCTATTGGTATAGTGTGATCTATCTTAAGATCTCATATGAAAATTTAATTAGTAATAGAAACCTTCATTTGTAGGCTAAGTAACTGTTACAGGACACTATCCTAGGCTTGCATGTTGCTTATGGGACATGTGGAAATACGGTACATGCACTGTCCGAGTGTCGAACAAGAATGGGACACATGTCTAGAATATGACACTTAGACTATGAGTGCACCAACGTGTCAGACATGCAGGCTTCCAAAAATTACATAAGGTTGCACAAAAGGTGAAATAAAAACAACATTTGGCCTCATTGTTTCCCCTCTAATTCTGAAAAATATTCAGAAAACGTATATAAGCAGAACCTTAATATTTCAAATGCTTAGTGCATCTAAATTATTCCATTATTTTCTTCGTGCAAATCCCAAGGCATTTATTCTTATTTCTTGAGCACTCCATTAAATACAGTCCCTTCATGTATATTGAGAGCACTAATCCCAAGGCCAGAAATAGATCAAGAGTTGGATCTACTTTTATTGTAAACCCTAGATGACATTCTTATGCTATATAAGTGGGCTCAAGGTAAGGTTGAAGTAGGCATTTTTCTTACTTCAGTTCAGAGTGAAGAAGGGTTTGTCTATAACATTGTTATTCTACTTTCTACCATCATAAATAGTGATCTGATTTGGGATAGACCTTTGAGAATTCTGTTATGTATTTTCTGTAGTGTGTGTTTTGGTTTCTAGCATTCAAAGAAAGAAATTTTTATAGGTTGTAAAGTTTAAAGTTACCTATATTTTTAGGATACTTTTTGAATACATAATCTATTACCCTGGTCTAGAAAATTTAATGGTATCGAAGTGGTGTATCTAAGATATTTCAGATTTTGTGTATGTAGCAACTATCTATCTAGAGTAGAGAGCTGTCAAAATATTTTAGAGGGAACTGATACTAAGTATCTTCAGAGGTTGAAGAGGATACATACCAAGAATTGGCATGTATGGACCTGATAAGGTTTGAGAGGGAGGTGATGTACAATATCTTCAAGTGATTTGAATACCAAGTTTGATAGGAGATAGGTTATTATGCACTGTTGAGAAAAAGTATTGGTTGGTCTGACTTAGTCTTGACTACGTATTAACTGAACTCAAATAGATAGTACCCAATCAACCCATCCAGTAAGGTCCTAATAACGTATTATTCATATGTGTTGCAATCTTGGTCAATCCCAACTTTAATAAGTACCCATCAATGAAGGAAATATCTCAACCAAAGGAGTAAGAAGGGAGTCACTCAATCGAAGGTCCACCATCATCTTTAAACACTCTACCAAATGGATCATGAAATCTATTATCACATCCATTATTATGCCTCACAACCCTCAGCACCTTACACTTTTACTGAGAAGTATTTGAACTTTGAAGGGAAGCATCTAGTCTCTAGGTTAAGTTGCAGATCTGATTTTTTTGTGTTAACTGATTTGTTTGTTAAGTTTGTTATTGTAGGGTTAGCATGATTTCAAACTATAGCAAGGATATTGAATTATAGTTTTCAATACTTTGTTTCTACATGGTAATGACAATAAACACCAACAATTCCATCAAGTAACCTACTGAATTTTATGCTCATAGTAGCAGCATTTCTCGAAGCATTTAGTCTCAAATGGGATTTACACTAGAGCTATGCAAGGAAAGATACCAATTTTACCTCCTTCCACTCAGATTAAGACCCTAGGGGAAGTAAGTGTGCTGTAACTACTCAGTTGGAAAACATAGGCCTAACATTTTCTGTGAAATAAACAATTTGATTCATAGAGGATATAAAGGCCTAGAAAGATCTGTTATCCAAAAGAAATAGAGACATGGTTATGAGAATCAATAATAATTGTTAAAATTTACAAAAGTTGGTTTGTACATATAGTCATTGTAGCAGTAGTAAGTTTGAGAAATGTAGTAGTAGTAGTAGTCGTCGCATCATGAATCCTTTAAGTAACCAAATTCTCATAGTTTTTCTACCAGTAGTGAAAGAGCCCATGTATATGGCTCAGGAAATTTGCATGATATGTTAGATAAGGAAAAATGTTTGAATATAGGATATAATATCTCAGTTAGAATCCACTTGTTTGTACACACATCATAAGAGGGTACTTGTCAGGTTAGAACACAGTGTGAATTCGACCATGAAAGGATCTCTTGTTTCTAAAGGAGCCTTTGCAATCTTATATGGACACCATCTAAAATATTATATTAGAAAGGATGAGGTGTCAATTGGAAGGGAATAATAGGAGAACATCACTAATATTGATCTAGGAAAGGAAATTTGTGCTAATAAAGTATCTCATAACTCATTGGCAGGCTATGATAAGGATGAAGGAAGGTGGAGTATTTTATCTAGAGAACCACGCCAAGCATCCAATTGTTGTAAAGATCCGTGTCATTGCAAGTGGGAAATTTTTTTATCTGGGTTCCAATCACTTGATAGCGATTGATGGTATGAGATTCATTTGTGAGATGGATAAGAGGCTCACAAAGAAACAAGTTGAACCAATACTCTAGGCCAAATTTCTTGGTTAACATGTGGGTAGATAATGGTCAGGATTATCAAGTAATGCATTATTCAAATAATTTGTTTTCCACATCAGTGTTTGGTTCCTTTCTTAACCAATAATAATATGCAATTCCCAAATTTTTTTTGTTGTCATTTTGGAAGTAGTAATCATTGTTTCATTGCTGAATTGCCCATTCAAATGTTGTTTAACATTATTACAAGTGATTGAGCACACTGTAAAATTGAAAGCTCAAGGGTAGTGTTTGACATTGGAAGTGTATTGTATATGCTTAAAGTGAGAACAAGGAATCATTGAATGTTATGAATGCCCTAGTGTAATTGAGTCCCTCTACTACACTTGTTTTGTCAATTGAGTACCCTAGGGAGACAATATTTGTGTTAGAAATACAAGCATTTACATTGGTGATAGTAATACTATAGGATGCAATTTTAGTGACTCATAAGTGGAGAGGATAGGGTCCCATATATCATTATCTTGATTCTAAACCCACTTCTCCATGGAAATGATTTACTAAAGTCTATGAGAACTTGTCATTATCACATGAAGGGGAATATTTCCAACTGTGTCACTCCTTGCTATGGCACTATTTATGTTCATGAATCCCTATGACAAGGTCAACTGCTAGTGTTATGGAAGTGGATTAATCTAGGTCAAGAATGAGCATTTGGAGGAGCTCAACTCATGTTGCAAGGAGCCACCACCTAGTATTCTGGAAGCATTCAAATGTGCCCCAGCTCAAGATCCACCTTGCAAGATTGCACCTAGTTCTACATGTATACTTTCAAAAATATCAAAGCTCTGTCCTATCAAGTAAACTTGCAACAATGTTGCACATGTTTAAATACAATAATTTTTCTTTTCCAGATGAAAAAACATATTCTAACTAATTTCCATGCTACATGAAACTCAATGGCCAAAAAGAGTTTATCATCAAGAAGGGAAGACTTCTAGGTAATGGTGGTACGCAATAATTAGCTACATAGACTTAAAGTCCGCTACCAAGCTGAATTAGAAAAAGGGTTAGATGAAAACAAATGTTTAGTAATTTTCTCCTTTATGACAAAATAAAACTTGGGTTAGGTCACTTCCAAATATTGAAGTAAATGGCCAAGAGTAAGGCCACTCATGAAAAAATCCAAGCATTAAAAAAAAAGCCTCATTCAGTGTTATATGGCTTCAAGGCTGTTTGTAACCGAAACAATCGAGTCAACTACTTGGAGGGTATCTTCCAAACTTGGTTAAGCAGAAAGATGGACATTTAGAGGGTATGTTCCAGGTTTTATTAAGATAGACATTCAAAATAGGCTTCGTACTCAATCAATGACAACCATATACTGGATGGTCTCTTTTGAAACCTTTGGAACAATTCCCCCTCCAATGTAACCACCTTGCACTCAAGGCTTGCAAACCAAACTTAAAATATTAATATATAGAGATAAGAAATACCACGCATGGTTGTTGTTTATGGATAGAAATTTAAGAAAAATAACAAAACAAAGGATATAATTCCCTTGATAAAATATTTCTTTCAGAAAAGAGATGGGCTTAGTGTGCTTGGAAAACAATGTTTTTAATTTTTGTGGTTTTGAAACATTAGTAACATGTTCCTAGAGATAAAAGGAATAATAATGGAATGTTATTTCTGATTTAAACACAAAATTGCACACATTATGAAAGGCGATAACAATCATGCTATGAACTAATGAGATCTATGGTTATCATAGGAAGCGCACACACACCTTAATGTTAAATAAAAGAAAGAAGAAACCATCTAAAAACAAAAAATGTCACTAGGATTAGAAACATGTCCGCAAACAACTAACAGTTAGCCTAAATACCCACGTGTAAACACAAACGACTCCTATGCACAGTTGTACACAGATCCTAAGGCCACATGCACATATAAAAGAGCACCAAAAATCTACCTACCATCAACGAACTCAAGAAACCCAACAATGTTAACAGTGAAAATGTGTTTATAAATGGGATTAAATAATTATATTAATGTCAAAATGAATGACAAAAAAGGAACACCAACGGGATTAAACAAAAAGGTACAACCAGTGATAAACATCTCCACTAGTAACAAAAGCTACTTCGAAAGGATAAAGTAAGTTGAACTAACAGATACGTACAAAAATACTGGGTTTGGTTTCCAGAGAGAATGGCTAAAAGCAGTTCCAGAATGAGCGATTCTGATAAATGGATGCAACACTATGAATTAGAATCTCCACCAACTACAATGGACGCCCTCAGAACTATAGCGCGACCACTAGGTTATTTTCCATTAATTGATCTCAAGCCACAAAGAATATCCACATAAATTATTCAAATTCAAATCTAGTTTTAATGATGTCAGCATGTATCCTTTTTCCATGTTCTAAGGCTGAAAGCATGGTACATGCACAAAGGATACATTATAGCGTTCCATGACCCAACATCCTCTATGCTTACAACCTTGCACATCCCACATACATTGTAACAAGGGAAGTCCTAATACAAACATCCGATTAAAATCTAAACTAATCAATGTAAAATTACCCCTAATCCAATGCATGTCAGATTCAAACAACCAAATTGGCCTTGCAAACCCACAAAAACCACGAAAACCTTGACAACCCTGCAAACCCACGAAAACCAAGAAAATAATGCAAACCCATGAAAACCATGTGTGTGCCCTGTGCTCCCTCCACGAAAACCATTTGCATCTCCAACAATGCAAACCCACGAAAACCATGAAAACCTTGTGTGTGCCCTATGCTCCCTCCACGAAAGCCATTTGCATCTCCAACACTACAATCCCATGAAAACGAATATGCATCTAGTATAGAATCTAGATCTGCCAAAAATTCTAGGACCAAAGCTGTCTTGGCTTGCTGCTATGCCTTGTCCTTACCTGTCATGTGTTTACAGATAAGATGGATATATAGGGAACAATATTTCTTACATTCGCATTTAAACCTTCTCAGAAGTGCATTATTCATTTCCTGTAGCCAGTTTTCATTTTCTTTGCAAAAAAAAAAAGGGTCATAGGCCAAAGCTGGGCAGGTTTATGGTGCTATCCATTCATTGTATGAGAAAAATATATCAAACAGAGTCAAAATACTTTTGATTAGTTACAAAGCCAATATCCAAAACTTTGTGCATGCCCGCGTCCATATGGAAACAATTTGCAATAAAAAAGCCCCCAACGTATTGGTGTATTTATATAATAAATAATATAAGCCCTTATACCCTTATTATATGTTCAATATATTGTTTTTTTATTTTTTTTATTTTCTAACCCCCAATATGAACGAACGTGTTATAATATTGGTCCGTCAGCGACACCCCCGTGGTCTCTAGGAGCCATCACATATTACATATAGTCTCACCTTATGGCAACTTCCCCCCATTGGGTCACCTTTATTTAGAGTACTCTGCAATGAGTCTCCCTTGGATCCCCTGGATATCACTTATCCAATTACTTCCCCAAGTATATCCCATTGTAGTGAGTCTTCCTGGTTTCCTAGCTATGGTCCCCTCCCCATGAGTCAGTATCATTTTCCACCAGGTTAGCCCTACCATCATACTCTGAACAAAAGATGTTTGAGTCTCCCGTACTCCCATACTTTTGTTCCCCAGTCAGTGGCTCACTCCAAGTATTGTTATGTATCTCTAGTTGTATCCCTTGTGCTTCTATCAAGGAAACCTCATTGCATTGGTAGTTGTAGGTCTCCCTTTGTCGACATAAACACATATATTCCAGTGGATAGACCCAGAGGTCCCTGTATCCTGGTTTCATCCACCTCATTGATGAGTTCTTGGGACCACTTTAAAGGAGTCATTAGTTCCTTTCAGGTTGGTTGTGTCTCATGTGCTGGACTTCAACTTCACTATCGCACCATTGAGATTTGTACAAGGTATTGATCCTTTCATTATTTGGTCGAAGACCCTGGGTGATATGAATCTAGCACATTGGTGAGTCTATTTTTGGGACCCATAAAATTTCATGTCCCTTGTGATTTTTGGGTTGCATGAGAGACAGTGTTCGGAATCCCCTCAGTGTCATGCTTCCATGTATCTCCAGTACTTGATGATGTATATTGTACCATAGATATTCTGACTCTCAGTCATTAAGTCCATCTGGTTATGTACACACCCAGATTCAACAGAGCGTCAGTTGTGATGATATTTCATTTCACGAGAATACATTGTTCATATGTATCAGTTATTCATATTAGTGTATGTATTCAACCTACAATTAAGGCCACCATGATGTAATACTAGTTGTATATATGTATTGATCGGCTCCCATTATTTGAGCCTTGATCCCCATTTTTTATTTATTTTTGAGAGATTTTTACGAGAATGGGTATGCCCGCCTTGTCCTTATACATGTCTAAGATTATATGTACCTCATCCATTTTTGAGAAGAAATACAAACCAAAAGCCACTGTAGTTCGAATGAGGAGACTCCACTCCTCAGTTGTCCTCTCCAGTCTCTCCACTATTGTCACCATTTTCCCTTGATCCTATGATGTCTATCAGCCATACGATGAGCTCTTTCCCTCACACATCAAGGGGAAATCTGTTTGATCTAAAAATTACTCAAGGATATTTATAACCATTATTGGCATGTGAAATTTAAATGTCAATTACTCTTAAACAACCTTTAAAATGCATAATTAAAGAGCATCCATCAAACACATAAGCACATAAAAATGTAAGCGGACCATAAATGAGAACAAGAGCTGATAACATAGTTCACCAGACCCCTTGGCTACATCTCCAGGCCACTTCCAAATGGGAAGGTCGATTGATAAAGTCTTCAAATGCTTACAAAATGTGTGTTCTGGAAACACTTATAAGTTCTGTCAATCAAACACAGAAACAGACTGCCATTAGAGGAAATTTCAACTCAAAATGGGCCTCCTAAAATGAACTAATAAAATAATAAAATAATATTTATTAATTTTGGAGGAAGAAAAGAAAAAAACTACTTTTTTGTTTGTATTTTTGACATATCTCCCTGTGTTTTTACTCAAATTTCGATTGGGAGAGCTCGTTGGATGTGGAATTAAATTCCGCATCCAACGAGTACCTACTCGGCATACTTTTGATGGACCCCACTACCCCAAAAACAAGAAATACCTGAAAAAATGGAATGATGTTCCATTTTTTCAGGTATTTCTTGTTTTTGGGGTAGCGGGGTCTGTCAAAAGTATGCCGAGTGGGTACTCGTTGGATGCGGAATTTAATTTCGCATCCAATGAGCTCTCCCGATCGAAATTTGAGTAAAAACATAGGGAGATTTGTCAAAAATACAAACAAAAAAAGTAGTTTTTTTTATGATGCCTATCCCCAAATTTATATTAAAAAAGTGTTTAAGACCTATACGGTATTTCAAATTTAAAGCAATTTCATTGGCTAACACATGATGACAAGGAATTTGAATAAAAGTTAAAAGGCCCATTTTGAGTTGAAATTTCCTCTAATGACCACTACGTTCCTCTCAAAAAATAGAGAAAAATAAGTATAAACTCGATCTGGTTTTCCTGAGGCCTCTTATGGCACACAAATCGAGAAGAACTTATGAAAATAAGACAAAATAGTATAGAATCCTATACGAACCTCAAGAAATGTGCAGAAACCAATTAGGGAACTGTAAGAAACCACCTCGGTCTACATGCAGAACCACCTTGGGAAGCATTCCAACACTGTGTAAAACTACCTCAGGAAGCGTGCCATCAGTGTGCAAAACCGCCTCAATTTATGTGTAAAACTGCCTCAGTTTCTATGCTTGTACATGTGTCATATACTATGCAATCTCTGTCCTCCGAAATATTAGCTTCATTGGTTCAATTCGCGTTCATTCTAGAAGGTTTGAAGTTTAGTTTTTGGAGGCCGCGGGCCATCATCCACACGCCCATTTGGAACCAAAGTTTGTGTATCAAACTCTGAACCAATTTTCGCCGATCCATGTCTTGTCTCACTTTGGCACTGTGTTGGTAAAGACGTGGAGTATGGGGCATAGGTACCAGGGTCAAACCTGTGGGCCTCTCCCATTCCTGTGTTTTGAATAACACGTTACGTTATCATATGGTTTTCCACAGTGGCAAGTTTGTTAAAACATAATTTGTGGACTATGGTATCCTATGGTTTGTTTACAATGTTAAAATAAAGTTCAACGAATATGATATATATTACATGGCATATGTTTTGTGATATTGGTTATTATATGCTATAAATTTTGGTGCTTATGGTTCACAAGGTTTGGGTTCAATTCCCATAGCTCCAAAATCACATATTCGCCATTTTTTTAACCATTTTAACCATTTTTGACGTAACTTCAAATCTGAATATCTTCTACGTTCGAAGGTCTTTTTTCATGAAACAAGTATCGCTGGAAAGCAGTGACGAGCTCTTTCATCATGTAAGCTTTTAATTTCACTTTGAAGACTTTAAATCAGATCGACTTTGAGATGCTCCACCTGTATTAAACCTTCCCACTAGAAAGTTTTTTTACCACAAAAAACATGAAATCCTTCAGAAAACAAGTGAGGACATGTTCATCTCACTTGTTCTATATCACCTATCCATTCTTCCTGTAACCTGTACACTTGAATCATCATAACAACAATCAATACTGCATTGATATTTTTAAGTACATTAATCCATTTTTCCACAAAATCTTCATTCAATATTGCAGGAGTAAACCATATACTGCTGATTAGTAATAAGATGAATACCAACATTGAACATTTGAAAGAAATTGTACCCATATCATTCTGAATTTTGACCATAGAACCACCATCAATCATAACAGGTGTATTGTAGGGAAATGACACTTCCTTTTTATGCTTAGGATTGTTTTCCTCCTGACATAGCATAGACATAAGTGCCAAATTGTGACTTGCATTAACAACCCTTTTTAATTGTTGTGTAGTGCCCAATGATCTGTCATTTTTAATTATATGTGAATGCACTATGTACTCGATTCCTTCTTCAAACAAGTGATACTGATTATGTTATCTATAGAATATTTCTTTTCGATCATATAAATACGGACTACCCAACAAAATTTCACATATATCTAGTGGAACCACATCAAATTCAACCTCATCTATAAACTTAGATGTTATTGCAAAATTTAGATCACATTGTTTTGTTACTTGTAATATTTTGTCTTTGTATACCCAACCTAATGGATAAGTTTTCTTATGTGGTTTTGCTGTTAATCCCAATTGCTTAACTACTTCTTCTGAAATGAGATTAGCTTGGGATCCACTATCTATAAGTGTGTCAATTTTAGTTTGTTTTGTAATCACCCTTATATCAAACAATGCTTTCCTCTCTTTATCTTTAGAACTGACATGGTCTTCAGAATTAGAAGTGCATGATGAACCAATGTTAGAATCCTTACTACCAATAGTTTTACCTTTCACACCTATGATTTCTATCTTTGTTTCATCCTCAGAATTTGATCCAAGGTCCTCAACGTCAATCATGGTTGCTGTTTGCTTCCCTTTTTTATTCTTAAACCACATCGGTTTCAGTTCTGGATGTAGCTACCAACACTTTGCCTCTTCGTGCCATTTTTTAACAATGAGAGCATGTAGCGCTATCTTCCTTTTTCCTCATTGTAGCTGCATGCTTACCTTTCCCTTTTTCCTGGCTGGTTTCAACTGAAGGAACATCATGAACATTCTTTCCTTTAGATTCATTGTGTGTAGCTTGCACACATACCTCATCCAGGTTAGTCGGATTAAACATCAATATCATATGACGTATGATAACTATGCAATCCTCCTATATATTTGAAAAGATTTTCTTGTGTATAGAGAGGTATACCAAGTACTAATGCTCTTTTTCAAAATTCTTGTGTGTAATCTTGCACACTTTGTCCCTTACCTTGCCTCAGATTCTGCCAATCCATCATAGCTTGCTGTATATACCCCAATGGATAGAATTGTTTTTTAGTGCTGAAATCAACTCATACCAAGAGAAAATGATTTTGCATTTTGTGGCAAGATCATATTGAGATCTGCTTAGAACGCAAAAAAAGGGGGTAAAGCCCCGACCAAGGGCTTAGAACCCTAAAAAATCTATAAATAGAGGGGTGGGGGTCACTCTCAAAACATTCCTCCCTTGCATACTATTATGTTGTCTGAGTGGATGCCTTGAGACCGTTTACCTCTCAAGCCATTCACACTCCCTCTCATCCATCCTCCCATTGAGCCATAGCTCCCCCCCATTCTCAAGAGAGAGGTGCTTCTCTAGGCTAGGGCATGGTGGCCCATTTCCACCAAGAGGTATAAGTTTTGTTTAATGTCGTTTTTTATTCTAGTTTTTCTAACTTAGTTTGCTTGCAGGTTCATTTTATGTTCTAACAAGTTGTATGCAGGGTTCTGGAGTCTAACCTTGTGTGCAGGGTTTCCATTTCTTTCTTTTTCGTTCTCTTTGCTTCATTTCTATTTCATTTTTCTTGCATTACCATCAGGAACCCTACCCTTTCGTCCTATAGATAGAAGGTAGCCATTCATTCCCTGTAGTAAGGGAGAAATCCCTACTATAGAACTAGCGACCACACTAGGTCGATGCCACAGGATCCCTGGGTTTATTTTTCAAAGTTTTATTTTTTATTTTTGTTCTGTTAACCTAGTTTAATTTTTTGTTAAATCTAGTTTAGTTCTCTGATTATTTGCATTTCTAATTACTGCTGAGCCTCCTCAAGGCCAATCCAAGCCCACTTGTCCACAGTACAGGTTACTGCTGCCCATATCTAACACAAGACCAAAAAGTTTTCACTTTTCGGAGTAGGTCGCTCTTAACGGGCCCAAAGAGGGGACGAGGTCGCTCATTTTGGCCTGACAAGTGCGACTAGGTCTCCGATTTTGCCCCGAAAGGTGCGACCTCATCTGAGAATTCAGCCCGCTTCTGTCTGCAGGTTCTGAGCGACCCCTTCACCTGTTTCTGGGAAAATTTGGCGACCGCCTCACCACATTTGACCCGAAAAGTGCGATTTATCTCTCAGATTTTGATTTTTTTAAAGTTAAGGACTGTTAGTGTGGCTCAGCCGTCTCTATCCATCAAAACTGTTATTATTTCTATTTATGTACATTTCATTTGCACTATGTGTAAATCAATGGTTAATGGATTAATGAACATGAACAAAGCTTGATTAAAATTTACTTAAAATCAACATCTTTCCTAGCCCTTCCTCCTCTACCCAGTGATCACCCTTTGGGGTATTCTGGGATAAGATGAAGGGTGAAGCTTGTATAGTAATAGGTACTTCACCTATTATTTTTTGAAGCCACTAAAAATGGGTGACTTGGAAGGTAGAGGGGGTAGAGAAGGAGGGCTTCTCATGGCGCTCAGCATCTTCCCTGTTTACCAACCTTGCATCCAGAGTGTGACTTATGGATCTATGGATGGGATTAGTCCCATTGTGTTGAGAGCCCAACACCCTTTCCTGGTTGAATAGAAATATAGGTGCAAGGTAGTCACCTAGTCAGGCTATCATAGTTCAGGTTCACAAATGGTACATGTGTAAAATTTATGATTACTATTTACAATTTTCTTTCACAATGTTATGAACTCTACAGAATATTCATAAACCATTTAAGCAACCACCAGGTATAATAGAAATACAATAGACATACACACAAACCATACCATATAAATCAACCCAACTCAGTTCATGACGCTGAGTAAGCCATTAAAATTTACAATTTATGCTAAGTTAAACATCTGCAGTCTTTGAGGACATAAGTCCCTGACTAGCTTAACCATGGGAAGTAATTGGGCTCAGCCCAGAAACTCATTGTGAGGAGTACCATGGGAACCCCAAAGTAGCTGGCCATTGAGAGGAATTTCCAAGTGAAACGTGAAATGACCGCCACCGATTGACTAACACTCCCATGAGGAAAAATCCAAGCGCTGTCTTTTGGCAGTCTTGGTGGTCGAGTGATCACTTGAAGCCAATAGGAAGCCATTAAAACCGGGGTCCAAAAATCATTACCACCATTTTGACATACAAATATGACACGATTGATCCATCACACTCTTCCTCACGCCTAAGAGGCGAACCACCACATTATGGCTCATTAAACTGACATCGTCGAGACCATTCTCGATGACCTTCTAAACCATCAAAAGGCCACATAGCCTCTGATTCATATTTAGACCCATATCAGTCTGAACTAGATCTGCACACTGCATCATCAAGCCCCATGGCTGGTGTAAACCCAGATCCATTTTCTAGCGTGGTAATTGCTAGTGAACCCATGTCCACACCACAAACCACCGCCAACACCCCTGCAGGTGGCCCCATCATGGTCATGCAAACCGTCATAAGCTAGCTACCACCACCCATATTGACCAGTCAAGTTGTCCCACCTGCAACACATGGGGTAAGTATGCCTTCAACCCACACTGTCCCACTTGGGATACCTGGGGGTAGTGGCCCTTCCACCTACACTGCCCCTCCTGTTATACATGGGGGCAGTGGCCCTTCCACCTACACTATCCTTTCAACCACACTTGGGGGAACTATCCCATCCACAATGGTGCCACAAGCATCCCCAGTTATGCAGGTGCATCATGTCCTTACAAACCCCACCACCATGGCTGCCCCATCTTACATCAACCTTGGGTCTAACCTTCCTTTCATGGCATGTATCAACTTGCCTGACTTGGCTCAATTAACAAATGACCCTATCTGCCATCAAACTTATTGGCCTCCCATGACAACCAAAATTCCCTCAGACATACCCAAGTTTGAACGGAAGGTAGGGGAGTTCCCCCAAAACCACATCATGACATTTCATCTATGGTGCTCATCAAACAACATCATAGATGATTCAATCAGGATAATACTATTCCAATGCACCCTCATAGGTGTTGCAGCCAAGTGGTACATTGAGCTACCACAAGCCAAACACCCGGATTTCAACTCCTTGGCTTTCATGTTCTTGCAATATTTCCAACTCCTGTCCAATATGATGAAGGGGTGGAGATCTTGTTATCTTGCTACCAGAATACTGTGACCCACATAACTGACCACATCCATGAGTGGCGACGATGCCGTAGTTTGTGTAATATCCAACTTGATGACAGGATATTCCTACATTGGTTCCTTAAAGCCTTGCTCCTACCTATAGAAAAGGACGTTACACCCGAACGTCCTCAATCTGAAGAGGAGGCCATCTTGAAAGCCCATCAGTTTGATCTGATCTATGCACAGTTTGGATACCTTTACACCATCATTCTAGATTCTCCCTATGCAGGCATCTCCTATCGAGATGCACTGGGGGAATCCCATGCTGTAGATGGCATCATAGGTTTTGTCTCTCACCAACCACAACACCGTTCGACACCACCTACAATACCACTACAACCAAGCAACACCCCTAGTATTTCTTACCAAAACCAAACTCTGAACTATGCAAGAATGATGTCCCAGTCCGGAGCCACAACTTCTTATGCACAAACTGCGCCACCGTAGCAGGCCCAGGCATTAGCTTGGTTGAGACAGCAATACACGAGATAAATTCCCACATTTGTGGCATTGGTACCTACCCAAGTCTACTATGCACCACTAGTGCAAGATATTTAATCCCTCGCCCTTGCTCCACCTACTCCATTGGAACAGGTGTTTGCACAACAAAACTGTCCCAACCAGCCAAATCCCAATAACCAACAAGGGAAAGCCAGGAATAACCAACCGAAGAACCAAGGAAATAACCAACTACAGGGAGGCAGTCAACAACCAAATCCTCCCAACAATGCTGCGGTGGACCGGCCAACCCAAAATCCTCAGCAACCAAATGCACTGGGACGCAATGCTTCATTACGAACAAACCAACTGTGCACATTATGCGAGGTCTACAGGCACTACACATTCGAGTGTCCCTTCATGGGTCGCACTAAACAGGCAATTAAAAATGAGGTTCAACATGCCACCAATACAACGAACCAAGCCCAACCCAACCTAGCACCACAAGGACCTCCTCCAATGGTGCTCCAAAACCCATTACCAATCCAAGGATTGGTGGCAATCGCGCCCCCTCCCCAACCCAATCCCAACGCTCCAGGGGCACCTCCCACGGTAGAAACAGGTGTCCACCACCTGCTAGCTACGACAACTGAAGAGGTCAATCTACAATCCAGATGAAATTAGTATGGAACCAACACCGAACCCGCAGACACATCAACAACATCTACATCTAAAACAGTCAATGCACCTTTTCAGTTACCCCCTTTCTCATGCCCCCCCATACCCCGAGTTGCCAACAATGCCACAACTAGAGCTACTATCATCTACATCACCGTGGATGATTTGGCCCAAACACCTACCGCCATGTCCACTCTTGAGGTACTCAAAACTTTCACAACGCAGCAGAAAACCTTACTAGCCACCCTAGGGGCCGTGGACCCCTCTGACTCCAAGTTGATCACATTCGACATGGATAATGGAGAACTGCGAATGCCATCAACCATTGCCTTTCAAATCCCGGTGTCTATCCGGAATTAGGTCATGCACTGGTGCATAGTGGATGAGGGGGAATCCATGTGCGTTATGTCTACCCTAGTCTGGCAGAAACTTGGATCCCCAATTCTACAACCATCCTCCACAACTCTGCGGGATTATGATGGCTATCCCACTAAATCCCAAGGAATCTTCTCCCACGTCCCCATCACATTAGCTGAGAAGATAGTACTGATTGACATAGAGGTTTTCAATGCTCAATTGGACTATAACCTTCTCCTAGGAAGAAGTTATATGTATTCCATGAGAGCCGTAGCATCAACTATCTTCCATCTCATGATGTTCCCCCATGAAGGGAAAATCGTGATGGTTGACCAACTGACTTATCATGATCTACAAGGACTAAATGCACCTGCAAATGTTATCCCTATGATCAACACCATTGATCCACAAGGGCTTACCACACCCGCCAATGTTATCCCTACGGTTAACACCATTGTTGAAAACATACCAGCCTCCCCATTGTTGAATGTGGGCCCTGGGTTGTTTGTCGATACCACCATGACGACTTCTTTCCCTTAGTGTCACCGCTACCGACACCAAATGAGATTGCGGATTTGTGCATGCTCTCATCCATCACTGCTACACTCAAACAACAATCACAGCTACATCCCCAACCGCAAGCACAACACCATCCACAGCCGCAACACCATCAGCAGCCGCAGCATCATCCGCAGCCACAGCATCATCCGTAGCCGCAAGATTACGCACAACCACAACCACAACCTCATCCCCACATACAACCATCAGGGAGTTATTTGGGCTCCTCCCCGGTCCACACAATTCCCTTCCTCTTTCCCCCGCCTGGTGTCATGAGCAAGTTAGTAATGGCCACCTTAAACTTACCCAACTTTACATTGGGAATTCCTGTGTGATATATTGATCCACCGGCTCAACCAGCAATTTCCTAGGTAGTCTTAACCCCCATGCAACCCATTGCAGTCGAATTTCATCCTCCACCTGGCCCGCAAAAACCAACCACCACACCCGTACCCGCACCGCCCCACCCAAAAAGGGCCATGGGAAAAAATTAGAAATCTACCACTGAACCTCGACAGATCCCGCCTTGTGTCGTCTGTGAAGAATAGGGCCATCCAACTCAGAACTGCCCTAAGATTCCTATAATTGGCGTGCATTTGGATGCCATGGATACAATGGAAAACCTTCCTGTGGTTTAACTTCCAAGCGGGCCAATAGTGAGAAACAAGTCATTAAGAACAAACCATGCTTGCGCCCTCTGTAGATCATATGGACACTATTCTCACCACTGCCAAGAATTTTTCGAGTTCCGAATGGCTCTAGCCAACCTTTGACAACATTCCCTTGAATCTAAGATTACTCTAATCGAATAAGTTCACCCCACACCTCCTTCTTCAAACACCATTTCCATTCACATGATGTCCAGTTCCACCAACCCCCTTGTCTCCACCACCAATGACAGTCCATTAGACCTGTCTCTTTGTTTCTTTTGAAATGATGAGGAGATACTTGAAGCCTTAACTTCCATAGAATGCCCATGGGACGACATGCACCATCGCTTGTTCTTCCTCCCCGAAGAACTTGTGTCACAGTCAGACCCGTTTTCCCTGGAAACCAAAGATTTCATTCATGGGAAAGTCGATTGGTTCAAAAATCCCATTTCGGTACCATACACCTTTGAAGAATAGAACATGGCCAACATCTCAGCAACCATCAAAATCAACATCTCAACCAATCTCGAGGTTGTTGAAGAAATCATGCTGGGGGAATCCTGCTCCTTGGAGGAAGTCACTGCCTACAAAGCTCTCTTCCAAGAATTCCACGACATCTTTTCCTTGTCTTACACTAAAATGCTTGGGTTGGACCCATCCATCGTGGAACACCACATCAACAAATGGACCGATGTGGCCCCCATGTGCCAAGAGCAACGACGCCCCATCTATCGCCCCAAAGCGGCTACGGTCAAAGCTGAGATAGAGAAGCTGCAAACAGTTGGCTTCATTTACCCCATTGTGTACACCACTTGGGTTTCTAATCCTGTTCCTATGAATAAAAAATAGGGTACCATCCACATTTGCACAAACTTCCATGATCTAAATGCAGCGTGTCCCAAAGACAACTTCCCAACACCCTTCATCGATCAAATTATCGATGCATGTGTCGAACATGAGGCCTTTTCCTTCATGGATAGATTTTCCGGATATAACCAAATTCAGATCCAGAAACAGGATCATTACAAGACTGCATTCACAACCCCGTGGGGCACATTCACTTATTGAGTCATGCCCTTTGGCCTGGAAAAAGCTGGAGCCACCTTCCAATGCACCATGACATACTGTTTTTGTGACCTCATCCACATCATGTTGGTCTATCTTGACAACCTCATTGTGTGGTCACAAAAGCAAGCACAACACATAGATGACTTGCGGCAAGCCTTCCTATGACATCACAATTATGAAATCTGCTTGAACCCTTTCAAGTGTGTTTTCTGTGTCCCAATTGGCCGTCTACTAGGGTTCATCATTTCACACAAAGGAATGACCGATGATCCCCTAAAATTCCAAACCACTTTCCCTCTAACATCACCTCTTTAAGTGACGGTAGTGTAGCTTGTATTATAGTCTTTCCCTTTTTGTTTTACACATTTTTAAAAGTGAGTCTTATGTATTGTTTCCCCTCATTGCTCTATATGGATCCTACCTTGGACCAGTTCATCATACTTGTTGATGGAGCGAGCAGATGGTCTCCGAACCTTGCCTTGGCTGCATGGGTCATCTACTCCCTGTCATATGAGTTGATCCATATTGATGGAATATGTGTGGGAAGTGTGACCAACAACCAGGCTGAGTATGATGGTGTCAGTGGCCTCTTGGCTGCCACTCTACAGTTAGGCATTCACCATCTCGATGTCTTATTAGACTCCCAGCTACTTGTTTCTCAGTTGAACAACTACTACCGGGTACGTGATCCCTTCCTCTTTAGAAAATTCTTGCGTACTAAACAAATGGTTAGAACATTTGAATCCATTACATTCACACATGTTCCCAGAAACCTCAATGGTGTAGCAGATCAAATGGCTAATGACATTCTAAATTAGCATGTTCATAATTGCATATAGGAAACATACAACCATAACATCATGCATAATCATATATAAAACACACACACAAGTGTAAAAATACATCATCTAGGCATTGCATTTCACATAATCATAAAAAGACTCGCATATAAAACCATAAAGAGTGCATCCACGTGGATAAAAAATATATATAGATAGATAAGTCGCATGTCCAAATAATGTCCAGTACAAAATGAGAAGCCACATATGCTTTCTCAGTGGAATATACATAGCAATGCAAAAACTTCTAAGTGCACCAATGCACTAGTGGAAACCCCACTGGCTACTAATCTGACCCAGACTCATCATCTGGCTCAGTATCATCATCTTCCTTAGAAGACTCATCCTCTATAGGAAGATCCCCTCTCGTCTCCCAATGAAAGTAATCGCAGGACATAGCCACCCTCCTCATCATAGAAGTCCACTCTGGAGGAAAACTATGAATGGCAACAATAATATCATTGTTCAAATGCTACCAGCCATCAGCAGAGATCCCATCAGCAAGCCACTCCAGATATGGCAGTAAATCATCCAGCTTTCGTCGTTGCCTGCAAGGGTTCTCCGCAGGTGCAATAGAAACCACTCGCCTTTGATACCCGGGTGGAAGGCGGGGACCAATATCTGCAGACACAAACAAGGACACCATCAGTCTACACATATAATCATACAACTATCAACCAACTCAACTACACTATGTATAAAGATGAACATAAAGACATCACACATACATACCAATTGGTCCCCATGCCTGTCCTTGAGGTCGAGGCATCTCAGGGTCCCCATGATAGTTCATACCCACATACAAGTACTCCTCAATGACCACTGGAAGCTAACACCACTTCTCTAATGCTCCTCAGTGAAGAAGCGGCCCACTCTACCACCTCCCTCTCGTACCATCATCTGGCACCACCTGCGCATCCGCAGCTCCTGTGGACTGCTATCCCACACGGCCCAGTGCGAACATAGAGTAGGTAATTTCTCAAAAAAGAAAGCACATAAAAAGGAGCCAAAGAAAAATCCTTCCCCAGATGCCTTCTCATTGTTCAACTGATGCCGAACAACTTGAAGATACATCTAGGCCCACCCATAATAAGTGCCTCGCATAGCACGCTCTACCAACTGCAACTGTCCTCTAGATATCTTGTGACTCCATGTGGAACCAAAGATACGTAGCAGTAATGTTGCCACCACCCATGTCAAAAGGTCCTCAATATCACACATAAAGATGTGTGAGCCATGCACATACACAGTAGCATAACAGTGCCTGCCACATAGCTCCTCTAATGTATCCCCCCGAGATAGCACCGGTGCCAAGTCACCAACAACTCCCAACATAGGGAGTCTAGTCAAGAAGTATACATCCACCAGCGTGATCTCAATACGCTAGCCCTAGAAGAGGAAGGCCTCCTCCCCAATATCCCAAAATCTCACCAATGTTTGCAGTAGCAAATGCAAGCTCTTCATAAGGGGTATCCTCATGAAATTCAATAAACCACAATGGGCCAGTGTATCATGCACATTCCTGTCCTGCAATGCCACCTACTAGAGGTCTTTACAGTCTCTCTCCTGCCACTTAATCTCACCCATCTTGTACAAGAAAAACACAGCTGTCATCCATAGCTCTCATTAAAAAAATGTCACCCAGGAGCCAAGTCGCACCTGTTTGGCCAAGATGAGCAACTAGGTCACTCGAAAATGCCTCACAGGTGCGACCAAGTCACTCTTTTTCGCTCCAAAGGTGCAACTTGGCTCCATGAAACCCAAAAAGGCTCATGGAGGACCTTTGAGTGACCAAATTCAGAATGTAAACCATCAAAAAGAAGAGAATGCAAGTCGCGGAACTTGAAATCGTCAGTCGGAATAGGATAAATCAGCAAAAGAAAATCTAGGGCCCACCTCTCCAACTCTGACGTGAAGAGTGACAATGACACTTCAAAAAGTGGTCCCCACCCTTACATAGGCCCCATTTGACCTATTTTCTCTTGTTCGACAAAACAGGACTATACGGAGTCCATTTGAGACATCGTTTGTGCCACTGGTTTCAGAATTCTTCCCTCTATCTTCTTATGAGACCATCATCTCATGTTTAACAAAAAAAATTTGGGACCTCTTCCTGGAAGTCACCTTGATTTAGGAGCCACATCATGGTGATACAAGTGTCGTTAGACCTGTACTTACATCATGCTTGTCTACCACCACTCATACAGGTTCTCGGGCCACCGCTTGTAAGGGACATCATTTTGATTTTTAACACATAGATGTCTACTTCGTCCACCGCACCTTATGCGGATATCCGGACCATCATTTGGAAGATGGATCCTTTCGTTTGCATGCATTTGGCATATAATTGCCTCTGAACTCACACTCACATCACATGTAGTCAAGTCTGTCCACCACAATTCACACACGACTCTCCTAACCTCTATCCGAGAGCCACCTCGGTTTGCATGCCTCTTCCGCACCGACTCACATGCCTCTTCCGCGATCCATCTCGTGCATGTATTGGTATGTTTAAGAGCCACCTTCTCCATCCATACAGTGCATATGACCTTTGGACCACTGTCCACTATCCCGACATGGGGCACCGCCTGTGCCACCGCAATCGGTTGACCATACTAGAGTTCCTTTTAAGATCTTTGTTAACTCCTAAAAGAATGAAAATATTTTCGAGCGTAGCTACTTCCTTCCCACTCGTTAAAGTATAGGAAAGGGAGTCTACATCATCTCCTTTATCTCCTTTTATAGACTATGTAGACCATCAAATGAAAAGGACCACCTTGGCACATTCAAGCCAAGACTGTTACCCTCTGCATACTTTTATGCTTTCTTGGGTATAGGGGCCGAACTTTACGAAAAAGCTCACCATGGATTGTCGTTAAGCTCTTTTCCAACCTTCTCATCAAGAAAAGTTTGCTGAGCAAACTTGGTTTCATTCATGCTCATAAAAGTATCTGAATGACCGTCCAGTCAGTATAGGTTTAACCTTTTTTGGCCTGATTGGACTACCAACGGTAAAGAAGTCTCTCATATCCTACAGGATGGGCCAGCTCTCCTATGTATACTTTTATCCTTTTTTGGGCACAAGAGACTACCAACGAAAAAGAGACCCCACTAGAGTCTTCTTCGTGCTTTCAGACTCTCTAAAATTGAAATCACCATCGAGCATTTACTTTCTCAGGCTCACCAAAAATCCATGAGATTTTACCACAATGGTGTCTCTAGACACCACCCCACAGATGAAAATTTGGCAACATTCCCACTTTGGGTCACCTTTGTTCAGATTACTCTGCAATGTGTCTTCCTTGGATTCCATCAGTACCAAAAGTATCTACCTCCCCCAAGTATTTCCCATCTATAACGACATTCTTGGTATTACAGCTATGATCCCATTCCCATGAGTCAGTTTCATTTGCTACCTGGTATGCCCTGCCGTCATACTCTAAACAAAGGAAGATTGAGTCTACTACACTCCCTCTGCCCCTATTCAACTATTTCCCTTCCCCCCCACCCATTCAGTGGGCTAGTCCTCAGATTTCCTCACATCTTTCGGTTATCTCCCTCATGCTTCTGGTCAAGGAAACACCATTGCCTTGACCAAGGGTAGGTCTCCCTCTGTCAACGACAACACACATATTCTAGAGGATAGACCCAGAGGTCCCTATATCTTGGTTTCATTAACCTCATTGATGAGTTCCTTGGACCACTTGAGAGGAATCCTTAGTGCCTCTCGGGATGGTTGTTTCTCACGTGCTCGACTGCAACTACATCATCGCACCATTGAGATTCTTACAGGGTATTGGTCCGTGCAGTATTTGGTCGAAGACCCCAGATGTCACCTCACTCTAGCACATTGATGAGTCTATCGAGGGACCTAAATAGGTTTATGTCCCTTGTGATTTCCAGGTTGCATTGGAGAAAGTGTTCATAAGCCCCAGTAGTGCTTCTATATAGATTTATGATTGATGCATCATACTTGTACCATAGAGACTTTGACTCTCAATCAGTGAGTCCATACAACTATGTACCATTCCATATTTAGTAGGATATCAATCATAAAGATATAGAATTCGATGATAATGCCATGGGTCCAATGTAGCAGTTATTTATATCATTATTGTATTCAGCCTCTCATTGAGGCAACCACTATGTATCATCAGTTGTACATGATCAACTCTTATATTATAGAGCATAGATCACATCATTCTTTCGANTCGTCCATATACATGTCACACATTATTTGTATCTCACCCATTGATGGGAACCATATTAATACAAAAACCAAAAGCCACCATGCCCCAGCCCAAGAAGCAGCACTTCCCCGCAGAAAATCCTATGATGTCCATCGGCCATACGATGAGCTCCTGCCCTCACACATCAGGGGAAAATATGTTAACCCAAAAAATCCCTCACTCAGCTCTACATGGCCTACACCACCCAAACACACCCATACATGACCCTCACTTGACCCCATTTGACCCCCACACCCTCAAGAAGGCTTAAAAACATGAAAAATGGATTAAAAACCCCTAAAAAGAGCCTAAATAGCTCTCATAGGGGCTAAAGCCTCAAAAAATGGGATAAAACCCCTCAAAGGAGCCTAAAACCCTAAAAAGAGCTAAAGATTGAGCGAAAGGGGATAAAAGCCCAAAAAAGGGGATAAAGCCCTGACCAGGGGCTTAGAACCCTAAAAAAGCTATATATAGAGGGGTGGGGTCACTCTCAAAAAATTCCTCCCTTGCATATTGTTATGCTTCCCGAATGGATGCCTTGAGACCATTTTCCTTTCAAGCCATTCACACTCCCCCTCATCCATCCTCCCATTGAGCCATAGCTCCCCCCCATTCTCAAGAGAGAAGTGCTTCCCCAAGCTAGGGCATGGTGGCCCATTTCCACCAAGAGGTATAAGTTTTGTTTAATGTCATTTTTTATTCTAGTTTTTCTAACTTAGTTTGCTTGCAGGTTCATTCTATGTTCTAACAAGTTGTATGTAGGGTTCTGGAGTCTAACCTTGTGTGCAAGGTTTCCATTTCTTTCTTTTTCATTCTCTTTGCTTCATTTCTTTTTAGTTTTTCTTGCATTACCGTAAGGAACCCTATCGTTCCATCCTATAGATGGAAGGTAGCCATTCCTGCCTTGCAGTAAGGGAGAAATCCCTACTGCACCTACAATAAACTTCAATTTAACGGATCCAATTATCCAATTGTTTAGCATTAAGCTCTCCATTATACATAGGTAATTCAAACTTAATATCTAGCTTTAATCGAGGCACATTAAGGTCAATTTTTCCTTTTTTCTTTGTAACAGAGAATGCAAAGAGAAATAACCATCAACATAAGTCGAAGAAGATGGTGGAGATTTAGGAGGTTCCTCACCACCTACTTATTTTTTACCTTCTGCATGAGATGAGACTCGTTCACCTTTCTTTCGATCTTGATAGAGCTCCTCTACCATCGCTTGCATTCTCATGAAAGCTTTCAGAAAATCCCCTTCAGATGGGATAGAAGTTGTTTCTTCTCCTTTTGGTGAAGACATTTTCCCTTTTCTTCAACTGATTTCTTGATCGAACTCTTCAAGTTCTCCTTCACCACGCTGAAGCCTGGATCTTGTTAACATAAAATCACAATGCAATGGTTAAGCTCGCTCTGATACCCACTTGATTTGAAAATTACTCAAGGATATTTATAACCATTACTTCTATGTGAAATTTAAATGTCAATTAATCATAAACAACCTTTAAAATGCATAATTAAACACCATCCATCAAAGAGATAAGCACATAAAATTGTAAGCAAACCATAAATGAGAAAAGAGATGAAAACAAAGTTCACTAGACCCCGTGGCTACATCTCCGGTCCACTTCCAAATGGGAAGGCCAATTGATAAAGTCTTCAAATGCTTACAAAATGTGTGTTCTGGAAAAACTTCTGAGTTCTGTCAGTCAGACGTAGAAACATACTGCATCAATGCGTTCCTCTAGAAAAATCGAGAAAAATGAGTATAAACTCAACTTGGTTTGGCCTATTATGGCACGCAAATTGAGAACAACTTCTGCAAATAAGACAAAATAGTATAGAATCTTGTACGTACCTCAGGAATTGTGCAACAAAAAACCACCTCAGGAACTGTGCAGAAACCACTTTAGGAACTGTGCAAAAATCAATTCAGGACTATGCAGAAACCACCTCGGTCTGTGTGAAAAACCACCTTGGGAAGCATGCCAATAGTGTGCAAAACTATCTCAGGAAGCGTGCCATCAATGTGCAAAACTGCCTTGGTTTTTGTGTAAAACCACCTCCGTTTCCATGATTGTACCTGTCTCGTATATTGTGCAAGCTCTGTTCTCCAAATTCTTACCTTCACCGGTTCAATTCGCGTTCATTTTATAAGGTTTAAAAATTGGTCTTTGGAGGCTGTGGGTAATGGCTGTGGGCATGGAGTATGGCGCTGAGGTGCTGGGGTCAAACATGTGGGCCTCTCCCCTTCCCGTGTTTTACATAACATGTTACAATATGTTTCTCACGGTGGAAAGTTTGTTAAAACATAGCACGTGCAATATCGTATCCTATGGTTTGTTGACAATGTTAAAATAAAATTCAATGGATATGATATATATTACATGGAATATGGTTATTGTTAACCCAAAAAATACCTCACTCAGCTCTACATGGCTTACACCGCCCAAGGACACCCATACATGACCCTCATTTGACCCCATTTGACCCCCACACCTTCAAGAAGGCTTAAAAATAGGAAAGAGGGCTTAAAAACCCTTGAAAAGAGCCTAAATATCTCTCCTATGGTCTAAAACCTCCAAAAAGGGGCTAAAACCCCTCAAAGGAGCCTAAAACCCTAAAAGGAGCTAAAGTTTGAGTGAAAGGGGCTAAAAGCCCAAAAAAGGGGCTAAAGCCCTACCCAGGGGCTTAGAACCCTAAAAAGGCTATAAATAGAGGGGTGAGGATCACTCTCAAATCACTTCTCCCTTGCATACTATTATGCTACCTGAGTGGATGCCTTAATACCATTTGTCTCTCAAGCCACCCACACTCCCTCTCATCCATCCTCCCATAGAGCCATAACTCCCCCATTGCCAAGAGAGAGAGGTGCTTCTCCAAGCTAGGGCATGGTGGCCCCTTCCACCAAATGAAGGTATAATGTTCATTTTGTCTTGTTTATTTAGTTTTATCTAACCCATATTTGCTTGTAGGTTTTCATTGTTTGTTTGCAGGTTTTCAAACATGTTCTTCCAGGGTATTGGAGCTGAACCATAACCTTGTTTGCAGAGGGGTTCTTTATTTGCTATTCTTCATTTCATTTCAATTTTGTTTCTGTTTATTATTTTCTGCATTCACCACCAGGAACCTATCCTTTCATCCTATAGATGGAAGGTAGCCATTCTTGCCCTGTAGCAAGGGAGAAATCCCTGCTACAGAATTGGCAACCATACCAGGTCGATCCCATAGGATCCCTAGGTCTATTTTTTCAAAATTTCAATTTTTAGTTTAGTTTTTGCCCTAGTTTAGTTTTCTGATTAAATCTATCTTAGATTCTTGTTTATTTACATTTTCAGTTCCTGCCAAGCCTCTACAAGGCAAATCCGAGTCCATTTGGCCACAGTACAGGTTACTGTGGGTCGGATCTGAGTCGGGGTCAAACAAAATTTCACTTTCTGGATCAGGTCGCTCTTATTAGGCCCAAAAAGGGGACCAAGTCACTCTATTTGGCCTCACAGGTGCAACCAGGTTGCCTATTTAGCCCTGAAAGGAGCGACCCCCTTCCAGAAGTCAGCCCGCTTCTGTCTACAAAATCTAAACAACCCCCTCACCTGTTTCTGGAAAAATTTGGTAACCCCCTTGCCACATTTGACCGGAAAAGTGTGATCTGTCACTTAGAATTTGATTTTTTTAATAGTTAAGGACTGTCAATGTGGCTTAGCTACCTCTGTCCATCCGAATTGCTTTTATTTTTGTTTTTATTTCTGTTTATGTCCATTTCATTTACAAAACAAAGTGTAAATCAAAGTGTAAATTAATACTGATTGGGTTAATGAACATAGTTTGACTAAAATCCACTTAAAATCAACATCTTGCCTAACCCTTCCTCCTCTACCCAGTTATCACCCTTTGGGGTATTCTAGGATAAGACGAGGGGAGAAGCTTGTATAGTAATAGGCTCTTCACCTAATATTGTTTGAAGCCACTAAAAATGGGTGACTTGGAAGGTAGAGGGGGTAGAGAAGGAGGGATTCTCACGACGCTCAGCATCCTCCCTATTGGCCAACCTTGCATCTGCAAGGTGACCTGTGGATCTACTGATGGGTTTAGTCCCATTTTGTTGGGAGCCCAGCACCTTCTCCTGGTTGAAGAAGAATATAGGTGTAAGGTATTCACCTAGTCAGGCTATCACAATTCAAGATTACAAATGGTACATGTCTAAATTTTTTTTGATTACTATTTATTGCTTTCATCCACAATGATATGAACTCTGTTGAATATTCATAAACCATTTGTAGCCACCAGATATAATAGAAAAACGAAAGACATATACACCATACCATATAAATCAACCCAAATCAGTTCATGACGCTGAGTGAGCCAGTAAAATTTACGATTTACACTAAGTGAAAAATATGCAGTCTTTGAGGACATAAGTCCCTAAATTTCTTAACTGTGGGAAGTACTTGGGCTCAGCCCAGAAAATCATTGTGAGGAGTACCATGGGAACCCCAAAGTAGCTGCCCGTTGAGAGGAATTGCCAAGAAAAATGGGCAGTGACCCCCACCGATTGAGTAGCACGTCCATGAGGAAAATGCCAAGCGCTGTCTTCTGGCAATCTTGGTGGCCGAGTGACCACTTGTAGCCAATAGGAAGCCATTGAAATTGGGGTCCAAAAAATCATTACCACCAGTTTGACACAAAAATTTAACACAATTGATCCCTCATGCTCTTCCTCACGCCTAAGAGGCAAACCGCCACAGTTCGGGTCATTAAACCAACATCGTCGAGACCATTCTCGATGACCTCCCACACCATTAGAAGGCCACATAGTCTTTGATTCAGATTTAGGCCCATATCAGTCTTAACCAGACTTGCACATTGCACCATCAAGCCCCATGGATGGTGCAAAGCTGGATCCATTTTCTAGCATAGCAATTGCTAGTGGACCCATGTCCACACCACAAACTATCACCAACAACCCCACAGGTGGCCCCAACACGGTCATGCAAACCGTCATAAGTCAGCAGCCACCACCCATATTGACCACCCAAGCTATCTCACCTGCAACACATGGGGGTAGTGGCCCTTCCACCTACACTACCCATCATATCATACATGGGGGCAGTGGCCCTTCCACCACACTTGGGGGCACTGGCCCATATACAATGGTGCCACAAGTACCCCCAACTATGCAGGTGCATTATGCACCTGTAAACCCCACCACCATGGCTGCCCCATCTCACATCAACCTGGGGTCAAACCTTCCTTTCATGGCACGTCTCAACTTGCCTGATTTGGCTTAGTTAACAAATGACCCTATTCGCCATCAAACATTTTGGCCTCCCATGCCAACCAAAATTGCCTCAGACATTCCTAAGTTTGAAGGGAAGGCAGGGGAATGCCCCCAAAACCACATCATGATGTTTCATCTATGGTGCTCATCAAACAACATCGTAGATGATTCGATCAGACTAAGACTATTCCAACACACCCTCACAGGTGCTACAGCCAAGTTGTACATTGAGCTACCACAAGCCAAGTACCCAGATTTCAACTCCCTGGCTTTCATGTTCCTGCAATATTTCCAACTCCCCGTCAAATATGATGAAGGGGTGGAGATCTTGATATCTTGCCGCCAAAATAATGCAACCTACATAACCGACCACATCCATGAGTGGCAGTGACATCGCAATTTGTGTAAGATCCAACTTGATGACAGGATTTTCTTGGATTGGTTCCTTAAACCCTTGCTCCCACTTACAACAAAGGACGTCACATCCGAACATCCCCAATCCGAAGAGGAGGCCATCTTGAAATCCCAATAGTTTGATCTGATCTATGCACAGTCTGGGTACCTTTACACTGTCATTCTAGATGCTCCCCGTGCGGGTACCTCCTACCAGGATGCACCGGGGGCATCCCATGCTGCAGATGTCATCATAGGCTTGGTCTCCCACCAACCACAGCACCGTCCGACACCACCTAAAATACCACCACAACTAAGAAACACGGCTAGTGTTTCCTACCAAAACCGAACTCTGGACTATGCAAGAATGATGTCCCAGTTCGGAGCCACAACTTCTTACGCACAACCTATGCCACTGCAGCAGGCTCAGGCCTTGGCTTGGCCAACATAGAAATACGTAGGGAAAATGCCCACATTTGTGGCACTTCCACCCACCCAAATCTACTATGCACCACCAGTGCAAGCGGTTCAAGCCCCCGCCCCTGCTCCACCAGCTCCATTTCGACAAGTATTTGCACAACAAAACTGTCCCAACCATCTAGCCCCCAATAATCAACAAGGGAAAGCTAGGAATAACCGACCTCGAAACCAAGGCAACAACCAGCCGTAGGGAGGCGGTCAACAACCAAACCCTCCCAATAATGCCACGACAAACCGACCAGCCCAAAAATATCCACGACCAAATGTACCAAGATGCAATGCCCCTTTGTGTACAAACCAACCATGCACACTCTGTGATTTCTATGGGCACTACACATTTGAGTGTCCCTTCATGGGTCGTGCTAAGCAGGCCATTAGAAACGAGGTTCAACATGCCACCAACACAATGGACCAAGCCCAAACCAACTCGTCACCACAAGGACCTCCTCCTATGGTGCTCCAAATCCATTACCGTTCCAAGGATTGGTGGCAACCGTATGCCCTCCCCAACCCAATCCCAACACTCTGGGGGCACCTCCCACGGCAGAAACAGGTGTCCACCACTTGCTAGCTATGACAACTAAAGAGGTCAATCTACAAACCAGACGAAATCAATGCAGAACCAACACCGAACCCACTGACACATCAACAACATCTACGTCTAAAACAGTCAATGCACCTCTTCAGTTACCCCCTTTCCCACGCCCCCACATACGCCGGGCCGCCAATAACGCCACAGCTAGAGCTGCTGTTAGCTACAAAATCGTGGATAATTTGTCCCAAACACCTACCGCCATGTTCGCTCTTGAGGTACTCAAAACTTGCCCAATGCAGCGGAAATCCTTACTAGCTGCCCTTGGGGCCGTATATCCCTCTGACTCCAAGTTGATCACATTTGACATGGAGAATGGAGAACCGCGAATTCCATCAACCATTGCCTTTCAAATCCTGGTGTCTATCTCGAATTTGGTTGTGCACCGATGCATCGTGGATGAGAGGGCATCCACGTGTGTTATGTCTACCCTAGTTTGGCAGAAACTTGGATCCCCAATTCTGCAACCATCTTCCACAACTCTGCGGGCTTATGATGGCCATCCCACTAAAGCCCAAGGAATCCTCCCCTATGTCCCCATCACATTAGCTGGGAAAACAGTTCTGATTGACATAGAGGTTGTCAATGCTCAATTGAACTATAACCTTGTCCTCAGAAGAAGTTATATGTACACCATGAGAGAGGTAGCATCAACTGTCTTCCATCTCATGATGTTCACCCACGAAGGGAAAATCGTGACGGTTGATCAACTGACTTATCACGATCCACAAGGGCTAACGACACCCACCAACATTATCCCTACCATCAACACCATTGATATGCAAGGGATGACCACACACACCAATGTTGTCCCTGCGGTCAACACCATGGTTGAAAACATACCAGCCTCCCCATTGTTGAATGTGGGCCTTGGGTTTTTTTCTGATACCACCATGACGGCTTCTTTCCCCTTAGTGTCACCACTACCGACACCCAACGAGACTGCGGACTTGTGCATGCTCTCATCCAGCACCACTGCACCCAAACAACAACCACAACCGCAACCACAACACCATCCGCAGCTGCAACATCAATAGCAGCTGCAACATCATCCACAGCCGCAACCACAACCCCATCCCCACATAGAACCATCAAGGAGTTTGTTACAGAGATA